>OX335693.1:2655679-3030679 GCA_946894065.1 Acleris literana | reverse complement strand
CGGGATTCGGAATATAAAAAAATCGTGATTATGATGCTTCGTGAAACTAAAATTCGGAATTGTGATGATTCGGAAATTTCAAAATCGGAATTGTGATGATTCGGGAATTTCAAAATCGGAATTCTGAAATTCGTGTTTATCAAATTCGGAATAAAATATTTCGAGATTATGTAGTGTACCCGACAGGAACAGGTCTCAGCATTATGCTGAGTCAGACACCTACAGCGCTGATTTTGAGCCAGTACCGTTTTGGTGACTCAAATGATGCTGTACAAACATACAATACTACTATTTGCATATGTCGATGTGTCCAGAATGCCTGGAGTACCAGCGCTACGTGCGTCCCTGCGTGTCCGTCTCGGAGGCGCAGCCCGACGTGTACAAGCGCGAGGACGCCTGCGGCCAGCAGACCTTCGGGGACCGCGTCACGGGCGGCGAGCCCGCGGCGCCCAAGGAGTTCCCGCACATGGTGAGACTCCACACATCTACAGTGTATGTTCAGACCCTGGCCAAAATGCATTACCTACGCTAACTAACCAATCGCGGTAGGTGAGTCCAACTGAAGTCGGCGTCCCACAATATGTTAACCCGAAACCCGAGTTTTTTTTTTACATTTATTTTATTTTATACTATTTAGTGATCCTATTGATGCTGTTATGTACCTAGTCCAACTTCTCATTTAATAAGAAACTATAGAACATTTCAAGCTCGCCGCAAGCAACGCCGCGACACAGTTACATATTTAAACCAAAATGTGCTTCATCATAGTCGCTTAAGGGGATTGTGAAGCGCCGCTAAAATCGCTAAGCTGTCAAAAAAAATCCCAATTTTAGCACCGGGCGAAAACGTTTCTCACCCCCTAAATCAAGTCCGATTTGCACGATTTTTGAATATGTTGCAGTTATTATAAAGAACTAGGTCTGTACGTTTCTGTTTTTTGTTTTTTCAATTTGTTTCATTCTAAGAAATATTTTCGTGTAAAGGAAAACGTACAGACATAGTTTTTTATGATATCTACAACATATTAAAAAATCGTAAAAATCAGACTAGGTTTAAGGGGAGAAAAACGTTTTCGCATTTTGTATGGATTTTTTTAGCTTCACAATCCTCTTAACTACTTTAATCGAGATAACTTATCGCCACTCTTGAAATTTCAAATTTTTCAAATTTATTTATTTCAAACAATTAGAACAATCCTTTTAAATCTTATAATATAGTAAATTAAATAGTGTTTACAAAAAGGTTTCAGGCATGAATTTCAATGGTCCTCACACTAGGACAGGCCTGTGTCGTGAGAACCGAGTTGATGCGTTACCGAGGTAGATCAAAAATACATGATGCGTGAACAGATTACAGACGTGGAGTAAACATACAAGATTGAATGGTGTGCAGGATTACATTAGGAAATTAAAGTAAAATTTTACAAGATTATAAGTGAGTTTAGGTACTAGGTTACTTATAAAATAGTGTGTGTGTGTGTGTGTGTGTGTGTGTGTGTATGTGTGTGTGTGCGTGTGTGTGTGTGTGTGTGTGTGTGTGGGTATGTGTGAGTTTGTATGTGTAAGCGAGTACAAAAAGTATTTTAGGATACAGATTTCAGTAGGTCCTCAGCATCCTTATACGAGAGTGTAAGTAGCAATTTTTTTAATTTCGCTTGCATTTCTTTTATCGGTAAGTCCATCATGTTGCATAATCTAATAATTCGGTTGTAAATAAAAGGGTGCATGAATCGTGGAAAGCGACGTGCGTAGTGCGTTTTGACTGTGGCACTAGGGATACGAAAGACCCTTCTGGCTTGCAATTCATGATAATTAGGGGAATTTCTAGCATTTTTATGCATGATTACAGAAGCCTGATATATAAACAGTTGGCGAACAGTAAGAGTCTGGGTTTCTCTGTAAAGTTCACTCGTAGGGTATTGAAATGGTTTTTTATACATTACTTTAAGGACTGATCTCTGCGCTCTTTCCAGACATATCATTGCTGAGGTACCGGTACCACCCCACACAGCGATACAGTAGCCCAGTATGGATTCACACAAAGCCACATAAACAAGCTGAAGGACTCGCTCATTGCATGAATTTCGTAAAAGACGCATTATGTAAATTAGTTTTCTCACGCGCTGTGACAGTGATAACACATGGTTTTTAAACGAAAGATGCTGGTCAATTTCGACTCCCAGATATTTTACGCATTCCGCTCGATCAATGACGTCACAGGAGCCTAAGCTAGAGTTATGGGCAGCTACAGTGTTAATCCGCAGTACTGCAAGGTGTTTGGGTTCAGAGGCTTTTGTTTTGTGGAAACAGATGAATTTGGTTTTGTTTAGGTTAAGTGTAAGGAGATTTCTGTCCAGCCATTGCTTAACACGTTTCATTCCAATTTCAGCTTCTTGCTGAGCGCGAGTCCAGGTGTTTCCGTAAAAGAGAGCCACAGTATCATCTGCGTAGCAAATGAGGTCGGTTTCTGAAGGGTTTACGAAAAAAATATCATTCATGTACAAGATAAATAAAGTTGGACCAAGAACGCTACCCTGTGGGACCCCAAAGCGTACCGGCAATTCTTCACTTACGCACTCACCGACTCTAACGCGCTGACATCTATTTGTGAGGTAGCTTGAAAACCACTGAAGTGGGAGTCCCCTGATTCCGTAGTGTTCCAGCTTTTTGAGCAATATTGTTACTGACACCGTGTCGAAAGCCTTTGCAAGGTCCAGGAATACACCTACACACTTTTGACCATTATCAAGGGCTGTAGAAACTTGTGTTATAAGGTGATTAACTGCATCATCTGTTGATTTGCCGTGCCTAAAACCATGCTGAAAGTTTGACAGCAGACCGAACCGCTCCAGGTAGCTACTCAGACGGCTATTGACAATTTTCTCTAATATTTTTGAGAATATCGGTAAAAGTGATATGGGTCTATAGTTAGAAGGAGATCCCTTGTGGCCTTCCTTGTAGATAGGAGTAACGATCGCCTTCTTCCACAGTGCTGGGAACTCACCAGTCGACAAACTTAGGTTAAATATATAAGTTAGGGGAATGACAATAGCTCGGCAAATCGCTTTCAGCAATAAAGGTCTTAGGTTATCCAAACCCGGTGCACTGTCATTTTTTAGTTGACTAACGAGTTTAGAAACTTCGTGTTCATCAGTGGGTGCGAGGAAAAGCGTGTGTGTCGATGGATTCAACAGTTTTAGGCTCGAAGAAAGTGCGTTTTCAGTTTTGTTTTGATTCGAAAGAAGTTTACTGGAGAGATTTGTTCCAACATTGGAAAAGTAGTTGTTGCAATAATTTAGAGACTCTTTAGGGGAACATTTTAATTTGGTTAATTCGGTAGATTTTGTGATATTTTTGGGACATTCAGCAATTCCTTTGATGACCCTCCACAGGCCTTTAGTGTTGTTTTTATTCTTTTCGAGCTCCCTACTTTCGTGATCACTTTTTAACTTGTGCTGTAGGTTTGTGAGAAAGTTTCTATACCTATTGTACACAAGCTTGCGAGAGGGGTCATTAGGGTGATTTCTCAAGTCAAAGTGAAGGCGATCCCTATGCTTTTGACACCTAATAATCCCAGGAGTTATCCATGGCTTGAGCGTATACCTAGATCTACTAGCACGCGTCTCAGTAGTGTGTTTCTGTATTATGGAGTGTAGAATCTTATGGAACACTGCAGCTGCTCTACTAGCGTTGTTTTGTTCTGTCACCGTGGTCCAACTGATTGCCCCAAGGTCGGACTGAATAGCTTGGTAGTCTGTTTTCAGAACAAGACGGTTTTGGTGTTTTTCGCTTACAGAATTTAGTGACATACCAAGGATTACCATGTCGTGATCCGTTATGTGGGTTTTGCACACTAGACCTATTACATCGTGTGATTTAGTTTTCACAAATATATGATCCAGGCAGGATTCTAACCTAGTGGGCTTAGAGATAGCTGGGCGAAGGCCTGACTCAGCCATGAAGCATAAATATTCATTAGTGTTGTGATCTTGCGTATTTAACAGATTAATATTTATATCTCCTGCAATGACGATAGGAGAGTTACTTTTGATGGAAGCAAGCGTATGGTGCAAATATTTAACGAATTTCGCTGTCTGTGTAAATGAAGGAGAGCGATACACTCCGAGAACTGTAACCGATTTAGATAGTTCTATTTGAAGGCATTCCGCTTCTTCAAACCTTGGTTCGCTTACAGTAGCACTCCAATTGTCCCTTACGTAAGCTACGATGCCGCCAGCACGGTTGAGATTATTTTTAGTCGCATACTGGTTATATCCAGGAATCTGACCAGGACGCGCTCCAGCGGTCAGCCAGCACTCGGTTAGAATGATCACATCCAGTTCACACTCAAGCCGCTGGAGTGCCACAAGGAAGGAGTCAAAGTTCCGCTGAATACTGCGAATGTTAAAGGATAGCAGTTTAAAGTCGTGCCTACTATTTATTTTATGTGCGCAGTTTTCTAAATAATTATGAACCTGACATTCGATCGACGTAGATTCATTTATCTCAGTATCGGTAGTAACGTGGGGCGTGAAAGTGTAAGTACAGTAAATGGGAAAAATTATAGCAGAAGTTAGAGAATGTCAGGTTCCGTATAAATGGATTATATGTAGGTATCGTGTTGTAATAGTGCAGGTACTCGCAATGTGTGCGGTGTGTGATATGGATAGCTGTTTTGTGTCTATGTGATTGTGAAAATTTGTGTGTTGACCTATACTTTAACTTAAAGAGGAGAAGTAAGAACAATAAATAAGCATGCAAAAATATATAAACTTTCAAAAATGTCTTATTTACGGATGGCTTCTTCAGCTGCAGGACCAATGCGTTTGTCGAGATCGAGTTCAGTACGGATGTGGATTGCGGGTCTTCCCTCTGCTTGTCGTACGTAGATCGACCCGAAGCGAGTCCAGCAGTAACGAAATTGGCAGAGTGTCGACCGTTGTCTGACTGCGTAAAAAAGAGCGCGGTTGTAATTTGTCAACCTTTCGTTGATGAAGATCCTCATAGCGGGGCCCGGAACAATGTCATCTGACGTAAGGTTGCGACGGCTTCTAGCAGCATTCATAATTTCGTCTCTTTTTGACCGCCGTGTAAGTTTGACCACGATTGGTCGCGGCTTCTTCTTTCCTGTCGAGTGTGGTAGACCGTTCTGTAAGCGCTTCGGACCCGCTCTGTATACCTGGCTCACCTCCTCATCAGTCAGCTGCAATCCTAGTTTCTGAACTGAACTACGAGTGCGATGTGGTGTAGGTTTTCGCTGTCAGTTTCCTCGATTCCAGCTATTTCCAGTTCATCCCGTATGCTATTCTGCTCAAATGAATTTTGACAATGTCGTAGTTGTTCTAGTGAGCTGGTCAATTCAGTGATTCTTGCTTGTTGCGAGGAAACTTTACTTTCATATTTCTCTATGGTTTCTGTCAGCGATTTGGTCACAAGGGACAGCTGTGATCTTAGGTCTTGAACGTCTTTTCTGAGAAGTATAATTTCAGATTTATGCTCCTTTAATTCTTTAACTTCGCCTCTCAGCTGCCGAATCTCCTGCACCAGCTCGGACATGCCAGGGTTACTATTGGTGGGGGCTGGTGCTGGTGCAGGTTTCCCTTTTTTCCCCTGGCTTCCGCGAGTCGTGTTTACATTATCTGGAGCATTTTGGATGTTGCTAGGCGGCGCCGCTGTCGAGTTTCTTATAGGCGTGTTGTCTCCTTTTGGTTGTAACTTAGTGCACGAAGGACACAGCCACTGGTCTTTGTGTTCTTGGGAGTACCGATTAAACGCGGCTGCTTCGATACTAAGGCACAACAAGTCGTAGTGTTTCTTGCAGGTTCTGCAATTCATGTACTCTAAGCTCGGAATTGGCTTACTACATCCACCGCAATTAATTGTCATGTTGTATCCAGCAGTCCAGCAGATAAATAAATCAATATAAATAACCCTTCGTTAAATGATACGGAAAATTACGAAGAAAAAAAACAAAAAATAATAAAAGGAATAAAAAAATAAAATTAAAAATACAAAAAGTTCCGGACACGCACTGGATTTGAACCCGGGCCTATTTCATTCAGTCGAGCATTCGACGGACACTGTAACCACAGGGCTATCTACACATTAGCGTTGACGACGAAAGTTTGAGCTATAAGTAGACGTCGCTTAACTAGACTGGGCACGATGGGTTCAAATATCAGTTCTTTGTTCTCGCTTTGTTTACGTACCGCAGCGCAAATTATATTTTTTTGTGCGGTTGTTCGATGAACTTTAACTGTTTTGCACAAATTGTCACTTTAATTCCACTTCTTGTTTTTTAATGGTTACACTTTTAGACGCGGCAAAGTCTTACGATTATTTTAAAGTATAAAGCTTGGTGAAAGATGCACTTTAATCACCGATTTGCTAATAAAGCAGCACGAGCAAACTAACTATACGTGCTATCTGTTCGACGCACCTGTCTACCCCCAAAATAGGTACCGTTAACAAGTTCATCCTCATCATCAGTTCCACTCCACCAAATACTGCTACCTAAGAGCAAATGCGCGAGTTACTATGCAAAAAAAACCACAAATCGCTATAGGTGTGCCTAAAATATTTGCGGAGCTCCCTCGATGTCTCCAATATCTCATCATCAGATTCTGACGTGTTGAAAATAAGACCAACTAAAAAGTACTTATAGGTACCTACTCTTTTGAACAAAAAAATATTTTTTCAAATTGGTCCAGCGGTCTTTATGGTCTAAGATCCGAATAGGAGACGATTTGCACCGGGCTGTTTATTCGATGCAAAGTATTTTATATGAAATTTAATACGCAAAATAATATGTGGCGAATAGGTAGGCTGAAAGTTTTTTTACATGATAAAAAACCCGATGAATTAAGAATCTCCTCCTTTTTTTTAAGTCTGTTAATCTATATATATATATGCTAGTAAATATTATAATATTTCCTAGCGGCTTTCACAGTTTGGTCTTTTTTAAATTTAAATATATTTATTTATTTATTTAAACCTTATTGCCTTAAGCCATTCTCTACGTACCAGTCCACCACTAGGCCAAACAGAGAACAGGAGATGGGTGCGAGTATTTCAGTAAGAGCCTTTACTTGTTTTCAAATTTCATAATGAAAGAATACATATACATATAATAATACATATAAACAATTAAATATACATAGCTATATAAATAACGAATAAATAAACATAACGTACATACACATATATAAATAATCGTTCCTCCTTATAAAACATTATGCAGAAGTTTTAAAGTTATCATTTCCAGCACTTAAAAATTACTTGAAAAAGTCGTTGATGTCGAAAGCTTATTATAGGGTCGAGGACTATCTAACAGATAAAAATGCTTGGCCTAAATTAAACACCTAAATAACTACTGGCCTAAACTAAAAACACGTAATAGCTTAGTCAGGAATATATCTAAATATTGTAGGTATAATTATTGTCTAGGGGACACGGTTTCTGTAGGAGAATGTATCAAAACTATGTGGTTGTTTTGCACCGTCATGGGTAAGTATATATATATATATAATTATTATTATTACTATTTAAGAGTTCATCTGAACATACTGAGTTTTGACACATTTTCCTGCTCAGTTGTAGTTACGCATGATATATATATTTTAATGTTAAATTCATTGTTTTATATAATGCTAGGTTAAGTTCTATAATTGTATAAGTATTTTTAAAAAAAAACGACTGACTGTTGAGTTTCTTGCGGCGTTTCTTCTCAGCAGTGGTCTCTTGCGAAGCGCTGGTAGATTTTTGACGTGTAAAAGTGCCCGTGCGGCCTACTTACTGAATAAACTTCTTTTATCTTTTTTTTTTTAAGGTAACAATTAGTAAGGAGGTATTAAAGTTCGTGTTTGCAGGCACTCCTGGGCTGCCGGAACACGGTGAACACCGGAGTGTCTTCCGTGGCCTGGGTGGCGGGCGGCTCCCTCATTAGCGACCGGTTCGTGCTGACCGCCTCCCACGTCTTGTCACACCGGGACTAGTAAGTTGCCCGTCATCATGATCGTACTCGTATCAGTAGGGTTAGGATTTTGGTGGGATACGTTACCGACGATCTAGAATCCATGGAGTCGCTACTTTCTTATTATTATGTATATATACAGTTCCAGAAGTTGACGTAAATATTCAGGAGTAGAAGAGCTTCTTCTATCCCCGTTCAGAATTTAGTTTTAACTTTCCAATGTGTTAATTAGTTTTGGAGTTATTGAGACTTTAATGATACTGGTGAAGAGCGCTACCTTGCGGCACACATTTGCGTCCCTTGACTAAAAATAATTGTAAGTGATGATTCTAAAACTTCATATCTAATCCTCAGTAACGTAGCAATGTATTGAATTACACTATAAATCCAAAATGTCATCGCATTTAAAATAAATCTATACTTCCTAAGCCACTAAAGAATTTCTAATTATTCATTAAATAATTTTGATTACTCCCATTGAAAAAAAAAACTAAACTGAGGTTTATTTATTTAATCGTATGGATGTTGATGAGTCGCTTAAGAATAACAAAAAAGATATTCCAATAATTATAAAACTATTTCCAATCCAATGTCTTCGCTTTATAGACTAAGGTGGCATTTTTGATCAATAGTTAGTTGGCGCAGTTGAATCAATAACTGCTACAAATGAAATTAGATTAGGCTTTCTTATCCCTTAATATTTACGTCAAGTTCTGTATACACACCCTTCATATTTCAAAATTATTTCATCAGCATCGAAGCGAAGAATGGCCCAAAATCGTATGCAAACAATAACGCTAACTGTTATTATTTGCTGTTTCAGCGGTAAAATCCGGTACGCTCTGCTGGGGGCCACAAACAAGTCCGACACCAAAGAAGGCATCGTGTACAACATCCTCCGCTACATCCCGCACAAGCTGTGGACCAAGAACTCCAAGAACCACGACATAGCCCTGCTGGAGCTCGATAGAAGGTATGTTCTCTCTTTACGTTTCGGCGGGTCTAATACATTTTATACTTGCCTTAATTGAGGTCTCCTCTCAAACATGCATGTCCATTGACAGACCTGAATGAAGGCCGCCACTGGTTTACGGTTTTTTAGCATCTAGATGCATTACGCATCAAGTTTTATATTAAACGATGAGCAAATTAGGAACTCTTCTTAGAACTTAAGGCAATAAAAATTGCAGAAATTGATTGCTGTCTTACTTTAACAGTTTGCTGTCTTTTTCTAACCTAAATTTTACACTAAGACAGAAATAAACTTCTGCATTTTTATTAGCAGTCTCATTCGCGGTTAACTTTGTACCGTCGCGCTAAACTGCTGACGCCAGCCTGAAAAAAATAACTAAAATATTTTCTTAACGTAATACAACTTTCTAATGACAGTAATGACCTAATTCCATCCCAAGTTATTTTTCCCGACTGACCCAGAAGGAGATTAATGTTTTTATATAGGTAGGTATTGTTACGCCGATGGCATAAGGCGTCTCATCTTTTATCGTTAATTTTGGTGCTTTAGAAGCGTTTTCAGCAGGCTGAAATATCGTTTCAGTCCGTTTCAGAGGTAGCTCTATCACATACCAGATTATCAGATTTTCGACCAACTTGCCGTTGTTTTCAGGCGCCTGAAACATGTTTTCAGTCCGTTTCAGGCCACCCTCTATCAGATGACGCCATAACCTGAAAACCCATTTTCAGGCATTTTCAGGACCCCTTATGGGCCTTTGAAGTACATTTCAGTATATGGCAATTTTCCACTAAGAGTGACAGAGATAGCATGATTAGAAAGAGACAGCTATACTGAGAACCTTCCAGAAGCGTGTGAAAGAGGTAGCATGATTAGAAAGAGACAGCTATACGGAGAACCTTCCAGAAGCGTGTGAAAGAGGTAGCATGATTAGAAAGAGACAGCTATACTGAGAACCTTCCAGAAGCGTGTGAAAGAAATAACACGAAATGAGACGGCAACACGCGGAACATTCCAGACTCATCCAGACCCGTGAGTCAAGGTCAGTGCAATCGTAAAAACAACAAGGTAGCAAGGCGTAGAACATTCCAGCAACGAACAGTCTCGATCAGGGCTTGAAATACCGGTATTTTTGAGAACCGGTACTGTGACCTTGATGGGGAACCTGTACCAGTCTAGGTACCGGTACCGTGGGTACCGGTACCACGCTAGGTACCGGTACTCGTTGTACCGGTATTTTGTAAGAAATACAGGTATTTTACCGGTATTATACCGGTACCAATAAGGCTCGAATATTGGTACAAATACCGGTATTCAGTAATAGTGGGTATAAGTGCGAGGGAGGGATAAAACAGACAGAATAGTATAGGCATGGTACCTATGTTTCAAGCGGCAAATGGCCTGATGGTCGGTCAGTTAGATTTAGGTTACTTGTCGATAGTCGACGGCTTGACGCACGCTAACATAATATTATTTCGATTAAAATTTTGACATTTGGATTTGTGTTTTAGATTATGAGTAGGTATTGCCGAGTTTTTCAATGGACGGTGACGGTAAGTGTAATTACACATTTTAGTTTACTACCTATGTCTACTCCTTCAGTCATATATTATCATAATTTGTTAAGTAGGTTATGGAGCGTAACCACTGAAAAAAGACTGATATGTAAGATGATGTTAGTTGATGATCATGATGATGGTGATGATGATGATGGTGATGATGATGGTGGTGATGATGATGATGGTGGTGAAGATGACGATGGTGATGAATATGGTGCTGATGATGGTGATGATGATGGTAATGATGAAGGAGGTGATCATCATCATCATCACCATCATCACCATCATCACCATCGTCACCATCGTCACAATCATCACCACCATCATCACCATCACCACCATCACCACCATCACCACCATCACCACCATCACCACCATCACCACCATCACCACCAACACCTCCATCACCACCATCACCACCATCACCACCATCATCACCATCATCACCACCACCACCACCACCACCACCATCATCACCATCACCATCATCACCATCATCACCATCATCACCATCACCATCATCACCACCACCGCCACCACCACCACCACCACCACCACCACCGCCACCACCACCAACACCACCAACACCACCACCACCACCACCACCACCACCACCACCACCACCACCACCAACACCACCACCTGCACCACTTTGCACTTTTGGTCAGTCTTTTTCAGTGCTTTGGTACACCCGGACCTTCGGATTTAGATTCATTTTGACGCGGCGCTGCCAAGGTCGTAGGACTAATGACACGATTGAAATTTGAAATTGTTAAAAGCTGCAAGCCAAAGGCGCCGCCCGGCAACAACGCCGCGTTCGGTGTAGGTACATGGTGACAAGTCGACAACCAAAGCAGCGGCGCGAGCATCGAGCTGCCGACGAGACTTGACCTTGTTGCACAAAACGGCAACGTAGCTGGAACCTTTATTAGGAACCGGTATTTTAAGGTACAAATACCGGTATTCGTATTTACCTGTTCTTTGGATTACCGATATTTATATTTACCGGTTCTCTCGAACCTAAATGAAAAATTCCTTTAAATACCGGTAAAGTACCGGTATTTTTGGAACCGGTTCCAAGCCCTGGTCTCGATCGACCTTGGCGGGGCGAAGTACATCGAACATTCCGGAAGGCGTTCTAGAATAATCGGACTCGGGAACTATAAAACGGCGGACACCGATTGCGACGAGTCAGTCTTTACTTGGAAAGCGAACAGTGCGAATAAGAGCGACCCGAGCGATCATCTGAGTATTCGAAGTTTATTGCGCGATAATTGTTTTGTAACGGTTTAAGTGAGTGCGTAATTAAAGTCTACTTTTGATTATCGGTGTATTCGTGCATTTCTATCAGTTACCTACCCCCGCGTACGTAACAGTATGTATGTGGGTATGTCCGTTCCGTTGTGACCTCCTGTAGCCTAAACGCCTCGAACGATTTTGAAGAGTGAGGTGTCGTTATACTCGTCTTGGTTGTAGGAGTGACATAGGCTATAATATTTTAATCAAGATAATGAGGATTAAAAATAATATGTTGACGACAATATCAGAAAATACAGGCGGGTTTTTTTTAAAGCTTGCTCTCCATTAGTTATCACTTCGGCGAACATGGATAACTTTTACTTTTCTAGAATGATTTGTGTATCGGAGTATAATATTGTATTTTTATGTACAGGTCGATTCACAAGAGTTGGCAAGAATGGAATGAATGAGTGAACGAAAGTATACAAGTGTGTAAAATAATAACAGGTTTTCGGTTTGAAATTCGAAAATCGGTTCAAAGGACGGCACTCACACAGTGATAGGTGACATTACTTTTGTTCAATCCATTCGTGCCAACTTTAGTGAATCTACCTGTACCTATGTAAGGCTCTCTTCCCCGCCCACCCCTAAATTACACCCCAAGCTTCTTTGGCTTGATAATGTTATATCTGCTATGCTATTCTGCTGGAGTTTCTTGCGGCGCTTCTTCTTCGCAATGAAGACTTGTCCGAAGCGCTGGTAGATTCACTCTATATTACCGACGAGTAAAAGAGCCCTCATATGGCCAATTTACTGATTAAATATTTTGAATTTTGAATTTTATCACTTTCTAACAAGTCTGCTCATTGACGGACCCTAATTATTCCTACAGGGTGGACTTCACCGAGTTCATCAGACCGGCGTGCCTGCCGTCCCCAGCGATAGTGATCCAGCCAGGCAGGATGCTGGCTGGCTGGGGCAAGACTGGCGAGCAGGCCAGCGAGTCGCAAATCCTCATAAAGGTAAGGTTTATGTAAATTTATACATCACTGAGGTTATACTGGGTGTCCTTAAAACCAACTTCAACACTGAAAGGGCTGATAGAGCAGTTAAAAAGCTATCGATTTAACCCCTATGTATGTTCAGCGATTGTTAGTAGTTTCGGAGATATTGATCATTTTAATCTGATTTTTTGTAATTTTCCCTTATGTCCATGTCACGAAAAATCATTAATTTCATGTTTTATTTCATAAGTTTTTCAGTGGTATCATACATAATTAGAATAATTAAAAATCAGCGAAGTTTTTAAACCTATTTGCCCGATATTTTTTTTCAGTATTTTTTTTCAAGTACTTAATCACATAAGGTTTGTTTCTCCATACTAGGTGTACCAGTGATTGCTTTTCACTTTGTATGGAAAAAACAACTTTAGGTGATTAATTTAAAAAAAAAACGGGCAAATAGGTTTAAAAACTTCGCTGATTCGTAATGTTTCTAATTATGTAAGATACCACTGAAAAACTTATGATATAAAACATGAAATTAATGACTTTTCATGACAAAAGGGAAAATTACAAAAATTCAAATTAAAATGATCAATATCTCCGAAACTAGCAAAAATCGCTGACTATACAGAGGGGTTCAATCGATAGATTTTAGCTGCTCTATCAGCCCTAGGCGGGTTGACGTCTGGGACACCCTGTATATGTATGTACGGGTCAAATCTTGCAACTTAAATTTGACCCACTTCCAGGTTACCGATGAAGCTGTAAATTTGAATGACAATGCAAACCTATTATGACATGGAGCTGATCTGATGATGGAGTGGGAAGGTGGTGACAGAATCTCCGCTATACTTAACGTAGACCAATCGTATTGGGATATTAGGCTGGCAACAAAAGCTGGTCCGAAAAATGAAATTTTTGACAGAAACTTTACCCTTTACATGATTCAACACTGTATTGCTGGTTGGTAGCAGGACTAGCTGCTGAAGGTGTACGCGGTAATCCTACTTTTTTAATGTCAAGGAGAAGGCACACGAGCACACAGGCCACCTGATGGTAAGTGGGATCTGAGACCCACAGACACTTACATTGTCAAGACTGAAATTACAATGCTAGGATCCTAAGATTCCTAATGCGTTGCCAACCCTGAGGACTAAGATGGCATGGCTCTACGCTAGTAATGTCCCCGGTTCTCTTATCCCCACACCAGTAGACAACAGTGCGAATTCTGCCTGGCGGTAGGTTAACGTTTCGTCTGAGTTTGTTAAGGACCCTGACCAAATTTTGGTATATCTCTTTGTATTCTTATTTCGTTCCCTTTTGTGGGTTATTCCATAATTTGAAGAGACTATAATTCGTTTTTTTTACCCTCTGACAGAAAAAGGGTTAAAGGAAGATGGTTGTAGCGATCCGCACAGGCCTATCATCCATTGTGCGTCAGTATCCGGGAGTCCGCGCTTGCCTAGCGAGTCCGAAACATGTCCCGTTTCGGTCTATTCCCACTAGTTCCCTTATTTAAAGGACTTCAGATAATGGAACTAGTGGGTTTTTTTTTTCCCAGTAATGTAATGATCCAATGATCGACACTGATTCTTATTTTAGAGAAGATAAGGGTAATTCATTTGTTTTGTAACACTCAATTGATGACCGTATGATCTTTGAATTAAGAGTTACATACATACATTTACATACATTAAATCACGCCTGTTTCCCAGAGGGGTAGGCAGAGACCACTTCTTTCCACGTGCTACGATCCTGACAAATCTTTTTCGCTTCTTCCACATTCATACATCGAGTCATGCATGCACGTCGGTTTCGGGTACTTAAGATACGGCCCTTTTCCAGTATTTCTCCGATTTGATTCGAAAAAGTACGCCTAGGTCGGCCCCTTCCGACCCTCCCACTCACTTTTGCTCTGTATATCTCTGTCGTCAATCTTCTTTCATCCATCCTTTCCAAATGACCGAACCATCGAAGCATGCCCTTTTCAATCTTAGTCACTACATCTTCTTTTAGTCCACATTTCTCTCTGACCTTTTCATTCCTTACTCTATCAATCAGTTTCACACCACACATACTACGCAAAGAGCGCATTTCAACTGCGTTTATACGACTTAATTGCTTTTCAACTGCGTTTATACGAAAAATATAACTAATTAAGAGTTAATTGTCGATTATTGGTGCATGTCAGCTTAGTATCGAACACTGGTGCCATTAATAATAAGATTAAAAAGGTGAATATTTTCTTTTATTATTACGAATATTTAATATTATATTATTATTGAATGTAATTTTTTCATCAACAGTTTTAGTGAGACTGAATTATTTTTAAATAAAATAGAACTACTGGGAAAAAATCATTCCCACTAGTTTCATTATCTGAAGTCCTTTAAATAATGGAACTAGTGGGAATAGACCCCCGTTTACCCGCACAATGGGTAAGCCAATATGGACTTTTAACTATCCCTCTCGCTCCCCAGGCGTCGGTCCCCGAGTTAGACTACGACACCGAGTGCAAGCAGCATTTCTCGGGCTCCAGCGAGTTTACGTTTAACAAGGATGCCATGCTGTGTGCTGCCGGCGGCAAGGACGACAACCGGGACTCTTGCCAGGTACGGGGAACAAGTTTAACTGGGCAACTAAAATACAATAGGTCGAGCCTACATTTTCTATTCGAAAATGTGCTATATGCAATGTTGTTTAACACCATTTACTTGCTTTTAGCAACTGGGTTACGATTTGCCTAAACGAAACTAAGAGCTAGGCTCTTGTTGGGGGAGTAATTGCCAATTTCTTCATCTGTGGGCCTATTACGGTCGTGTTTATCGATGTGCATAAACGTGGACAAAACATATGTCACTTTCTGACTAGTGCGTGAGTCCGAAAGTGACGGATGCTTTATCTACCGCGATAAAGGCGACCGTAATACTGGCCCTACGACACGACATTGGCCTTCTGTCTTATTTGGCTAAAGTCTAAGTCTTCCTCTTTTTCCCTCGTCTTTGCCCTCCAAAATGTTCAAAAAGAAACTGTCCTGCCATCAGGTGTCCCAATAATGGAAAATAGCTCCGTTTGGTTTTGTTTACATCTTTTGCCCTTTTGACGTTTAGCTGTTGATTTGGCGCAATTGATTTTATCCATTTTATTTTTATAAATTATACTGTGTGGTTGCCGGCTTAGAATAGTGCCACTCCATGGCTTCCCGTGGATGTCGTAAGAGTCGACTAAGGAAATAAAGGCTTGTACTGTTAGGCGATGGGCTTGTAACCTGTCACTAATACACTGGTAAACATCTTAGCCTGATTATGCAAAATGTGGTTACAGAATTATCAACAAGCTTTTAGAGTTGTTGGCAATTCTGTAGCTCTGCCTACCCCAAACTGGGAATAAAGGCGTGAGTTTATGTATGTATGTATGTAATTATGCATAATTACTGCTAAAAAAAAAATGCCCGTGTAAGGGCACTTTTAGACTCTGAACACTATTTCTGAACACACTGTAAAATTACTCTTAATTCTGTGTCGGTCTATTCTCATTTTGGAGGGAAAAGAAGTATTTACATGAAACCTTACTCTTCATCTTCTAGGGATATTCTTAGGGTTCCGTACACAAAGGGTAAAAACGAGACCCTATTACTAAGACGCCGCTCTCCGTCTGTCTGTCACCAGGCTGTATCTCATGAACCGTGATACCTAAACAGTTGAAATTTTCACAGATGATGTATTTTTGTTGCCGCTACAAAAACAAATACTAAAAATAGAATAAAATAAATATTTCACTTTTCATGCTACAAAAGTCCGTCTTTATGTCGTGCGTACGCGACATTAAGTCGCTTTTTATGCTCTAGTGCATAAAGTAAAATCTTCGTCGAAAACCAAGGCAATCGGTCCAACAGCCACACCAAAAATGTTTTTATAATATAACTGAGCGGTACCTATGTATCGACCTAAGTCAGATGTCACGTACATAATGAAAAAAATGAAAAAAAAGTTAATTGGCGGGAACCATACTTATTTTGTCATTGTCAATATTTGTGTTACAATAATTTACATGTTGCTGTTTCATTTCCTCGCAATCGAAGTGAAAATTAGAGTGTACCACTCGTACATAAAACCCATTTAACACTCGACTTTATATCCATCCTCGCTCGCAAGCTCGCTTGGGTGGATAAACGTCTCGCGTAAAATGGTGCGTTTTATGCACTCGTTGTACAATCTACTATTTAAGGGGGCTCCATATACATCAAGCGTGATTTTTTGCTGTTTAAATTACGCTCGATCATTATAACGGCAACAGGTTGACTCTCGAAATATTCACATATATTTAGTTGTATATTCACTTTAAAAATAAATAATTAAATTAAAATAAATATTTAACATACAACAAACCTGATTTTTATAGATAATATGGTACGGAACGGGTCCATATTGGCTCACCTAATAATTTTTACTCATAACGACTCATAAGTCCTAATCATCGCAACTCCTAACGTATTTTTTTCAGCAACTGTTACTTTTTTAGCTGTGTGGTTGCCGGCTTAGAATAGTACCACTCCATGCCTTCCCGTGGATGTCGTAAGAGTCGACTAAGGGAATAAAGGCTTGTAGTACTGTTAGGCGATGGGCTTGCAACCTGTCACTAATACACTGGTAAACATCTTAGCCTGATTATGCAAAATGTGGTTACAGAATTATCAACAAGCTTTTAGAGTTGTTGGCAATTCTGTAGCTCTGCCTACCCCAAACTGGGAATAAAGGCGTGAGTTTATGTATGAATGTATGTATGTTACTTTTTCAGGATTTTTATAGATCAAACCTAACCTAACCTAGTCTTATCTACACATTGAATATTTCAGAACTTCTGAAAAGTTTACGGTTCCAGCGGTATAAAAATGTCATTTTAGGAGTTCCGATAATAGGAGTTGCAATTTTAGTTGAACTCCGGCGCTCCCGTACGGAACCCTTCGTGCGCGAGTCCGACTCGCACTTGACCAGTTTTTTTGTTTTGGTTGGGTTTTTCCGCCCTTTTAAGACACGGATTCCAATTGTGCCATCTTCTCATAAAACCATAACTAAACACAATAATTTCCCCACAGGGCGACAGCGGAGGTCCTCTCATGGCGTTCTCTCAAAACATCCCATGTTCTTACGTGGTTCGTGGAATAGTGTCGTTTGGACCAAGGTGCGGCGCCGGAGTGCCGGGCGTGTACACCAAGGTTCAATTCTACCTACAGTGGATCCAGGAGACTGTGTGGCCCAAATAGAGCTATAGACATGTTAAAAGTTAAATGCAGAAGAATATGAAGCGATTCATATTGATTAGACATTTATTGATTATTAGCAACACGGAGAGGTTTGTTATCATTGAATTTTTGTGGTAAATAAGTTTTTTTTTTAATATCTTAGAATTTACCTTAGAACGAAGAATGAATACTATTTTAAGAGATAACCACAATATCATGGCGACCCCCTTCTTTGAGAGCTGTTATTTCTCAAACGGAACAACCAATTTTCATAAATTCCAATAAATACATCTACTTAAATCAGTTCAGCCTTTTGGGGGTTACGATCATACATGTCATGTCGAGGGTTAAGATGAATACTTAACTCAAAATCAGCTCAAGACTTTCTAATAAGTTAATGTCTGCAGAATATATCTGTACAGGACTTTAATTGTTATGCCACTATAGAACCCTGTCATAATGACAGCGTCAAACCACATGACAGAAATTACTCTTAAATGAATGATTAACGTTATGCGACAGGGTTCCATAGTGGCATAACAATTAAAGTCCTCGACTGTACCATACGCTTAAATATAAAATTACCGAAAAATACTGTAATAAAACGCTTAAATACTTAACGTTTTGTTTTATTTCTTAGCCTTGTACATTTGACTTTTGAGTTCATAAATATGTATACGCTGTAGTACCTTGTCTATTTAATGTCATGTTCAAACTGCCATATACGAATTATCACAGCGTTTAAAGTGACAAGGTACTAAAGTGTATACGTACGTATTTATGAACTGGACTGTACTCCGTTTTTTAATTCATAGTGAAAGTAAACACGCATACAGGTTACTGACTAAGCCTAGAATCTCAACGGGAGCCCTTTGTTTCCCATAATTTTATTGGTCATAATGTAATTGTTGACATAATTTTTGATAGTCATAATTTTTGATATCGCTGTAACTGTAAACTTTTCAGATGTTCTGAAATATCTAACGTGTAGACAAGGCTAGGTTAGGTTAGGTTTGATTTATAAAAATCCTGAAAAAGTAACAGTTTCTTTAAAAAAACACGTTATGACTTGCGATGATTATGACCTAAAGCACATTATGACTAAAAATAATTATGTCAGTCAATATAGACCCATCTTAACACTGCAAATCAACCAACCCTGAGAACTAAGTTCCTTAGTCGTTAACTTGTTTTTAATATAAAAAACCCGAAAAAAATTAGACAGTGTGACTTTGGGTAGTGCTTAAGCAGATAACGGAGGTTGCACTGGCCAGTGCTTCGCTATACCAAGGGTTTAAATCCGATTGGGGACTTGAACACAATACATAATATTAAAGTCACAGATATAAATACACATAGATAACGTTGGCCGTCGCTACTGACGTTCCGCGCGCCTGTTGTGCAGCCGGTCGGCCGTGAAAATTAAGAAAAATGCATCGTTGCGTGATAATAAACTGCAATAGCACAAAAAAGCGACGACTTTGAATCAATTTTGCGCGGAAAAAGGAAAATTCTCTTCTCTTGGTGTGTCCCAGTTGGTAGCAAAAAGTGACACGGTTGGTTTTCATACAGATAGAGATGTTTACGTTCTCTATGTGTATTTATATCTGTGTTTAAAGTCTATTTTAGTAAAGTCTGTGGGGGTTTCTGCTTTACAAAAGATAAATCATTTTTTTTGACCGTTATTTTTAAGTCATAATAAAAATCCAAGATTTCAAACATCATCATCAAAATTCTATGCTCTATGTTTTATAAAGCTAAGGCCTTTTTAAGTTCCTACAGACTGGGCTATTGGAATGTATAAATAAAACTCAAATTCAATGTAAACATGTATTATCTATATCTATAGTGCTCGGCCAATAAGAATTCAATCATGACAGCTGTCATTCCAGTACAAATTATAACCTCAAATTCAAGAATAGGTTATAAATTGTACGATGATGACAGCTGTCAGGCTTGAATCCTTATCGGCCGGGCACTATGGTATCGTGTCTAGTCTGTGTCGACTGGTCAGACTGGTCCACACACGAGGTCCAACCACACACCTACTTCATTACGAAGGAAACCTCGCAAGACTCAGGAGCAAATACTAGCGCTCATTACACAAATATATATAAGTCTAATTCAGTCCAGGGTGGAGCGTACATTTATTTGGATCTTTATCTTTGAGTAAGTTTCTAATAAAAAACCAAGTTTTCTATCCATAAAAAAATTAGGATTGTTTTCCCCGTGGCACAACTGGTCAATAGTATTATCTATCATCAATAGAGGACGCCCGCGACTTCGTACGCGTAGAATTCGTTTCCCGCTACTCTCCCTATTTCTTCCCGTTGGGGGTCGATTTTCGGAAAACCCTTTCTTAGTGCTCACTTACATCATGAAAGGAACCCCTGTACCAAATCTCAAGTTTCTAGGTACAGTATTTTCGGCTGTACGTTGATATCTAAGTCAGCGAGTCAGGTTTGCCTTTTATATATATAGATAGAAAGGAGGTAAATTTAGGTGATGTTAGATTTTTAGCAGGCCCGAAGGGCCAAAACACCGAGAAATAGGGAGCTCCGCTGAGGCGGAGCTCTGTCGATACTGTTAAATTTGCTGTTAGTTCTAAAAAGTGGTACCACATATGCATGCCACGATGTATGCCTAGAGAAAACAAAGGTTTTTTAGTCTAGACTGGATTCATTGGAAAAATAAAAATCAACTTCAATGTAACCATGTATTATTGTATTATCTATATCTAATATCTGTCTAGTCCGTATCATCATGCGCGCGCGCCTCGCGCACGTCGCAGTGGAACTTGTACTCCTGGTCGGCTCCTAGGTACGCGTCGCACATGAAGTACAGCGTGTAGGCGTGGCGGCCCGCCGCGCCGCACACGAAGTCGAGTCGCAGGCGCGCGCTGCGGCCGAGCGCCACGCGCTTGATGGACAGCAGGCTGTTGGTCTTCGGGGAGCCGATCACCACCCACCAGCCTTCCTCGCGTTTCTGGAATTTGTATATTTTTTAGAACGAGCTACGATGCGATTCTAGTTGGCGGATAAAGGAAATCCGCGTCGGAAGCGAGACTTACTCGATTTTCAATAATCAATTTGCTTCATTCCATTGTAAACTGACTGACGCTATGACGCTCACAGGTATACTCTGGTAATATAGCAGGAGTTAAAATATGTAGCTACTTAAGCAAAAAAACCATGTAAATAAATAAATAAATAAATAAATAAATAAATATCAAGGGACGATCTCACACCAACTGACCTAGTCCCAAACTAAGCTCTAGGCTTGTAATATGGGTACTAGACAACGATATAAATACTTATATAGAGAAATATATACTTAAATACATAGAAAACATCCATGACTCAGGAACAAATATTCGCGCTCATCACACAAATATCTGCCCTTACCGGGATTTGAACCCAGGACCGCTAGCTTCGTAGGCAGGGTCACTACCAACTAGGCCAGCGCGTCGTCAACTAGGCCAGCGCGTCGTCGCGCATGTATGTAAAAAACAATTCCCACATTACATTAATGACGGAGCATCACTTAAGAATTATTTCGTTGTTCTTACTTGTCAGGACAAGGTTTGTATGAAAAAATAAATGCCCCGGTAGATGCTAGACACGAAAAGCTAGTTTCAAATAAATTAAGGCCCTTTTCGGAGTGGAAGAACACAACCCGAAAATAGCATTCCAGCGAAGGATTACGGAGGACATGTTCCCCTCAAACCTCGTCACAACACTAAAACAACTTACTGAGAGCCCCCCCCCTCAAATTCTGCCCCACAACCCCCTGTTACCTGCGGGAAGTACGGCGCGATGACGGGCCCCACGACATCGTCCTCGCGCTCCAGCGACACCTCCACCACGATCGGCTTGCCAACGCGCAGGTGCCGCTCGTCGATCACCTGGAACGAACATTGTTACATAAATTAAATGTCTTTCTGCTAGTGTTAATCCACGAAGACGCGTTCCGTCAGCCATATGCGGGTCTTACTGAGATTTAGGTAAGTGTCTTTCCTTTAGACTAAGACATAGCCGAAGTTAACGTTTTTAAGTCTTAATTTTCTGGCTGAACCTACGAGTATATCCGTATAAACGTCGTCAGGTCTCACATAAAGTGCATAGGTAAATAATGTATTTATTTAATTCTTTCACCTTAACGCTCTTTACTTAATGTGATTATGTTACAAATAATACAATTATTATCGTAAAGCACTTGGTCAAATACGGAACTGACAATTTCGTATGGTAAAATCACAGTTTGCGTAGACAGTGGCGCCTTTGAGAGCTTCATTTGAAATATTGTTGCACGTTTACTCCAAGCGCCGATTGCGGATGGCGACCCGCTAGTGTTTGCTGCGATAAGTAGTCCTGGACTGTTGACAGGCCACGCGAGAGCGCGCGCGGTGGGGATGAAGTTACCCTTCTAATAGTATTTATTCTTATGGCTACAGGCTGAAACAATGACATTTCAGGGTATGTTACCTCATATGTGAGCTCGACGTTGGGGTACCGGTTGCAGAAGCGCGCCACGTCGGCCATCTCGGCGGTGGACAGCTGCAGCAGCTTGGCGCGCGCGCCGTCCTCCAGCTCCATCACGTCGAACACCGTCTCCACGCTCTGCACATTATAATAATTCGTTTATTATTTCCCGACTTAGCGACGCAAAGGTGAGAATTCCGATTTTGATATTATTACCATTTAGCTTAAAAGGGCAGCATGGGTATCGTTTTTTTTAGCAAGATTAAGAACAATTACCACACGAGCGTTGCCGGTGCGTTCAACGCTGTGAATGCAACAAAAAGTGATGTAAGCGTTTCAACGCGTCTCGTTCTAATTTATTTCTCAACGCAGCGGCTACTACGCCAGGCACTGGCAACGGTCGTGTGGCATCCCCCTCGTCGGCCCCCTGCTGGATATAGACCTCTCCCACGGCATGCCACTGAAGTCGGTCTTCAGTTTTCAGTTTCTAAGTTTGGGATAACGGCAAGATGATGATTAACCTTTTGAACGCCATACGTCGAATACAAAATGTGCCACCCACACGCCAAACATGTTTGCTATGCTATGCAAATTACACCTTATTGCTACCGAACAAAGTCTCTTTTAATCTTGAACTCTTGTCGGCTGTAGCCGACGTGGCGTCAGTGGCACGTCTTTTAGTTGACGGCCAGAGCCGACTGTGGCGTTGAAAAGGTTAAAGGGCGGCTGACGGATGCAATATGGTGACGACAGCATAAGATGGACAAGACTTTTATGTAGAAAATATACGCAGTTACTGTTATAATCAGGGGCCCGTTTCTCAAAAAGTATTAGTCTAATAATATTAGTGTTTTGTCTCATTTTTTAGTTTTATTTACGAGACAAAACACTAATATTATTAGACTAATACCTTTTGAGAAATGGGCCCCTGTACATATTTTACAAGCTTTATTTAACTTGCAATGTATGTATGTATGTACGGGTCAAATCTTGCAAGTTAAATTTGACCCACTTCCCGTCAACGGAATGGGCTGAAATTTGGACCACATATGTAAACCCGATGACAATGCAATATCATGGTATCTAATCGAAGGTGGCGACAGCATCTCCGCTATTCTTACTGTGCTAGGACTTAATTGTTTGGTCTTGATAAGCAGATAATGATTTTGCAAAAAAAAGTACAGTCGGCAACGAAAGCTTGTCCCGAAAATGAAATTTTTGACAGAAACTTATTGTATATTAAGAAACCACTTGTAAATTGATTGTCGCCTCTTGAGACTATAAATTTTCCCCATGTAGTGAAAATACCTAATATAGAATAAAAAATGTGATTATTTACTTCATAAATAAAATTGTATGACTTTTAGCATGTTTTCTTTTGTTTTAAAATCAAAGACTAAAAGAAGATGTAGTGACTAAGATTGAAAAGGGCATGCTTCGATGGTTCGGTCATTTGGAAAGGATGGATGGAAGAAGATTGACGAAAGAGATATACAGAGCGAAAGTGAGTGGGAGGGTCGGAAGAGGCCGCCCTAGGCGTACTTTTTCGAATCAAATCGGAGAAATACTGGAAAAGGGCCGGATCTTAAGTACCCGAAACCGACTTGCATGCATGACTCGATGTATGAATGTGGAAGAAGCGAAAGAGATTTGTCAGGATCGTAGCAGGTGGAAAGAAGTGGTCTCTGCCTACCCCTCTGGGAAACAGGCGTGATTTAATGTATGTATGTATGTAAAATCAATTGTAGTCATATCCATATTATGGATATTGTTCGACATTATTTTGACGTAGTTTTCATTCGTCAGCCGCCCATTAATGATGAAGACGGTATGAATGTTGGTGGTGACCTTCTCGGCGCAGCGCGCGACGAGTTCCTGCGAGAAGTGCGGCAGCTGGCGCAGGTAGGAGTCCTTGGCCCACATGGCCTGCGTCACCATCTGCGCCAGCTCCATGGCCGCCACGGCCGGCGCCAGCCAGCCGCTCGACGACACCACGTCCACGCACGCCTGGATCAGCCGGATCGCCTGCACGCACGCACATACACATACGTCATTATTTGCTGCAAAAACTGTAATTCACAGCAAGCTTAAATAGAAGTACGAGGGGCGGCTGAAAAGTAATCTACCTAACAATGAAACAAAAGACTGTCGTGGCTAATTTTTTTTTATTTTTCTATATAGTCCCCTGCTAGTAAAATGCACTTATTAAATTTTTCAAATATTGAATTTAAACCATTAAAAAAAAAGTCTTTCGGTTTGTCGTCAAAAAAGTCAGTAACCGCAGCCTTCATTTCGTCATCGGTCATAAACCTTCGTCCCCTGAGGTCTTTCTTGAGAAGTCTAAACAGAAAATAGTCACAGGGGGCTAAATCTGGACTATAAGGGGGGTGGTCAATGGTTTCGAAGCCATTGTCTTTAATTGCTAGCTTCGTTGTGCGGGCGGTATGCACTGGTGCGTTATCGTGCAAAATCAGAATACCTTTGTTTAGTTTACCTCGCCGTTTTTCTTTTATTGTCTCTCTTAGTTGGTATAGTAAGTTTGAGTAATAATCAGCATTCATTGTAGTTTTCTTCGGTAAATAATCTATGAGCAAAATCCCTTCTGTGTCCCAAAAGATTGTAGCCATAAGTTTACCTGCCGATGGACAGACCTTGAATTTCCGAGGCGGCTTCTCATCCTTAAATTTCCACTGTAACGACTCTTGCTTACTTTCCGGGTCCCATTGTCGAATCCAAGTCTCATCACATGTTACAATTCTAGAAATTATTTCTTCCTCTTTCCCTCGACTCATCTCCAAAAACTCTTCGCAACATTTGACACGCCTCTCCATGTCAAATGCAGTCAACATTCTGGGGACCCAACGTGCACTAACCTTGGACATGTTCAAATGCTCATGAATTATTTCATTGACTCGCTCTTTACTGACGCCCACATCTCTAGCTATCTCCCACTGCTTCACTCGTCGGTCCTCTAATATAATTTTTTTCACCCTGGCTACATTTTCATCGGTGACGGCCGAAACTGGTCTTCCGCTACGAGGATCATCTTCCAGACTCTCACGACCTAACTTAAACTGCTTTGACCAAAACTTTATAACAAATTCGGAAGAACACAAACTGCCAAACACACGTAACATACGCTGTCTGATCTCCGAAGGCGTATTCCCTTCTTTAGTCAAAAACTTAATCACCGCACGCTGCTCGATTTTATCCATTTTCACTTTTTCTACCGACATGTTTGAAACAATTGTAGGAGACAAATAAACGTGATGCAATAAACAAATGAATGTAATACATTTTGAAAATAGAATAACAAACGAATATAAATCCATACCAGCCAGCATTATTTTTGTATATATTTCTGACCAAGGAGATTACTTATCAGCCGCCCCTCGTAGATACAACACTTTCCTAGTAAGTATATAATTACTACCCTAATAAAAGGCGTGAAGGCTGTTTATTAAAACTTTAAAAAAAGAATGTTATCAGTCTGTCAATCTATCTGGGTATCCCAAAAATCAACGTCAAGCCGAAAGAAGGATATAGGGCAAGTGGTGACAAAATAAATAAATTAAAAGTCAATTACTTAAAAAAAATATGGTCACTCACACAATAATCGAGAAAATGATCGATGATCTTGCAAGGATTTTTATAAAAACGAACCTAACCTAACTTATAGGGTTCTAAACGATGGTACTGAAATAAATCCTGAAATATTAAGTAACAGGACAAAAATATGATTCGGCAAATGAAACGCTAAGACATACTTCGGCCAAAAGGTAGGATATACCGTAATTTTACCAATCAATCAATCAATCAAATGTTTATTGCGTAACAAGCACATGTCAAAAATACATTAAAAAGTAAAATCAGTAGGTACAATAAATTATCGAAAACTAATTCCTTCTTCTTCTTAGTCGGTATCTTCATTGCTGAAGGTCGTGTCTAGTTTGAACTTCTCGTGACTTGATGCACCATGTTCTTCCATGCGTTCCTGTTTTCGGCGGTCTTAATAGCTTTAGGTATCGACTGGCCAGTGAGCTTCCTAACGAGATCTGACCAACGGGTAGGTGATCGACCGCGCGGTCTTTTCCCGTCCACTTGACCAACTACCATCAGCTTTTCCAAACTGTCCGGGTCTCTGCGAGCGACGTGTCCGAAGTATTTAAGTATCCGCTGGAAGCAGATAGTCGATAGCCTCGTGGTTATTTCGAGCTCGTTAAGAATGGATACATTGGTACGACGTGCGGTCCATGGAATCCGAAGCATACGCCTCCAACACCACATTTCAAAGGCGTCGATTTTTGCCCTTTCTTTCTGCCTTATCGTCCATGATTCGGCACCGTACGAGAAGATTGAGAAGATCAACGCACGTACTAACCTCACTTTAGTCTTTCGGGAAATATTCCGATCTTTCCATATCCTAGTAAGTTTAGTCATCGCTGCTTTGACTAACTAATTCCTAATCCCAACAAAAAACACACTATTTATTCAATTAACTAACTCACCTATACTTATATCATTATTATTACCAATTTATATTTATTATCTATATTTACGCTTACATTATTATATTTATTATCCATGAATTATAAATTATTTATTATAAAATTCCTTAACACTATAAAAAGCCTCTTTTAAAAGAAAGTCTTTTTTTTTTTACATATCCTCATAGGAAGGCGCACTTTGTATTTCCGGTTGTAGGCTGTTATTGATTCGGCCACCTACCGCCCGCAATACCGGTCGACTTATCCCCACACCGGACCACAACAATGCGAACTATATGTGGTACCTTGGTGAGCACTTGGTGCGTGTCCTGCTGCAGCTCCTGCGGCAGCTGCGTGCGCGAGAGGTGCGCCTGCAGCAGCACGTGCGCCTTCACGTGCGGGTCGTTGTACTTCACCGCGCCCGACCCCGACGACGGCTTGTGCGGGACCCTGGGGGGAGGGGGTGTACACGGTTACGAAGATTCGATGAAGATGTTTAGCATGACTGTATATTGAAGTATCTTCGACTACTATTGGTCTACCACCATTTTATTTAGCGTTCGAGTTTAGCTGTCATTGTATATTCTATTTTACGCGTAACACAACAAGGTCTCTATTGAATTGATGTTTATGTTCGTTAATCTTCGGCATTAGTCAGCAACTATCTGCTTGGACGAAAATTGCCGATGTAATTTATATTTTTCGTTTCACTGTACCAAAGTGTTCACTTTCGCTGCGACAATTCATATATGTCTGTTTAAACATGACATTAAATAGACAAGGTACTAAAGCTTTATTAATTTCCCAACAAAATACAAAAATACAAATTACATCCACAACACAGGTTTCGTCAGGTACACACTATTCATGAATGTTCGCGCCATCTGACGGCGCTTCCACGAGACAGCTCGCCGGCTCGCGGATTTACACATATGTCAAGATATTCGCGCATGCGTCAGGCGCTAACCAATCACATGAGCCCGCCGCGGACCAATAGCGTGGAGTCTTCGGAAAGCCTGGAGCTGTCGCCGACCGCCGCCAGTGTTGCCATATATACAGATTTATCTGTATCTATACAGATTTTAATCTATCATTACAGATTACAGATTTGACTCCAGTTTTATACAGATACTTTGAAAGTTGATGCATGTTATGGTTTTACGTTCAATATAGCTTGACCGTTTCACTTTTTTTATATTGAATTGGGTTTAATTTTTCTTATCATGGCAATTGGCAATATTAAGGGCAGGGATTACTCCGATGTTAGAAATTCGACAATGGTATAGTGCCGTCCCTCTCAATCTCCTGTAAAAAATATATTTGGGTGAGCGGGATAGCAGTATACCACGGTCCAATTTCGAACATCGTACTAGCACTTCAGACTCTAACTATAGTCAATATCATAATTTTTGTGATCTGAACCATGAACATAATCCTTCTTAAATACAGATTTCATACAGATTATAGGTAATTGATGCCATACAGATTTTATACAGATTTAGAAATATTCCACAACAGATTTTGAGGTTCAGCATATGGCAACACTGACCGCCGCCATCGCTCTCTTCTTCTCTAACCACCAAACCTAACACACGTCGCGTGTCCTAATAAAATACCTAAATCTTATACAGCAAATAACCAACTGTTGTGATGGTAATAAACTTGTAAACATTATTATTGTTTTGTTTCTTCTATGGCGCGTACAATGAACTTGACTGTACAGCTAGTTATGAGGGCGAGTGTTCAACACTGACTTGTTGGCGAGCGCCTTGATGATGTTCTCCTCGCGGTGCCGGATGCACAGCTCCGAGTACTCCGCCGCCGAGGAGATGATCTCCAGCAGCCCGCGGATCTTGGTCTTGCTCGTGAGCGAGAGGCTGAACAACTCTGAAACAACAACACTTGTTAAATGGGAACACCTTAAAAATCCGAATTACTTTTTTCCAAATATTAATTTGTCCGAATTTTCAGGT
This sequence comes from Acleris literana, assembly GCA_946894065.1. Lineage (NCBI taxonomy): Eukaryota > Metazoa > Arthropoda > Insecta > Lepidoptera > Tortricidae > Acleris > Acleris literana. The sequence continues at coordinate 3,001,753 of OX335693.1, read as the reverse complement.
TTGATTTATAAGCGATAGCAAAAAGTTAAGTCTTCTATCAAAAAATTGCGTTCGCAATTATGAAAATTCGGAATTTTGATCAATTCGGAATTATGACTCTTTGGAATTATGTAGTTAAATATTATCGTTAGGGGATTGCTAACGAGAGACTATTAGAAGCCCGATGCCGAAGGCAGAGGGGTTTTAATGACTCGAGTTTGTAATCCCCTTACTGCCCGTGATACACACAATGTTCCTCATCACATTTGCAAGGAAATAAAAATAAATAGAGAAAAAAAAACAACAATCAAACAAATGAACTCGACTCGCTTAGAGAGTTTGTCAACTTTTTTCAATATAGTCTTCCACAGATAATGCTTAGGACTGCTTTAGTTTTTAAACTTGACAGGCCATACTGCCAGATTGTACAGTCAAGGACTTTAATTGTTATGCCACTATGGAGCCCTGTCATAATGACAGCGTCAAACCACATGACAGACATTACGCTTAAATGAATGATTAACGTTATGCGACAGGGTTCCATAGTGGCATAACAATTAAAGTCCTCGACTGTACCTACCGATTTCCAATATGAAATTTAATAAAATAATTTTAAATGTCTCTGAAATGATGGTGAAATATAAATATAATAAATAAACCTTGGCTGATTTTACACCTCTTTAGTCAGAAATGATGTAAGAGTGTATTCTATATTTTAAAACTGAACTCATAACTCCCTAGGGAGTTATAAAAAATCCATAACTCCCGCGGGAGCTAAATCGGCTATAACTGCCCTATACGCCTGCGTGTTATAACACCCTTTCCGAGCAAGTGTGATGAAAAAACAATAACAAAACTCGCGTAGCTGTCAGAAATACAAATATTGCTCCGGGCGATATCGTTTCTCCCCCCCTAAATCAAGTCCGATTTTCCTATCATTAGAATCATTAGAAAACCTCATTATAGTACACTCACCGATGGTAGTATAGTTGATGTAGTAGTACGACGCGATCATGCCGAGGTTGAGCGGCTGAAGGTCCATCTCCTCCTCGATGGCGATGCACTTGGACTGCTCCAGGTCGGTCAGGGTCGTCTCCACCAGCTCCGAGAGGTGGTCGGACAAATGCCTGAAAGAAGATAAATATGTTACGATGGCATCTAGCCTCGAGAGGTCTCTTGTACTAAAAATAGTACATAATACGGCCCATGAAATAAAGATGTAGTGCAAAGGCAGGAAAGTAGAATTTCTTTTGTGTTTATGTCTCATGATCAAATTAGAGAATATACTTTATTTCATTCACAATAGAATCATATTCCATTGGCAAATTTCGTTGTATGGTGGACGTTAGGAGGCTAGAGCTACCCACAGCTTAGACAGTAGGCCGTAATCAGACTTTTAGATGGCCACGTTACCAGCGCTAATGAGAAATACAGCAAAACACAACAGAAATAACAATTCAGAGTTAATATGTGTGTAAAAAAACAGGTACTATGTTAAAATTAACAGTCGCCTTGGCTGTATGGGATTTAGTCTTGGTCGTTTTCACGTTATATAAAATTGACAGAATAAAAAAAAACACTGCGGTGTTTTTATTTTTTCATTTAATTTTTTACTCGTTGAAATAAATGAGGCTCTTCGCGTATACATACTTTACAAAGAAAAGTCATCATTTCTGAGCATGGTTAATTTTTAGGGTCCCGTACCCAAAGGACACCCTTTGGGTACGGGACCCATCATCATCATCATCGTATTATTATGCTGGGTGCGACAGAGACGAAACCTCACTTATCAGTCAAATCTATCAAACCTCACTACATTTTCAATGTCAGAAATAGTTCGAAAAAAAATATCTTTATGACAAGACTCTGTCAGTGTAATGGTGTTTTCAGCGAATGTGCTTTTCATCAAAAAATACAATATTAAATAGAGATTACTACCTTAAAATGGACATGAAGACAATGATAAAGTGTATAAATAAATGATATGACTAGGCTCAACGTTCAAAAGTTCGCGAATATTATAATGGTAAATTGATTTGTTTATAAGAGTGACGTAACGAATAGGAACAGACTTTATCTTATGAACCGTAACAGTTAGCCAGTCGACATTTCCAGTGTGTAACATTTCTATTTGTATATCGTCGGTGATATTCCGAGGTCGGAATAGGTAGTGCTTATTAACCTAAACTTGACTCACGTTCATTCATGCATGAGTGAGATGGGGATACGTTATTGAATGAAGATGCAACAAGTTTAGGTTAATAAGCACTACCTATTCCGACCTCTGGTGATATTGCAATACCTCGTAACTAACAAATTAAATAAGGTGAAAAATGCACCTTAGCTAGTAAATCATTAAGGTACACTTTACAACTTATTGAAGTTGTTAGTTACGTGATATTGGAGTATCACCGACGATATCGGGAAAATACCCCATGCCAACGAGTTTTGTTTTTCGATATCAAAATTATACCGCAGTACGGAACCCTCTGTGCGCGAGTCCGACTCTATTACCTGTGCGTAACGCCCTGCAGGTTGTAGTAATTGGGGTTCTGCGTGAGCCGGCGGTAGAGGAAGGTCCACGTGAGGTAGTCGACGGCGTCCTGTTTGTTCTCTATGGTTTTGGTGACGATCTCCGCGTTGATGTGGTCGTGTAGTCTGTGGTCCAAGTGGCTCTAGAGACAAACATACAACGTAACGTATAATTTTATGAATATTTGCTGTGAAATTTCAGTAGCAACTCTCAACCATCTGTTCCAGAAGCCCTATACTTCGTTCGGATAGGTATTTCACTAAATGTAAAACAAACACGTGGCTCTGTTCAAAAGCTAATCAAAGCTGTTTGGTCGGGCTTTGACGTATCAGTGTTCTGCTCCTATTGGCTGACCAACTATGTCACGTGGTGCACAGCCACCGAGTGCTCGTCCTGCAGCGGGCCCAGCATGTAAAGCACCTGCGTCACCGGGGCCCGCTCGTGGCGACACTCACCTCTAGCGGCAGACAGTCCAGCAGCAGCTTGGTGAAGAATGTCTTGTGGTGCGCGCGGCACATCAGCACAGCCACCGAGTGCTCGTCCTCCAGCGGGCCCAGCATGTGCAGCACCTGCGTCACCGGGGCCCGCTCGTGGCGACACTCACCTCTAGCGGCAGACAGTCCAGCAGCAGCTTGGTGAAGAATGTCTTGTGGTGCGCGCGGCACATCAGCACAGCCACCGAGTGCTCGTCCTCCAGCGGGCCCAGCATGTGCAGCACCTGCGTCACCGGGGCCCGCTCGTGGCGACACTCACCTCTAGCGGCAGACAGTCCAGCAGCAGCTTGGTGAAGAATGTCTTGTGGTGCGCGCGGCACATCAGCACAGCCACCGAGTGCTCGTCCTCCAGCGGGCCCAGCATGTGCAGCACCTGCGTCACCGGGGCCCGCTCGTGGCGACACTCACCTCTAGCGGCAGACAGTCCAGCAGCAGCTTGGTGAAGAATGTCTTGTGGTGCGCGCGGCACATCAGCACAGCCACCGAGTGCTCGTCCTCCAGCGGGCCCAGCATGTGCAGCACCTGCGTCACCGGGGCCCGCTCGTGGCGACACTCACCTCTAGCGGCAGACAGTCCAGCAGCAGCTTGGTGAAGAAGGTCTTGTGGTGCGCGCGGCACATCAGCACAGCCACCGAGTGCTCGTCCTCCAGCGGGCCCAGCATGTGCAGCACCTGCGTCACCGGGGCCCGCTTGTGGCGACACTCACCTCTAGCGGCAGACAGTCCAGCAGCAGCTTGGTGAAGAAGGTCTTGTGGTGCGCGCGGCACATCAGCACAGCCACCGAGTGCTCGTCCTCCAGCGGGCCCAGCATGTGCAGCACCTGCGTCACCGGGGCCCGCTCGTGGCGACACTCACCTCTAGCGGCAGACAGTCCAGCAGCAGCTTGGTGAAGAAGGTCTTGTGGTGCGCGCAGCACATCAGCACAGCCACCGAGTGCTCGTCCTCCAGCGGGCCCAGCATGTGCAGCACCTGCGTCACCGGGGCCCGCTCGTGGCGACACTCACCTCTAGCGGCAGACAGTCCAGCAGCAGCTTGGTGAAGAAGGTCTTGTGGTGCGCGCGGCACATCAGCACAGCCACCGAGTGCTCGTCCTCCAGCGGGCCCAGCATGTGCAGCACCTGCGTCACCGGGGCCCGCTCGTGGCGACACTCACCTCTAGCGGCAGACAGTCCAGCAGCAGCTTGGTGAAGAAGGTCTTGTGGTGCGCGCGGCACATCAGCACAGCCACCGAGTGCTCGTCCTCCAGCGGGCCCAGCATGTAAAGCACCTGCGTCACCGGGGCCCGCTCGTGGCGACACTCACCTCTAGCGGCAGACAGTCCAGCAGCAGCTTGGTGAAGAAGGTCTTGTGGTGCGCGCGGCACATCAGCACAGCCACCGAGTGCTCGTCCTCCAGCGGGCCCAGCATGTGCAGCACCTGCGTCACCGGGGCCCGCTCGTGGCGACACTCACCTCTAGCGGCAGACAGTCCAGCAGCAGCTTGGTGAAGAAGGTCTTGTGGTGCGCGCGGCACATCAGCACAGCCACCGAGTGCTCGTCCTCCAGCGGGCCCAGCATGTGCAGCACCTGCGTCACCGGGGCCCGCTCGTGGCGACACTCACCTCTAGCGGCAGACAGTCCAGCAGCAGCTTGGTGAAGAAGGTCTTGTGGTGCGCGCGGCACATCAGCACAGCCACCGAGTGCTCGTCCTCCAGCGGGCCCAGCATGTGCAGCACCTGCGTCACCGGGGCCCGCTCGTGGCGACACTCACCTCTAGCGGCAGACAGTCCAGCAGCAGCTTGGTTAAGAAGGTCTTGTGGTGCGCGCGGCACATCAGCACAGCCACCGAGTGCTCGTCCTCCAGCGGGCCCAGCATGTGCAGCACCTGCGTCACCGGGGCCCGCTCGTGGCGACACTCACCTCTAGCGGCAGACAGTCCAGCAGCAGCTTGGTGAAGAAGGTCTTGTGGTGCGCGCGGCACATGAGCACAGCCACCGAGTGCTCGTCCTCCAGCGGGCCCAGCATGTGCAGCACCTGCGTCACCGGGGCCCGCTCGTGGCGACACTCACCTCTAGCGGCAGACAGTCCAGCAGCAGCTTGGTGAAGAAGGTCTTGTGGTGCGCGCGGCACATCAGCACAGCCACCGAGTGCTCGTCCTCCAGCGGGCGGCACGCGCGGCCCAACATGTGCAGCACCTGCGTTATCGGGTACTGCTCGTACGTGTGGAGTTTGCCGTTGTATCTGCAATGGCATGAGACGTCAGGTTGATATAGAGTTAGATACACAGAGGAACATATTTGCAGTATTTCTTTAAGCTAGGTGGATCTACAAGGAATCATACATAAATGTTGTCACAAAAATAACATGATTTTTGGAGCCCTTTAGCCGGAGAAACTCACCATCCAGGAAGGTTTTTTTAGCCAGAGAAACCTACCACCCAGAAAGTTTTTTCACCAGGAGAAACCTACCACCCAGGAAGTCTTTGAATCCAGAGCAACCTGCCACCCAGGAAGTCTTTGTACCCAGAGAAACCTACCACCCAGGAAGTCTTTGTACTCAGAGAAACCTACCATCCAGGAAGTATTTTTACCAGAAGAAACCTACCACCCAGGAAGTCTTTTTACAAAGAGAAACCTACCACCTAGGAAGATTTTTTACCAGAAGAAGCCTACCACCCAGGTAGTCTTTTCACAAGGAGAAATCTACCACCTAGGAAGCCTTTTTAGCCGAAGAAACCTACCATCCAGTAAGACTTTTTACCAGGAGAAACCTACCACCCAGGAAGTATTTTTGCCAGAAGAAGCCTACCACCCAGGACGTCTTTTTACCACGAGTAACCTACCACCCAAGAAGTCTTTTCACTACGAAAAACCTGCCAACCAGCTGTCTTTAGACTCCCACAAGCCCAGTGTCCGGGTACTCACACGTGCGTGTCGCACACGATGGCGGTGTGCACGTGCGCGGCGAAGGCCCACGCGAGCTCGGCGGCCACGACGCACAGCTGCGCGCAGCCCGACGACACCAGCTGCTGCACCAGCCGCCGGTCGTGCGGCTCCACGCCCTCGTGCAGGTACGCCACGCCCGCCGCGAGGGTTTCTTTTAGCATCTGGTGAGGTATTGTTAGGTTAGATCATAGCGGGTCAGGAGAATCTGAAAATATACATGCGAGCCGTAAGGCCCTCGGAAAAAAGGGGGTGAAGATTTTGATTTGATTTGATTAGATTTGAAATACGTAGAAAACATATTCGGAGACAAATACTTGCAATCATCACATAAATATTTGGCCATATCGGGAATCGAACCCGGGACCGCTTGTTTCGTAGGCAGGATCACCACCAACTAAACTTAACGTGTCGTATTGCGACTGGGAACCTTATCTATTTGCATAGGAGCTGATATGATCGTTAGGATTTTTTCAGCATGAATGTGAAAAGGTTATTTTAAATTTCATGTCGTCCGTGTATTACAGTACGGTTAATTGGGGTTTGACACTCGGCAATTCTCGACATTCATCGGGACTTCGGGAGGGATCGGAAGTGCAAATGACACGAGACACATTGCTGCATACTTATGATATCATAGTGTGCACTTTACAGGCTAAAACAGTAATGTAGATCACCTGCCACAATGTCGTTTTTTTACAGTAGACCTATGAATAACACAGATGTGGCTTGATTTGATTATTACATTGCATTGCTAAAAACACAAATATAAAATTAGTAAATGTAAATTAAAGATAATTTAATTGGAAGCTATTTCTTTAATTTTGAAAGCTAACCTGTCACATATGTCATAAAAAAATGATTTTAGTCTTAATATTATTATTATTTATTTATTTAATTAGGTTGATGTTTTATTATTAATTCTACTAAATAGGTTTGAATATTCTAGCTGAGTAAATTCTAGGATTTTATATGTTTTATGTAAAAACACGAACCTTTACGATTAAAACCGAGATGTCCCGAATGTCAAAGTGGAAATAATCGTACTGTAATGTTGTAAATTCTTTCTTTAATTTTTTAGTTTCTAATTTGACCACTGCAACCTAGTCCCTTGACCTTGTCGTGTATCTTGTCCAAGAACGGCTGCATGAGCTCGGGGCGCGCGTGCAGGAAGCGGCCCGCCTTGCCCTGCGCGGCGGCGAGCGCGAGCAGGTCGGCGGCGAGCAGGCGCGAGTCGCGGCGCGCCGGCACGAACACGGCGGCGGGCCGCGAGCCGGCGTGCCGCAGGATCGCGTTGTAGATGGGCTTCGTCATCGACGACAGCCGCGACGCCGCGTGGGGGATGTTGAAGCCCTGTGGGGGAATTCATTGTTAAGAGGCAATATATCGTCATTACTTGACGTGACGTACGATTTTAAACTTAAGCGTGAAGATAATTAAGTTCAAACTCATACATCTCGAAATATTAGATACGAGTTTTTCCTAAATTAGTAGACGATATGTGTCTGCTTAGTATAGTTTGTCATTTTTAGTTTTGTGGCATTATTCAAAATTCAACATAAAGCACTGAAGTAAATGCAAACAAAAATACACGTTTTTTATGATAAAAATAAGGTACTGGTTAGTGGGATCTGAGACCCATACACATATGAATTCTTAAGACTGCTTCTTGAGACTTATCCCCTCTTTTTGAGTGGGGGTTTATAGTAATGGTATTTGACCTGGATGTGCAGCTCGAGCGGCAGCGGGCGCACGCTGGGGTGGAAGTTGAAGGTGGCGTTGGAGTTGCAGCCCAGCCACTGCGCCACGTCGCGCGCGTCCGCCAGGGGGAGCGACAGGGCCACGATGCGGATCTGGCGGCCTGGTGATAGAGAAATACTACATTAAAATGATTATTTTATTATTTATTAAAATATTAAAAGCAAAAATGGTATGATTAGGCACAAAATGAATAATAAAAACATTCATTTAATGTCGCTATTTTTAACATACCTCGGGGTTTTCGGTGCGGGAATTATTTGAGAAAGAGTAGAGATAAACAGATAGGTTAGTCTGAGAAAAGTCATATTAAGCCTAATGAACAACTACCTCTCTGCGAATTGTATACACAATATGATACAATTTTATTTTGACTCATGTAGGAGATACTTTAGCTTTACTACAAAGCCTTACGAGATAACAATAAAAATACATACACACATAAACTCATGCCTTCATTCCCAGAGTGGGGTAGGCAGAGCTACAGAATTACCAACCGCTCTAAAAATTTGTTGATAATTCTGTAACCACATTTTGCACAATTAGGCTAACATGTTTACCAGTGTATTAGTGACAGGTTGCAAGCCCATCGCCTAACAGTACTACAAGCCTATACTCCAAGACATGGAGTGGCATTATTCTAACCCGGCAACCACACGGGACTCCACGAATAATAAAATTAACATTAATTAATTACCTGCAGTATTAAAGTCCGGTATCTGTGAACTATTTACTTATAAATCAGTAGGGACTTAATTTAAGATGTTGATAATGACTGATCTTTTTCATTTATATAATATTAAGTATTTATGTGTATTTTTTTTCAATTAATTATTCATTAGGTAGAATCCTGCTAGAGTACATTCTGTTTTTTATGTCAATACCTACTCTTTGGCTAATGTCAAACATTCCCGCACCGAAAACCCTGGGGTTTGAATTAATTAGCAACAAATTTGGTGTGCCGACGAATAGAGCAATATTTCTCTCTTGTTTTCTTTTTACAACACAACAAATGCACGATTCATCACGATCTTTTTCTACTTCATAATCAGATCTGAGACCCATAGACATTTTAAACCTCAAGACAACAATCTCAAAACTGCAATCCTAACACTTCAAATGCGTTGCCAAACCCGAGGACTAAGATGGAATGCCTCTATGCTAGTAATTTCACCGGTATTCTTATCCCCACACCGGAACACAGCAATGCGAACACTACTGCTTGGCGGTGGGTTAATGTATAAGATGGTGGTAGCGATACGAACGGATCCTGAAGGTCCTACCACCAGTAAATATTGCACAAGTAATTTTATACTGACCGATCTGCGAGGAGATGTACCGCATCCTGGAGCAGACCACCTCCAGCACGGGGCCCTCCTCGCCCCCCAGCAGCTGCAGCGCGTCCACGATGAACAGGGACACGGATTGAACGCTCTTACGCACTTTCCATCTGTGGGAGGAAATTGTAGGGTTGGTTACTTTGGGTATAACATTTACTGCCACCATACTCTGTTTAGGTGCTTAATTTACGTAATTAAAAAAAAAGGTCTAGTGCGAGTTGAACTTGATCATGATTCTTGTATAATCAAAATACAGGGAAGTCCTTTATTAAAAAAAAAAATTGTTTTTATAGCGGCAAAAATTTCATGAGTAGCCCGCAGACAATTTCATTACAAGTCATACTTAATCTAGTTTCTATATTAAATTTATAAATAGGAATTATTCAAAACATACATTAATTTCAAACAAAAAATGCTCAATTGTAAAAAAACATTATAGCTATAGGTACTGAAACTGCAATGCAATGCTGCGTAACTAACAAATAAAATAAGATGCAAAATACACCTTACGGTCAATTCACACCGAGACGCGACGCGACGTGACGCTGCGCGCACATGCAACTCAAAATATACTTTTCTCAAAAATGTCCGGAAATGTTGACATTCCTATCTACATATTGAGACGCGAAGTACATAGTTTACTGACAGTTCTCAAATTAAAAAAAAAACATTGCGTGCTCGCTACACAAGCCCGCAATGTTCCATACAAATTCCATTACTTACTTGTAACTTTTTAAAAAGTGAAAAGGGCCATAATAAAATGAGGGCACAAGTCTTATACATCCAAATTTTACTCGAAACATAACTTTTTTATTTGTGCCTGGAATAGCTTATGTTTTTTTTAAAAACAAGAATTGCGTTTCTCCTTGTCATAAACAAAAAGGCGGTAAGGAGTGATGGTTTTTTCACATGAAGTTTCTGTTTGTATGCAATTCAAAAAATGAGTTCAAGCGCTGAAGATTTGACTCCAACACAATTTTTCTTGCGATTTTTGAGAAAAGCACTATATTTGCCTCGGCAGGAACAGCAATTGCGGGCTTCGTATTTTTAAACGGACTCGCTAGCTCGTCCGTTTAATTCAATACTCGGCCCGCAATTGCCTACTTCCATGCCTAGGCAATAATGTACTATTTCTCCCACATGCTCGGAAATGTTAACCTTACTGTTGTAAAATCAGTCCGCGAAGTTCTGAGTTCCAGGCCCAGGCAAAATTAAAAAAAAAAACAAATTTATTATTTATCAACGGCAGCGGCCCCGAAAATGTATGAAATTTCATTACGTACCTGGTGTTTTACTTTTAAAAAACATGTTTGGACTAGGATAACTATCTCCAAACAGCCAAACACTCGTGCAATCAAAATTCTTCCTTGTATATTTTACTTTTTAAAATGTCATAGACCAAAAAGTTAAGCCTTTTCAAACAGCGTTTACAACGTATTTAAGAGTGTGTCAAATAGTTTAATTTTTTTAAATAGAAATTGCGTTCATAAACAAAATAAATTGCCGAAATAACATAAACGCGTAATAAATGTTATAGTTTAAACTATATTTTATTCAAATTGAATTTATTACGTTTAAATTGGTCATTTTATGTAATGCTTTATTTCAGTTTTATACTAAATCGTACGTTTCTGTTCTTTTTTTTCAAGGAAATGTTGGGACTGTGTTTAATATTATTAACAATTGTGTTAAATTTCCTCACATTGTTGGAGAAAAACACTATACAAGCCTTGACCGGGTAGGGCGGTTGCTGGACTCGTATATAGCGCGGCCTCGACTGCGTCTCGGCCACGCTAACTCTACTCGTCTCCCAACGGCCTATTTCCCGGTCTGTGCAGTAATGTACTATTATTTACTACACGAAAAGGTACATATTTCATTGTGAGAATTCAACGCTGCGTAGTGTAACGTATTCGGAATTTTCACAATGAAATGTGTAACTTTTCGCGTAGTAAATAAAGCATATTTTGAGTCGCATGTGCGCGCAGCGTTGCGTCTCGGTGTGAATTGACCCTTAGAATGCAAGTGAACAAGGTACATTTTGCAACTTATAGAATTTGTTACCTACGCGGTATTGCATTATCACTGACGTATAGAAGCATTGTTGACCTTAAAGGCCACGCCACACCGCCTGCGTGCGCGTAGACGTGACGTGCGCGTTCACTTTCCACTGCGTTGTATAGTGACATGTATGAGAATTCATAGTATACACCGCATTGGAAAGCGAACGTGCACGTTACGTCTACGCGCTAGCAACCGGTGTGACTCGGCCTTAAAGATTACTACGCTACAAGCATTGGTTAGCTTGAGCAGCTTATTTTAAACGTTACGTTCCATAACATCGACCGATCGATATAATTTAAGAAACAGCCGCTATAGATCATAGTTCATAGCCAGGGGTCGGACAAAAAGTGCGGATGACGTCAAACCACTTATAGGTGATTTCAAATAGTATTTTTGATTTTCATAATCAATTATTATTACCTGTGTGGTCACCGGGTTAATTGTGCCACTCCATGTCTTCTCGTGGATGTCGTAAGAGGCGACTAAGGGAATAATAAAGGTTAAACAAACTTATTAATGTTATGGATAGCGCGAAATTGTTGGCTAATATTTTTTTCCCTGATCAATCAATTGAGGAAAAAAAAATCAAGCATATTTAAGTCTGTGACAACAATAATAGACTTGTTAGTGTCATTAATCTATGCATAATTTCATTAAATAATAAGTATAATAACATCAAATTATCTTTTTTTATTTTTAGTAATCCTACTGTTCCCACCTTTGAGTATTAAACCTATTTATCTGAGGTTCCTACAGATTTGTCCTAATTAATTTTAAATAATCGTAACTTATGGTGACAAGTTTCGTGAAATTTATTTTATTCACTAAATCACCCTACCACATGTATTATTAATTCCATGGATTTATTTACAATTATTTTGTTACTTCATTTAATACTTCTTCTTTACTACATGTCACATGGAAGTTTAAATACAAACATCATCCGTCAGGTATATCAGGTTAGGTACGTCATTTTTACGTCATCTGCACTTTTTGTCCTGTTCGTAGCATCTATTCATAAACAATACAAATATTGTGTTTGAAATATGTAAGTACATTAAATAATATTAATCATTCTTAAAACTAACTCTCGTCACACATGCCATAGGACATAATAAAACGGAGAGAAGAAACACAGAAATACATTCTTAGTGCACTCTCTTATTAAATAACAAATTAGTTAGTATTTTTTGTATCTCTAAATATCTCCTCAATACTGTAGAAACATCCCCGTAACAAAAAGTTTTTAAATTTTCTATGGAAGATCGATTTGTTCGTAATAATTTTTAGATCTGAAGGTAGCTTATTATATAGTTTCACAGCTTGATGACTAGCGCACAATGCACAGTCTTAAGCCTCGGACAGAAGTTGTACCTTTTGTTTTTTGTACGTGTAAGTAGTCGAAGTCTTGTTCTTCTGAGGTCTCTATCATTGAATTATTTTTAAGGGACTCATTGAGCAAAATTAAGACATATAAGCTAGGTACCGTCAGAATTCGTAATTTCTTAAAATAATCTCTACACAAGACCGTATTGTATTGAAACAGACCTGCGTGATAACACGTCCCACTTCTCGGCAGTGGTGATGATGATCTGTCCTTTGTTGAGCAGCTTGTGGTCCGTCGCTGTTTCGCCGGTCAGCTGGACAACCTGTAGCGAGAAATAAATTCGTGCTCATTTATAGTAGGATTTATTTAAAATGTCGGAATCCACTTGAGAGATAATCTTTTCAACAATGGTATTGTTTCTATTGTAAACTCCAACCGCAAATGATCTGTGCAAAATGGAACGAAATAAATAACAAAATTATTCATTTGAATAGCGACTCTGTTTCCTAAGCTTGAAGTTACAAATTGAAGTGACAGCACATTCGCTACAATACTTTTTGAAATTGAGAACGGTACCCAGGTAGTATGTTGTGTTAGCAACAGTGAGATACAGTATAGTTTCTTGTTCCGTCATTTCAATTTGTACCTTCAAGCTTAGGAAACAGAGTCGCTATTCAAATGAATAATTTTGTTATTTATTTCGTTCCATTTTGCACTGATCATTTGCGGTTGGAGTTTTCAATAGAAACAATACCATTCTTTGAAAGATTAGCTCTCAAGTGGATTCCGACATTTTAAATAAATCCTACTATACAAGTCTGCGTGTGTCGGTGGCCTAGTGGCTTAAGGGGTCGACTCGTGATCGTAAGGTACCGAGTTCGAACCCCCGCGGTCACCATGTACCAATGAGTTTTTCTAACTTAAGTGCATTACACGATGCTCTTACGGTGAAGGAAAAACATCGTGAGGAAACCTGCACAATCGAACAGCTGAGTGTGTAAGAGAGTAATCTCCTAGTAACCCTAACCCAAAATTATGTAAAAAACCACTAAAAAAACACTATATTGAAAATATCTACGCACATGCCTAATGAAAGTCTCCATAAATGTAATTTTATTCTTATTGTTTAATTACGGACCGCTTCGCGCGATCTCGCCTGCTATTGTATAAATCTTAAGAGGTTTCTAATAGTGGCTTGAATTGTCAAAAACTGTATTATTTTATTATTATAATTAAATAAATTAAAAAAAAAAACACACTAAAGATCCTAGCGGGTTGAAGTGTATCCGAAAGGGCCCATCTGTAAGATAAGATAAGACAAGATACAAGTCTGTAGTCGTATGTAGAATGGAGTCTCACACTTACTCTTGTTCATAAGTTTCATTCAATGATGAATATGTATGGTTTATAGATTTATTGCAATTGGAAAATAGTACATTGTTGCAGAGGATAGAAAGTACGCGATTTTTGGAGTGTACGAGTCCATAAATTGCACTTTCGACCGAGGCAGACATAGTGCTTTTCACAACTACTGAGAGGAAATAAAATAAAAATTCATATTCAAAACTCAAATTTTAATTCATGTTAATAAGACATCGCCGCCAATTTTACCACAGATAACTTTTTTTTAAATCTGGACCCCTATTCTCGTGGCACTCGAGATTAATAAACTAACATGCGAGATGAAGATATCAACTCCATATAAAATTGTACTTGTTTCGCCATATCTCCCATGTAATTTCGTCTCTAGTGCTTCGAGATTAGGGGCCAAGTTTGAATTACATTTAAAAAAAAAGCAGTGACATAGTTTTTAGTCTGTGTATCTTTTAGTAAAAATACACCTAATATTTTACGACACAAAATGGTGTGTTCTGATTGGTCGATTTCGATTTATTGATTTTCATTGGTTCTTAAAGTTGGACAACAATGTTCTCGACCAATCAGCAAACACGCCGCCAAAAACATTCTTGGTCTGTCCTTATAAGTGACATTTTGTGACCCCAAACAAGACCATCTATGGCCATATTTCCGAGCAGTGTTGTGAAAAAAATATTTTAGTCTCTAAATTACTTGTTTTTAAGTTTAAAAATCGAATAAAATGTTTGATCATGTAGACCTCGCGTTGATCAGTGCTTAATATAACATGGGGTGCAGTATATCTTCTTCACGAGCTGAAGTGATTAAATAAAACGTAAATTAACCCACCTTGGGGTCCTAGTGAAAAAGGGTATAAATCAGGGTTGCTAGATTGAAATTTTTTCCAATTCGGGATTTTGAAACCTTTTGTGTGACAAAAAAGGGATTCTATCGTCGAAAACGGGACATGTAGTAAAAAAATCGGTTCTCCTATGGAAGCCCGAATCGTCATTTGTCCTAATGCATCGTTTGTCCGAATTTTCATTTATCCTAACGCCATTTCCGCTTAAATTTTGAAACTTTTTAGTATTGTTATAATACAACCCTAACCTAACCGAACCGAAGATATAATTGGAAAACTTAAAAAGTTGCCTGACTCATCTGAAAACCAGATTAGGGCAAATGAAAATGCGGACAAACGATGTGTTAGGACAAACGTTGTTAGGGATTGTGAGGGACACCCAAAAAATAATGTATATAGTTTTTTTTTTTTTACTTTTGAATATATACTCAGAAGTTTAAAAAAAAATCTTTTTGTTTGTGTTTTAAATTAAGTTAACGTGACAATAGATAACAAAAATAGCCATAGAAAATGTGTTTTAATAAAAATGTGATATTTTATATCAGATTTACCCTATCGTTAGGTAGCTGAGTCTTCTTCGTCTTCTAAATAAAAGAAATCTCACGCGCGGTCGAGTTATCCCCGAAAAGCGGGACTTAGCATTTAATTTTGATTTAAAAATCGGGACGTCCCGCAAAAATCAGGACGTCTGGCAACGCTGGTATAAGTCTTCTGAAGATCAAGTGAAAAAGGGTGTAAGTCTAGTATACTCCGTTCATGTATATACCCTTTTTTATTTCGAGTTTAATCTACTTGTACCCTTTTTCACTGGGACCTCAGCATTACGGTATTAGGGTTGGGTAACGTACCTTGAGATTGAACCGGGTGAACTTGTGGTACCAGTCGGCGAACACGATGTCGGCGAGCGCGTCCTTGGGCAGCAGGTAGACGGCGCGCGCGGCCGCGTTGCTCGCCAGCAGCCGCAGCAGCGCCAGCTCCGCCACCACCGACTTGCCCGAGCCGGACGGCGCGCCCACGAACACGTTGTCGTCCGTGTTGTACACGGCGTTGAACACCTGAGGACGGTAACAGGTTATTTATTTATTCAGGTTACAAATAGTCACATCACAATTATAGTATGGATGGGTATGAGCACAAACAGACCTGAAGAACCATAACAGGAAATACAAAATTTTTTTTTAGCCACAAGCGATACAAAATAAAGTATAGGAATTTAGTTGATATAGATCTCAAGATAATTTAGAATTTAGGAATATAATAACAAAGTCTATGCACAAGTCCAAGGCAATAGTGAAAAAGAATACAGGTATACCCTACCAAGGTTCAAGTAAAAAGTGGTAAATCAGAAAACATAGGTTCTGTTCATGTATCATCATCATCATCATCATCATCATCATGTCAGCCGAAAGACGTCCACTGCTGGACATAGGCCTCCCCCAAGGCTCTCCACTCAGACCGGTCTTGTGCTTTTCGCATCCACCGCGTTCCCGCGATCTTTACTAGGTCGTCACTCCATCTTGTTGGAGGCCTTCCTACAGCTCGTCTCCCGGTCCGCGGACGCCACTAAAGAACCTTCTGACCCCATCGGCCATCAGTCCTGCGAGCAATGTGCCCCGACCACTGCCACTTAAGTTGGGCTATTCTTCGGGCTATGTCGGTAACCTTAGTTCTACTGCGGATATCATCATTTCTGATTCTATCACGCAGAGAAACCCCGAGCATAGCCCTCTCCATAGCCCTCTGAGTGACTTTGAGCTTCCTTATAAGGCCCATTGTTAGCGCCCACGTCTCAGATCCGTAAGTCATCCAACCTACCCCCTTTTACCATGAATTAACCCAGCCCAGTCCGTTCTCACCAGTGCAACAGAAGTTGAAATCTTTGTTATTACTTATATTATAATCTTACTTCTTACTAATAAAATAACATTATAAATGAGAAAGTTTGAATGTTTGGATGTTTGTTACTCAATCACGCTTCAACCACTGAACGGATCGGGATGAAACTTGGCACACATATAGGTTAGGCCCTGGGATAGGACATAGAATAGTTTTAAACCACGATCACACGGATCCTCTAATACATACATAGATACAATCACGCCTCTTTCCCGTAGGGGTAAGGACCACTTCCTTCCACTTGCTACGATCCAGACAAACTTCCCTCGCTTCCTCCACACTCATAAGTATCTACGTACGTGCGTCGATTTATGCCCGGTTCCTATATTCAAGAAACGAATTGTTTCCCTTACGGTCAGTAGCGTTATGACATTTGCTACGTACAAAATGTGTCAAATTTTAACGAGACGTCACAACTCTACCAAATGTTTTGAATATAGGAACGCACCATTAGGGTCTCCTGACCTGGCCCTTTCTTAATACGTCCCCGATCTGATCGTTCATTATGCTGTGGGGCTTGTAGATTATGAATCTCAGAGTCACAGTAGAAACAATAGTTTGTCTTGAAACAAAGGTATATTATATCGTTTGTTTGAATGTGTGCGTGCCTGGGCCGTACGCGCCGCGAGCCACCGCAAGCAAACTCAACACGACGGACCGAGCTGGTTCAGTCGGGTCCGCGCCGTCGTCGCGTTTGGTTGAGTGCCTAACGCCCGACCGGCAATAGATAACAGAAACTCCACTGATACCCTGAGGACTCATTTGTCTACATACCTGCGTCTGTACGGGGTTGAACTGCGGGAAGGTTTCTGCATACAGCTCCTCGAACTTGGGGTTCCTGAGGGCTGAAACTGGCAGCGGCTGAAGGTCCAGCAGTTCCGTGGGGGGGAGGTTCTTCTCCGGCAGGATGAGGTGTTGAAAAGAGACGGGTAGCTGTGTCTCTGCTGCTATCCATCTGCACATAAATTGTTATATATGTAAAGGTTTCTAAACGCATTTTATTTGAGCAAGCACTTGAAGCTTAGCTTTTGACTATACTGGGTGAGTTCTAATTGGTAATACAAAATCATGTTTTACACACACACATGTTCCCTAAACTAAAGCCTCTTTGTCGTGTCACTTATTTAAGTAAATGTATTTTTTTTATTCAATTTTTTGGCTTAATGCGGTTACTCTACCACTATACCGCTGCTCGCGGGCGGCAATGGCCGTAGTCACCGTATTATGCTCAAGCATAATAGTACATTACTGCACAGACCGGGAAGTAGGCCGTTGCGGGACGAGTAGAGTTAGCGTGGCCGAGACGCAGTCGTTGGTAAATAATAACTTTGTTTTTGTTAATTTTGCCTGGACCTGGAACTCAAACTTCGCGGGCTGATTTTACAACAGAAAGGTTAATATTTCCGAGCATGTGGGAGAAAAGATTCATTGTTAAATGGAAAATACGGCTATAGCCGTTACCGCCGGTAAAAGTGTTAAATTAGGTCGATAACATCGAGTGACAGGTACGACTGTTAGGTATTAAATGTAGGGTAAACTACACTTTAGTTAGGACTATAACTATTAGTTTTCTTAAAAAATTAAAGGAGGCGAATTTAAACAACTGAGTTAATGTAATACGGCCTGAGCCTGCCGTTTGGCTGAAATATTTTTGCCAAAAGGTGTCGTTTCCCAACCGTTTCATTTACCTACCCAATTTTTTCCTGTAACTGTAAATATTTCAGGATTTATTTCAGTACCATCGTGTAGAACCCTGTAGGTTAGGTTAAGTGAGATTTTATAAAATCCTGAAATATACAGTGGTGGTCACATAATTGGGGACACTTGTTTTTTTCCCATACAATTGCCTACAAATATGGCTTTTCAATTTTGACAACCATTCAAAAAGTTCTTAACCAATTATATTTTTAGTTACACTTATCGTCAACTAATAAAGTAAAGTTTAAATGTATGTACAATTTATCTCTGTTGAGATCGGATCTTTCATTTTATAAGGATTTGAAAAAATAAATATTCGACGCTCATACAAAGTTGTAGAATTTTGTATGGACGCGTCACCACTTAGTTTTCAAATCCTTATAAGTTAAAATATCCGTTTTTAATAGTAGCTCACTGTACATCAGTTTAAACCTTAGTTAATGATCTAAAGTAAATTGTATATAGCAATAAAATTGGTCGAGAACTTTTTGAATGGTGGTCAAAATTGAAAAATCATATTTGTAGGAGTGTCCCTAATTATGAGGCCACCACTGTATACGGTTACAGAAAACATAACAGGTTGGCAAATGAAACGGTTGGGAAACGATACAATTTGGGTATTACAACATATTAATGGAGTGACGACCTTGTAAAGATCGCGGGAACGCGGTGGATGCGAAAAGCACAAGACCGGTCTGAGTGGAGAGCCTTGGGGGAGGCCTATGTCCAGCAGTGGACGTCTTTCGGCTGACATGATGATGATGATGATGATAAACATATTAATTGACAACATTTCAAAAAACAAAGCATTTTGGTTTTTTCGCGTTTATAATAGCTGGTTAAAAATTAGACTACCCATGTTTCTCGGTTTTTCTTTATTTAACTTAAATTCGTCATTAATAATTTATTAAAGAAATAGTCATTAAAAAGACCGTATATACAAAGTTAGGAATACTGATGTCGTGATCTTAGCATGATATAAAATTAAAAAGGTAACTTTCAACAGAAACAGAACTGACTGTCATGTCATGTCACTTGTCAACCATAACAACTGTAACAACATGAATTCGTCGACTTAGGGCAGATTGCGGCTATCCGCTTTTACAAATCCGTTAGTCACTTTCATTTTTAATAGCGAATATCAAAACAATAGTATTACGAGAATCGAAAGCGTGTCGTTAGAATCAAGTAATCCGTCAGACAGATGAAAAATGGACATGACAGTTGTATATTTTTTTCAATTCCTATGGTAATAAATGGACTAAGGGCACTATAAGTGTATTCCTAACATTCACAATCCAACTTTTTTACTGTACTTTCCCAAATATAAAAAAAAAACTACTGCATAAAAAAATCCAAAAATATTTTTACTGTAATCAGCAGTGTAAAATCTACAAACGGGTTTTTATTTTACTATCAAGTGTTTTGTATTCCCAATTTAAAGTCATCCTGTTTAAGTATAAAGTCACTTACCGATCAGAGACCACACGCAAGAAATACTGAGGCGGTAGAGGCTCGAACACCGGCACAAAGAGTTTCACCTGCAACCAACAAGTTTTAATATAAAAATATACAAGCGAAAAAATTGTCCTTAATTTTAATCTTTCGGGGAAACGCAACTGGACGCATCCGTGTAACGCAACCTCAATTCGCCTCAACAGGCGGGGGCACCATCGTGGATAGAAAATACCAAAGGTTAGATTAGGTTACTGGTCAGCATCATACCGTATGCTCGTCCTTGCAATATTTCTCCTTGAGCAGCAGAAACTCGTGATGTAGCACCACCTCAGAATCCACGTCTTCCACGAGGATCCAGAACGCCTCCGACTGGCCGTGGATCTGCAACAAACGAGACATATGGAATACGGGCTTAAACCTAACTTTCCAAGAAGGTTGGTAATGTTGTTTGAATGTATGTATGTAGGCGTATTCAAACCGACTAATTGTGTATGTAGGCATATTCAAAACGACAAACTATGTATGTAGGCATATTTAAACAGACTAAATATGTCTGTAGGAATATTCAAACAGACTAATTATGTATGAAGGCATATTCAAACCTACGAACTATGTATGTAGGCACATTGAAACATACTAAATATGTGTTTAGGCATATTCAAACAGTCTAAATATGTATACTGGCATATTCAAACCGACTGGTTATGTTCTAAAACTAAAATTAATACCTTCTCGTCCCAATGGAAGTCAGGGGTGACAGTCAGCTGGACCCTCAGGGTACTCCTCGTGATGGGCTGGATGTGCGTGGACAGCTCCAGCTTCGGGAACTGGTGCACGTATTTGTGTATCATCTTGCCGAGCTTGGGCGCGCGCACCAGCTCGCCGATCTCGTTGGGGCCGAGCTCGTACAGCTTCTCCCATGGGAAGTTCTTCTTTTCGAGTTTTTTTATCACCTGCGGGGGAATGGTTGGGTTGAGTTTGGTTGGGTTAGGTCAGGTTAGGTTATTTTTGGCGCAGGTGCCCAAGCGATAGGCTGGGGCGGCTGGGGGGCACCTAGTGGTATATAGTCATCAGCCCACGGTGCCCCCGCTAACAGCCTTTGGAGGTTAACACCGGAGAGGTTTTAGACGGTATGCTTCCACCTCAGCTCTCGCAGGAGACTGGGGTGGTCGAGAGTCCGTCATACCCCCTCCCCCATATGGCTACCCGGCCGGGGGGGGGCGATGCGTAAAGAAATTTCCTCTCCGTCAAAAAAAAAAGTTAGGTTAGGTTTTTTTATCATGCGGGGGAATGGTTGGGGTTAACCTAGAAGATTTAAGCATGTATGGAACTTAGAAAGAAAGTAAACCATGCGTTCGTGATATAACAATAAAGAATAGATTAATGCGCATAAGAAGAATGCAATCATCTGGTAAAACCACAGAAGGTTACACACACCGTAAAACAGCAATCAGAAATTAACATGTACAGTCACGAACTTAAATTTGGGACCCACCTTAGGTCCAAAGTCATTCTGACATTCTACAACAATAAGGTTGAGTCTCCTTTAAGTTACAAATGATTTGGCATCTCTAATGACATTGACGACTTCAAGCCTGTTTTTCTTGAAATGGGTCACAAATCAACGATCGCGATAATACCTGTGGTAGATTGATTTCTGAAACGTTCATGTATTTCATTCAATACATTTTTTTACGAAACTGTCATTTACAAAAACCATAATGCTAATCTTTCTTATATTCATAATTCTACTAAACACAAACAAAAAACAACGTACGTGTCAAATATCAGGCACATGTGTCAGATAGTTGATAGATTGGTACGCCATTATTTTTGTGCAATAAAGAATAAATAAATAAATAAATAATCTGTGCATGGCTGTGACATTCCGACAGACGGACGTACATTCCGAACCTAAAAAGGTTCCTTGTTTGACCACGGATAACTAACAAATTTTTTTTTAGTTTCATTGGCCTAGCATTAAGTACCTCCTCAGGCATCTTCCGGAACTGCCTCAGCGGCGACATGGACTGCCACATTCGCCGGTCGACCATCTTGCACAGAGCCAACGTCTTGTCGACCAGCTGGGCCCAACCTGCGGACAAACACTTTGTTAAATACAATGTAGGCAACAAAAAGAAGGGATATAGGCGGAAACAGAAGACAGTGAAGGTTGTAAAGCTCGGTTGTACAGCTCTGTTCGGGTTACATCGCTGTCTACACTTCTACTTCTTTGCGTTTTTATTTGCCACCCGTGACGGACGTGACAGCTGCTTCTTCTCAATGTACCGTAAAATGGGGTGAATAGGGTGGTTTTTAGACTTTGGTGACGTATTTCAATCACTTAAAGACCAAAATTGTAAAATCCAACTGCATAGTGCTTTGTCCGGATACTCATTCTTCTGAACGA
Organism: Acleris literana; assembly: GCA_946894065.1. Classification (NCBI taxonomy): domain Eukaryota; kingdom Metazoa; phylum Arthropoda; class Insecta; order Lepidoptera; family Tortricidae; genus Acleris; species Acleris literana. The sequence goes on along the minus strand of OX335693.1, from coordinate 2,979,658 downwards.
TCATAGACAATTTTTACGTTTTCTTTATAAAATAACAAGAAAACTGCAAAAATGTTACGAAACCCGAGTCACCCCGAGGATGGGGTCAATAGAATCAAACCTGGGGTGAAACGGGTTTTCGGTCAGGGTTGTCAAAAATACTGCCATAATATTTATATATTTATTAACCAACAAAATTAGCCATAAGTAGTTGTGACAAGTTGAAAGGTACCTAGTAGGTAATCAATATAGGTAATTAAAACTGTTACATTTGTATTTTGTTACATATGTTTAAATTGCGGATGATATTTTCTTCAGCTTCAGGTGTTAAAGCTGTTTGTCCACCCTGCGATTTCATAATTTTCTGATTATGACGCTGCAAAACCGAGAAAGGTATACCATGCTTTTCTGCAACAGATGCTATAGATGGAGGCGCTGTTGAGGTATTCGGGTGCCTTAAATCTTGTAGGGCTTGCTGTATAACGACATCATCATATTTTCTATAGGTCTTTGAACCAGGTTTGGGCTTGTAAGTCCGGGGCATCTTGTAATCAAATAGGTACCTGAAGAAACAAACAGTTCAAAAACAAACATAGGCACCTAATTGAAAGAAAAAATGGGAACTTTCAGCAAGGAGTAATAAAACAAAATTCAAAGACACACACACACACACACACACACACACACACACACGCACTTAAACGAACAAACAAACAAACAAACCGACAGACGGACGGCGGACAAACAAACAAACAAACAAACAAACAAACAAACAAACAAACAAACAAACAAACCGACAGACGGACAAACAAACAAACAAACAAACAAACAAACAAACAAACAAACAAACAAACAAACAAACAAACAAACCGACAGACAGACAGACGGACGGACGGACAAACAAACAAACAAACACATACACATGTCAGGTACCTACCCCTTAACCGTATTATGGCTAAATGACGAAATATTCGCAAAATATACTTTTGGCAGCCCTAACAATTCACCCCTATACTGATTCTAATGACCCCTGCCATGACTCTATTGCCCCCATTCGTTACCTTATTCACCTCATGGTCTTACCTTATTGACCCCTCAGGTAACCCGAATAACCCCAAAAGTATGAAAAAAACAAGCACATAAACTATTTCAACATTACACCCTTAAAAACACAATATTTCTACTTACTTTTTGTCTCTTCGTGTTCTTCATGAAATTCCTGGTACATCACAACAACTAAAAACACATATACCCTCATAAATAAACCGATTTCTTGAAGTTTATTGACCACTATAAACATGTCAGTTTGAATGGTTGCGTTTAAATGACTTTTTCTTTTAAATTGTCTATGGTTTCACCTTGTTTGAGTGGCCAGTCTAAAAATTAATTTATCGAAAACAGAAAACGTAAATGCAACCTTGGGCATCAAAAACAATAATCATAGTTTTTGGTAGTTTAAAGAAAATACTCAGGATCACCCTATTCACCCCTGGGATTCTATTCACCCCATTTTACGGTATGAACGAAACAGTAGAATATATTTAATTTAATTACATGGGGAAAGCACACGAGCACACAGGCCACCTGGGGCCGGTTTTATAAAGCTACAAATTACAATTTACAGGTTACAAGTTACCATTTGACACAACCTCGACCAATGACGACCAGCCATTTGAGCAGTTTTGCCAGTTTAGACATGGAAAATTGTAACTTGTAGCTTTATAAAACGTGCCCCTGATGGTAAATGAGATCTGAGACCCATAGACATTTGAATTCGCAAAACCACAAATTCCAAGAGCAGTTTTAATAAAATCATCTGGGATGAGCAGCGCGTCATAAGACACGTCAACGTTAACGTCAGAATATAATTTTTGACGCATCTTTAGACGAGCATTAAAGTCGAAATCAATTTATTAATTCCTGTCAAGATTCCAAATGAATGCCAACCCTGAGGACTATGATGAAACGCCTATATGCTAGTAGTAGCCTCTATGTCGAGCGGCTTGTACAGTCAAAATCATAAACATAAGCATTCTCAAACCGTCAAAAATATCTACTAGCCTTTATGACACTGACAGTAAGGTCTAACATATATTTAACAAGATAGCTGTATACAAATGTATGCTTTTTATTGTGTGCGCCTTGATATAATAGAATAGAATAGAATAACTTTATTTCAGACTACAAGGCCCATATTTACAAATACCTTACAGACTAGCATACATATCAATATATAACATAAAATGATCACGACTACTAATAAATTTTCGCGGTGTCTGCTAGACGGCGACCACGAAACCGCCGAAATATGACGCTCGTCGGCCAGAATTCCTCCTTTAAAAAGGTCGACAGATCTATGGTCGGTACTCTCACCATAAATGACTTAAAATTAACCTTGTGGCGAGGTTCTAACCACTCGACCCTAAGAGTAAATCCGGTCTTAACTCGTACATATTCTACGAGATCTTTTGCCTCTGTAGAGTAATGTAATCGGGACACGTACAACTGCGTCGTGGGCGTAGCAGGACACAGCAAGTGGTTGGATAATGATCACGCTTCTAGAGGTACTTCTTTCTCGCAGGTGTTGGGGTATTAAGCTGACTCACCCCGATGCAGCACGATCTCGAAGATGGCCCGCAGCAGGCGGCTGGCCGACTGCGTCACGTACACCATGTCCGCCATCAGCGCGAACCCCTCCAGCTTCAGCTGGGAGATGTACGCCTGGAGCAGCACGTTCACTTTGGCCGATGGTTCTTCTATGCTCTCCTTTATTGGGATCGGTACCTGTGAACAAAGGATTATATTATTCTCAAGATAAATGGTAACCAGATGATAGTCTTTTTATTACGATAAAATAATTAAGAACAAAACTCATAAAATTGTGCAAAAGTATCGCTCCTAAACCACAAGCACACGCATCCATATTCAAACTCACAGTGTGGTTTTGTTCTTTAGGCTAATACAGTTCGTAAAATGACTAGCATATAAGCATACTCATCGTAGAACTTGTTTCTTTATCTTTACATAAATACTAAATTGGTATATACCTAGCAACGCAGTAATTTTTGTTTTTTGAAATGAATTTACTGAAGATACGTACTTTTATGAGTTAGATGACTGCTTAATTAGTTGGAACAACGTTCGCGTTGGCAAAAGTTAAATCTGTCACAGGCACAATAAGACATGAAAAATATTGTAGATTAAACAGAGTAAAGCCCCCGTCAAACACCCACCCTCTCCATGAGCTTGTGCAGCTCCAACTTCTCCTCCTCGCGCACGGTGATATTCCGGAACTCGGCGGACAGCGAGAACACGCGGAACAGCTCGATCTCGCCGAGCGTGGGCTTCAGCAGCTGGTTGTACGACTGCATCGTCTCGTACGTGCAGTAGAAGTGGGACGCGATGCGCCCGAGCTCCGTCGGTTGGAAGTGGCCGGATTTACGCTCGTATTTGATCAGGCCAGCTCTGGGACGAAGTTATTTATAACATAAATATCAGTTGACATTCTTAAACATATAGTCGCCGATTGTGCAATATTGGCCTCGGAAACAATGCCCGCGATCGCAGAGAGTTTCGCGTTTCATATCTAATCTAATCATACATTAAATCACGCCTGTTTCCCAGAGGGGTAGGCAGAGACCACTTCTTTCCACCTGCTACGATGCTGACAAATCTCTTTCGTTTCTTCCACATTCATACAGTCACGCATGTACGTCGGTATCGCGTACTTAAGATTCGGCTCTTTTCCAGTATTTCTCCGATTTGATTCGAAAAAGTACGCCTAGGGCGGCCCCTTCCGCTCCACTCACTTTCGCTCTGTATATCTCCTTCGTCAATCTTGTTTCATCCATCCTTTCCAAATGACCGAACCTTCGAAGCATGCCCTTTTCAATCTCACATCTTTTCGTCCACATTTCTCTCTGATCTTTTCATTCCTTACTCTATCAATCAGTTTCACACCACACATATTACGCAAAGAGCGCATTTCAACTAATTATAATTTTATTAATAAACTGATCTCGACTGTAATACGGCCTTAAGACTTAAGGCCCAGCCACACCGCTTGCGTGACGTGCACGTGCACGTGCGCGTTTGCTTTCCACTGCGTTGTATAGTATGAATTATCATTACGACATGTCACTATACAACGCAGTGGAAGGCGAACGCGCACGTGCACGTGCACGTCACGCAAGTGGTGTGGCTGGGCCATTATGGTCAGGTCCGCGTATAACTCTGTAAGAACCCCTTTCGGCGATGGCTGACATAGTTTCAGAGCCCACTATCGCATAAAAATTCTTGAAAGTGGCGGGCGGCAGGCCTTTGAACACTTTCAGGATACTGTTCCAAATAAACGATGCTCTTGCAGACGTATGGCATAATCAGTAATAACTAAATTAAAAGCAAGCTTTAAAATCCCGACTGCATTTTTTACACTGTAGTCGATATAACTATGATATTATGGAGTACAAGTATGATTCTCCTATCCTCAAACACTTCAACCAAAATAATTGTACACTAACACATGGATCTAGTTATCTGAATAAAAACATTTATTATATTACTAGCTGACCCGGCAAACGTTGTTTTGCCATATAAATAATTTAGGGGTGGACTACCCCTAACATTTAGGGGGATGAAAAATAGATGTTGGCCGATTCTCATAGATACCGGATAAGCACAAAAAATTTCATCAAAATCGGTCAAGCCGTTTCGGAGGAGTATGGCAACGATAACTGTGACACGAGAATTTTATATATTAGAGATTATTATTATTTGATATTTGGCCATTGTTGTTATTTCAACTTTAACAGTTCTATGTCACCCGGGATGGTGAAAGGATTCTAACGATACCACACACACCTAAATCGGCTCAGACGTTTAGAAGTTATGGCGGAATAAAGAATCTTACATACAAACATGAACCCTGAAAACATTACACACGTTTTTTGGGCAGTCGTGTAAAAATAATGCATATTGGCTACTTGTAACGGCGAAAGGAGCTCTACTCTTTCTAAATGTATGCTCATTTTGGTAAGTTTTAGAGAAACTTTTTCTTTTATTCGAGACGACTTAACAACTTTTTGAGGTCTACAACTCTGCCGCCTCGTCAACCCACAAATCGATGACCATGGGAAGTTAAACTCACTTGTCCAAGAGGCTGGCGGCGGTGTGTATCAAGTCAGCCCTGTGTAACTCCAGCAGATTGTCTTCCTGCATTTTCTCTGGGGAGATGCCGTATAGAGCTGGTTGGCGGAGCATGCGGATATAGAGGTAGGTGTAGCCTGGAACCAAATATGAGTTGTTATTATAGATAGAAGGCAATCTAACACAAATTGACCTAGTCCCAAACTAAGCTCTAGGCTTGTACAGTCACGAGATTCTTGGTACCCACCTAAGGTCCAAAGTCAATCTGACATTCTACAACAATAAGGTTGTGTTTCCTAAAAGTTACAAATGACTTGACATCTCTAATGACATTGACGACTTAAAGCATATTTTTCTTGAAAGGAGTCCCACATTAACGCTCGTGAGTGTACGTGGAGAGCTCAACATTATCTATACACGACTCTATTGTCAAGAGAATAAGAGCGAGTGTAGATAATTTTAAGCTCTTCCACTTCTGCTGCTGACTTAACTATGAGTACTAGACAACTATAATAGACACGTATTTAACTCGTACTCAAACGCCAAAGATGTTTGCTGTGCTATACACATTACAACTTAATTGATACGAAACAAAGTCTCTTTTAATCTTGAACTAGTGATGTCGGCTATAGCCGTCGTGGTGTCAGTGGCATGACTTTCACGGCCAGAGCCAAAATGTTTAAACAAAAATGTATACATAACTACATAGAAAACATCTAAAACTCACGAAGAAATACTAACACTGAATAAAAGAACATTTGCCCTAACGTAAATTGAACCCTAGCTTCATAGCAGGGTGACATCTCCAGCAGGCAACTCACCCAGCCAAGTGACGGCATCCCGGACGCTCTGCACCGAGTCGAGCACGATCTCTGCGTTGAGCATGTCCGGCAGCTTGCCCACCAGCTGCGACTCGATGGGCAGCTGCTGGTCCGACAGAGACAGCTGGTACTGGAGCGAGTGACGTCACCAGCTTGCGACTTACCCAGCCAAGTGACGGCGTCCCGGACGCTCTGCACCGAGCCGAGCACGATCTCTGCGTTGAGCATGTCCGGCAGCTTGCCCACCAGCTGCAACTCGATGGGCAGCTGCTGGTCCGACAGAGACAGCTGGTACTGGAGCGAGTGACGTCACCAGCTTGCGACTTACCCAGCCAAGTGACGGCGTCCCGGACGCTCTGCACCGAGCCGAGCACGATCTCTGCGTTGAGCATGTCCGGTAGCTTGCCCACCAGCTGCGACTCGATGGGCAGCTGCTGGTTCAGCAGGGACAGGTAGTATTGGAGCTCGGAGTGATTCGTTATCAGGATTCCTGTGGACAAAAGAAGAGTTAAAAAGACTCAAAAGAGAGAAATATACGAAAATTTGAATGGCTTAATGAAAATACGTAGATGAACTGAAGATCAGAAAGTTAGTCCAAAGAGGTCACCCTAGCACTTCACTTTGGAAAGTAAAGCTAAGTATTTCTTCAGTGAACGACAATTTCCCGAAAGACGTATGGGTAGATGAGTCCCTGGGAGCACGGCTATATTTTTTTCCGGGAGAGTGTCTTTCTGATGAATTAGTGTTTTCCCTGGGGAGTGTGTTCTTGGCTAAGGAACGACTGGATCCCGGAGACAGTACAACCAAGTGTCGCTCAGGGAAGGACATCTAAATGTTTCTATAGAAATTGCATTCGAGTGTTGTTTCAGAGAATGACTGTTATTTTCCTCGGAAAATAAGTGTTTCGTCAAAGAGTGCATATCAAAGACTCTACTATCTTTTCCCGGGAATGTGAGTATCTCTTCAAAGAGTTACGTCGTTTTCTTGAATTAACTGAGGAACTTGGAAGTTTGTCCATCCGAGAAGTGTCTGGTTCCCTGGACCACATCCAAGTACTCCACGCAGTACTCACCCTCGCCCTTGGTGTCGTACTGCGGCTTCCCAGCGCGGCCCAGCATCTGCAGCACGTCGAGCGCGCCCAGCTCGCTCCAGCGGCCCTTCTCGGGGGAGTACACCTGCGTACCCTTCACGATCACCTGCGAGGTATAGTACAGTACTCACCCTCGCCCTTGGTGTCGTACTGCGGCCTCCCGGCGCGGCCCAGCATCTGCAGCACGTCGAGCGCGCCCAGCTCGCTCCAGCGGCCCTTCTCGGGGAGTACACCTGCGTGCCCTTCACGATCACCTGCGAGGTATAGTACAGTACTCACCCTCGCCCTTGGTGTCGTACTGCGGCCTCCCGGCGCGGCCCAGCATCTGCAGCACGACGAGCGCGCCCAGCTCGCTCCAGCGGCCCTTCTCGGGGAGTACACCTGCGTGCCCTTCACGATCACCTGCGAGGTATAGTACAGTACTCACCCTCGCCCTTGGTGTCGTACTGCGGCCTCCCGGCGCGGCCCAGCATCTGCAGCACGACGAGCGCGCCCAGCTCGCTCCAGCGGCCCTTCTCGGGGAGTACACCTGCGTGCCCTTCACGATCACCTGCGAGGTATAGTACAGTACTCACCCTCGCCCTTGGTGTCGTACTGCGGCCTCCCGGCGCGGCCCAGCATCTGCAGCACGTCGAGCGCGCCCAGCTCGCTCCAGCGGCCCTTCTCGGGGGAGTACACCTGCGTGCCCTTCACGATCACCTGCGAGGTATAGTACAGTACTCACCCTCGCCCTTGGTGTCGTACTGCGGCCTCCCGGCGCGGCCCAGCATCTGCAGCACGTCGAGCGCGCCCAGCTCGCTCCAGCGGCCCTTCTCGGGGGAGTACACCTGCGTGCCCTTCACGATCACCTGCGAGGTATAGTACAGTACTCACCCTCGCCCTTGGTGTCGTACTGCGGCCTCCCGGCGCGGCCCAGCATCTGCAGCACGTCGAGCTCGCCCAGCTCGCTCCAGCGGCCCTTCTCGGGGAGTACACCTGCGTGCCCTTCACGATCACCTGCGAGGTATAGTACAGTACTCACCCTCGCCCTTGGTGTCGTACTGCGGCCTCCCGGCGCGGCCCAGCATCTGCAGCACGTCGAGCGCGCCCAGCTCGCTCCAGCGGCCCTTCTCGGGGGAGTACACCTGCGTGCCCTTCACGATCACCTGCGAGGTATAGTACAGTACTCACCCTCGCCCTTGGTGTCGTACTGCGGCCTCCCGGCGCGGCCCAGCATCTGCAGCACGTCGAGCGCGCCCAGCTCGCTCCAGCGGCCCTTCTCGGGGGAGTACACCTGCGTACCCTTCACGATCACCTGCGAGGTATAGTACAGTACTCACCCTCGCCCTTGGTGTCGTACTGCGGCCTCCCGGCGCGGCCCAGCATCTGCAGCACGTCGAGCGCGCCCAGCTCGCTCCAGCGGCCCTTCTCGGGGGAGTACACCTGCGTACCCTTCACGATCACCTGCGAGGTATAGTACAGTACTCACCCTCGCCCTTGGTGTCGTACTGCGGCCTCCCGGCGCGGCCCAGCATCTGCAGCACGTCGAGCGCGCCCAGCTCGCTCCAGCGGCCCTTCTCGGGGGAGTACACCTGCGTACCCTTCACGATCACCTGCGAGATATAGTACAGTACTCACCCTCGCCCTTGGTGTCGTACTGCGGCCTCCCGGCGCGGCCCAGCATCTGCAGCACGTCGAGCGCGCCCAGCTCGCTCCAGCGGCCCTTCTCGGGGGAGTACACCTGCGTACCCTTCACGATCACCTGCGAGGTATAGTACAGTACTCACCCTCGCCCTTGGTGTCGTACTGCGGCCTCCCGGCGCGGCCCAGCATCTGCAGCACGTCGAGCGCGCCCAGCTCGCTCCAGCGGCCCTTCTCGGGGGAGTACACCTGCGTACCCTTCACGATCACCTGCGAGGTATAGTACAGTACTCACCCTCGCCCTTGGTGTCGTACTGCGGCCTCCCGGCGCGGCCCAGCATCTGCAGCACGTCGAGCGCGCCCAGCTCGCTCCAGCGGCCCTTCTCGGGGGAGTACACCTGCGTACCCTTCACGATCACCTGCGAGGTATAGTACAGTACTCACCCTCGCCCTTGGTGTCGTACTGCGGCCTCCCGGCGCGGCCCAGCATCTGCAGCACGTCGAGCGCGCCCAGCTCGCTCCAGCGGCCCTTCTCGGGGGAGTACACCTGCGTACCCTTCACGATCACCTGCGAGGTATAGTACAGTACTCACCCTCGCCCTTGGTGTCGTACTGCGGCCTCCCGGCGCGGCCCAGCATCTGCAGCACGTCGAGCGCGCCCAGCTCGCTCCAGCGGCCCTTCTCGGGGGAGTACACCTGCGTACCCTTCACGATCACCTGCGAGGTATAGTACAGTACTCACCCTCGCCCTTGGTGTCGTACTGCGGCCTCCCGGCGCGGCCCAGCATCTGCAGCACGTCGAGCGCGCCCAGCTCGCTCCAGCGGCCCTTCTCGGGGGAGTACACCTGCTTACCCTTCACGATCACCTGCGAGGTATAGTACAGTACTCACCCTCGCCCTTGGTGTCGTACTGCGGCCTCCCGGCGCGGCCCAGCATCTGCAGCACGTCGAGCGCGCCCAGCTCGCTCCAGCGGCCCTTCTCGGGGGAGTACACCTGCGTACCCTTCACGATCACCTGCGAGGTATAGTACAGTACTCACCCTCGCCCTTGGTGTCGTACTGCGGCCTCCCGGCGCGGCCCAGCATCTGCAGCACGTCGAGCGCGCCCAGCTCGCTCCAGCGGCCCTTCTCGGGGGAGTACACCTGCGTGCCCTTCACGATCACCGTGTGCGCGGGCAGGTTCACTCCCCACGCCAGGGTGGCTGTTGATACTAGCACCTGCAAGGAAAAACCAATTATATTGTAAGGAGAAAGCAAACAAGACATCTGATACCAATCATAAGTGGGCTCTAAGGCATTTTCATTCTTATGACTGTAAATCCAAGACTGCAAATTCGTTGCCAACCCTGGGAACTAAAATAATATGCCTGTTTCACATACTCAAAGGTCCTAGGTCTCTCTAAAAAAATGTTTTTTTATCGTAAGAGTATCGGGTAATGTACTCAATAAATTATACATTACATATTAGTAAATGACCACCGCTGGAGAACGCACAATAGAGGACTTATGATATGTGTGGAGAGAAAGAGTATGGTGTGACCTGTATGTGCCGGTCGGCGAACAGGTCCTCGACGAGCGTGCGGTCCACGCGGCTCATGCCGGCATGGTGGATGGCGAACCCGTACGGCAGCAGCTCGCGCAGCTCCGGGTTCTTCACCTGGTCCGCCTCCGTGCGCAGCACCTCCGTGCTCGCGGACCCTTCCCTGATCACAAAAAAATAATTTAAAAAAAGCTGTAATTGCTAATATTGATATTGATATCGAAAAACTGTTTTATAATGAGCGTTGCCTTGGCAACAACAGTTGTTTTTATAATTATTTTCTACTAGCGTACTATAAACCGCTAATATTGATATCGTTAACGGTATCATAATACCACCTATAGTGCAACCGAAGCAGGAAAACAATTCTATAATGAGCGTTGCCATGGTTATAACAGTTCTATAATAATTATTATAGATAATGAAAAAATGCTTTTTAAAAATATTTTTTCTTTATTAGTGTTTCTTTTTTAAATTATTGTAAGATGTAATTTTATTAGGAAGTTGATAAGAGGTGTTAGTTAGTTACTATGGCCAGGTGCATCAACTTTTAAGTTTGAGCACTTCATTCGCCAACAAACTGGGTAACAGTTTAGCGAGCATGTACTTACACAGTATATATATATAGCTAAAGCAGTAAAGAAGCTCGGCCTAATTTTCAAGAAAAATGCCTACTCTCCAATTGAGCGTCAGGGTTGTCCTCTAAAATTTTGTAAAATTGAAAAAAGTTTTTATTTATTGTATCTCAGCTAGTTAGTGCAAAATCAATACGTGTGGTCTGCGACAACGAATCCGTTAAAAGGTTGATAAAAAAGATCCCCATAAATCAATTTTGGAAACAAACAGTTGAATAAATAAAAAGTTCAAGATGGCGGCTACTTTTTCTCAATCTGTCAACGGATTCGTTGTCGGAGACCACATAGATCCCCAGATATCGATTTTGGAAGCAATCAGTCGAGTAACTAAAAAGTTCAAGATGGCGGCTACTTTTTCTCAATCTGTCAACGGATTCGTTGTCGGAGACCACATAGATCCCCAGATATCGATTTTGGAAGCAATCAGTCGAGTAACTAAAAAGTTCAAGATGGCGGCTACTTTTTCTCAATCTGTCAACGGATTCGTTGTCGGAGACCACATAGATCCCCAGATATCGATTTTGGAAGCAATCAGTCGAATAACTAAAAAGTTCAAGATGGCGGCTACTTTTTCTCAATCTGTCAACGGATTCGTTGTCGGAGACCACATAGATCCCCAGATATCGATTTTGGAAGCAATCAGTCGAGTAACTAAAAAGTTCAAGATGGCGGCTACTTTTTCTCAATCTGTCAACGGATTCGTTGTCGGAGACCACATAGATCCCCAGATATCGATTTTGGAAGCAATCAGTCAAGTAACTAAAAAGTTCAAATGGCGGCTACTTTTTCTCAATCTGTCAACGGATTCGTTGTCGGAGACCACATAGATCCCCAGATATCGATTTTGGAAGCAATCAGTCGAGTAACTAAAAAGTTCAAGATGGCAGCTACTTTTTCTCAATCTGTCAACGGATTCGTTGTCGGAGACCACACAGATCCCCAGATATCGATTTTGGAAGCAATCAGTCGAGTAACTAAAAAGTTCAAGATGGAGGCTACTTTTTCTCAATCTGTCAACGGATTCGTTGTCGGAGACCACACAGATCCCCAGATATCGATTTTGGAAGCAATCAGTCGAGTAACTAAAAAGTTCAAGATGGCGGCTACTTTTTCCCAATCTGTCAACGGATTCGTTGTCGGAGACCACACAGATCCCCAGACATCGACTTTGGAAACAATAAGTCGAATAACTAAAGAAAGAAGAAAGAACATAAAATGCAAAGGAAACCGTACGTCTCGACGCGACACTCGCGTCTAAGGGTGCGGCTCCACTGAGGCGGAGACGAGAGGAGCGGAGCGGAGCTGTGCCAATATTAACCAATAGAAGGCGCATGCGGTCACGTCGAGCGCGCTTTGCGCACGTTAGTTTATATTCTATTGGTTAATATTGGCACAGCTCCGCTCGTCTCCGCCTCAGTGGAGCCGCACCCTAACAGCACCGCCATGTCCGCTTAGCGGTCTCGTAGAGGCGTGCGTCTGTGTGAGTGCGTTGTTTCGAGTGTTTGTTCGTAGCTTCTTTACTGCTTTAGCTGTATATATACTGTGGTACTTATCTAATACGCGTACCTTTTGTTTAGACATAAACTAAATGTCTGATGAAATATCAATGTTACAGTAAAGACTCTACCTACATAGAGTCGACGGTCGAGTACGACGACGCGCTGGCCTAGTTGGTAGTGACCCTGCCTACGAAGCTAGCGGTCCTGGGTTCAAATCCCGGTAAGGGCAGATATTTGTGTGATGAGCGCGAATATTTGTTGCTGAGTCATGGATGTTTTCTATGTATTTAAGTATATATTTCTCTATATAAGTATTTATATCGTTGTCTAGTACCCATAGTACAAGCCTAGAGCTTAGTTTGGGACTAGGTCAATTGGTGTGACTTTGTCCCCTGATATTTATTTATTTATTTATTATTTACATTAGGAATTCCCAACCTTTTATGCGGCAAGCTTCACCAGATAATAAATAATAGTCTCATGCGGCGATTTCTTTAGACTTTCTTTCTTACACGTCCGTTTAAAAACTGAAATTAGACCAAAAACTCCGAGATTTTGGATAACTTTATCCAGGTCAACACTCTGTCTTTAGACATTACAGTTCTAACTCTTGAGATAATATGTGGCATTACATACGTAAATTATTAAAGATGCTCCGATATAAATACAACGTCGCGTGACGCAGTGCGGCGTAAGCGCCATCGACAATAAGGTCCCTTTACATGGATAACGTCACATACAGGGTGGTACTCGATAAACTGTACATATTGAAAGGGATGAAATTTTAGGTTAATTTATAGGAAAAATTTGAAAAAAAAGCCACTTTTTTTTCTTAATTTTTTTAATAAATTACAGCAAAAATGTCATTTTGTTTTCATATAAACACGATTTTCTAAAAATTTTGTAGATATTTCATTATTTTTTTTTGCTTATTATTATTCCTCGTTTAATTTTAGATCTAAAAACGTTAAAAAAAATATGTTAAATATCTGCAATTTTTTTAGAAAATCGTGTTTTTATGAAAACAAAATGATATTTTTGCAGTAATTTTCCACAAAAAAAGCAGTTACTCAGTTATTTTTTTTAATTGGTCTAATATTGTTATCAATTATTATAAACCTAACTAATGTCAATACTATGCATTTTGTTTTATCTTTTTTGGGCCATTAGATCAAAAGTTACACCGTCACAAGTAAGTGTACTACCCAAACTTTATTAAAATTTTTGACAATCTGTAAAAAAAACCAGTGGCAATTTTTTTTTTTTAAATTTTTTACCTATAAATTAACCTAGAATTTCATCCCTTTCAATATGTACAGTTTATCGAGTACCACCCTGGATAACTTAAGTTTTACCTGAGGAATTGTCCAAGAGTGTCTTTTTCTAAGCACATGTCGCGGATAGCTCTGGCTGTTTTTCCAGTCTCCTTTCGAGAATGCACGAATACAAGAATCTGAAAAAAAAAGATTATTTTAGCTAGTCTAATCATAAAAAAATACCAGCCAAGTGGGAGTCGGACTCGCGTTCGGAGTGGTCCGTATTTAAGATAATATGGTTGATAAATGGCTGTGCGTTATAAAATAAACATACGATAACAATAGTTGAAGGGACAAAGAAGAGCAAGGCTACAGGAGGCACAGATGTAGTGAAATATCCTTTCACATCGTATTTTCTCGGAAATGTTCGTATTTGTCATGCTACTTCAGTCTGACTCAGTACCCACCAAGACAACGTGGAGGAACGTCGCATCGCGAGAGTGATAATCGATATAGAGTGGTTAATACCAGAGTATTTTTTTGTTCATTAAGATTAAGTTTGTTTTCAGTTATTTTTAATAGTCATGCCGAAAGCATTAAGACCTGGGAAACGGTTAGATCGACAAGCCTGTGAAATTATTTCAACATTTATTTATATTTCTTCTTGTTTACCTACACCTAATTTCTATATATTTGATCGTAGTGGAACTCGTGGTTTGACATTTGACACTGATAACTAAAGTACTCTATTTATTTAATAAAAACATGTCACTTAATAATTCAATAATTCATAGACACGTCGGCATCATTCGGAAGTAGACGTGAGTTCCGAGTTTTCACGATGTGAAAGGATTATTCACTAGATCTGTATGTCAAGTATCAAGGACAATCTGATACAAATTGACCCAGTCCCAAACTAAGCTCTAGGCTTGTACTATCGGAACTATACAACGATGAACTTACTTATACAGAGAAAATACATACTCAAATACAGTCACGAGATAAAGGGTTCCTTAGGTCTAAAGTCAATCTGACATTCTACAACAATAAGGTTAAGTTTCCTAAAAGTTACAAATGACTTGACATCTCTAATGACATTGACGACTTCAAGCATATTTTTCTTGAAATGGGTCCAAGACTCAGAAACAAATACTCGCACTCATCACACAAATATTTGCCAATTTGAACCGGAGACCGCTAGCTTCGTAGGCAGGGTCACTACCAACTAGGCCAGCGCGTCGTCAAACTCAAAGTACAATAGGCAAACATGTATGGAACGTTGGACTCACGCCAATGGACATAATGTATATATCATTGGAAAGGTATTTTTATATTGGGCAAAGATAACCATATCGCTTATCTCTATTTCCTGTCGGAACTGAGTTATTTTATTTTGAATATACGTTGTTATCAATCAATTTCCTTTAGGGATACCATTATGAAAGAAAAGAAGACATGTACCTACTACATAACGAGAAATATCCAACTTCTTATCGGCCGGGCACTATATTTATACTAAGTAGTATAAGTGCCTACATTAATAGTCAAGGGTACACTTCAGTGTTTCCGCTTCATAAATAAAATGGTTTTTTTTCTCATTTGAAAAGTGACAACACAGCTGATTTTTGTTACAATTGTTTATTTTACAAATACCTAACTGTCCATGTTAAATACCTAATTGTGCAAGTTGTGGTTATAGAATTATCAACAAGTTTTTAGAGATGTTTGTAATTCTGTAGCTCTGCCTACCCCACTCTGGGAACGAAGGCGTGAGATTATGTATGTATGTAACTGTCCATGAGGCTGAAGATGGAGCTCTCTGGTGCAGTAGCAGCCTATTCACTTTTGCTTGAGTTGTATTTTTAAGGAAATAAAGATGCCGGGAGCAGATTTTATTTCGCATAAGGTGTCATGTTCGTATATGAATATCTCCGAATGGACAGGGATTTGAGACAAACCACCATAGTAAACGTTGTTCCTATTGGTATGACCTATTCAATGACACTACCATTATTGCTATTGGAGCGGGTACCAAAATGCCCATTGTCCTTTGCCTTCGCTATCCCATAATAATAGGGTGATGGGACCAATAATGAATCAGGACTAATGATGGACAATTAATATTTACGTTACACAAGATAAGGATCAATTTATTTTATCTTATGATCAGACCTCGGAATATAGGGGGCAAAATTAAATGACAGCTAGGGATTGCCTATATCGACAAACTCAATTATCGATGCTTTTCTCATATACTAGTGATCGCTCCAAGTTTTATTTGTAAAAATATTTTTTTATTGAAATTATGCAAATGAAACAAATTAGCAACATAATTCTGGTTATTCTTTATTTTAAAAGGATTTTTTAACCCTCACTCATCATCATCATATTTTTAGGCATCGATAATTGAGTTTATCGATATAGGCAAACCCTAGCTGTCATTTAATTTTGCCCCGTATATTCCTAGGTCTGCTTATGATCTTTGAATTAAGAGTTGAGTGTCCATAATTGGTGCCTTCAGCTAAAAGTGACCAACACTGGTGCCCTGATGCCCTCACTCTAAATAACTTACTTGGTTCCTCCCGGCGTGCTCCATCGCCTTTTCATACACGATATCGTTCATCACTTGAAACCGTTTCAGTGCTTTCTTCTCTGTCACTCCTATGTACTGCTGCTCCAAAGCTACGGGTCTGTGAAAACAACACTATTTTAACTGACAACAATTCATATGTGCTAAGGTAGTAAAATAAAATACCGTTTGTAGATTTTACACTGCTGATTACAGTAAAAATATTTATGGATTTTTTTATGCAGTAGCTTTTTTATATTTTGGAAAAACAGTTAAAAAAGTTGGATTGTGAATGTTAGGAATACACTTATAGTGCCCTTAGTCCATTTATTACCATAGGAATTGAAAAAAATATACAACTGTCATGTCCATTTTTCATCTGTGTGACGGATTACTTGATTCTAACGACACGCTTTCGATTCTCGTAATACTATTGTTTTGATATACGCTATTTAAAATGGAAGTGACTAACGGATTTGTAAAAACGGATAGCTGCAATCTGCCCTAAGTCGAAGAATTCGTGTTGTTACAGTTGTTATGGTTGACAAGTGACATGACATGACAGTCAGTTCTGTTTCTGTTTAAAGTTACTTTTTTTATTTTATATCATGCTAAGATCACGACATTAGTATTACTAACTTTGTATATACGGTCTTTTTAATGACTATTTCTTTAATAAATTATTAACGACGACTTTAAGTTAAATAAAGAAAAACCGAGAAACACGGGTAGTCTAATTTTTAACCAGCTATTATAAACGCGAAAAAACAAGAATACTTTTTTTTTGAAATGTTGTCAACTGCTATTCTAATATCATGCCGGAGCTAGTAAGTAAGGGTTTATTCGACGTTTTTAAACGAGTTATTCTGCCCGAGCGGTGTCATATTTTGTCGTTTCTGTGGCCGCCGACTAGCTGACACCGCGAAAGTGTTTCAGTTATGTTAATTTAAAGTTAGATATTGTCAATGTATGTTAGTCTGTAAGGTATTTGGAAATAACGTTCATTCTATTCTATATTATATGTGGATAATACATTGACCAGCAGCGAATTGTGACACAAACAATTTTTCCAATTCTTCACATGGCAACAATTTTACCTAAGAAACAAGCTGTCACATTGTGAGTACCTATCCATTCGTTATGCATTTCGTGTAACCAGCTATACTCGAAAATCTAATTTAAGACCAAAAAAACTACGACAGATACGTCACTGTCATAAGTGTCAAAGTCACTTATGACAGTGTCGATCGAACATTTCAGAGTTAGCCAACCTTTTTGCATTTATAATCAAATTGTTGTAAATATTTATAGATAATTCTAACATTTTCAACATCAAAAGTTATATTTAACAATAGGGAATATGCATTCAATGTTTTTTCTACCCGATATTCAAAACATTAAAATATCCCAAAACAAATATTTTCTCATATAGTGTGTTAAGTCATTAAATGGCGGGTGTGTGTGTTCAATGGCGATTTTTTTATCAGCTAAAACAAAATGACAAGCTGAATTCGGATGCCTTACACGTATGCTTGATTTAAACTTGACAGTTACCCATGGACCCCATGGTGTCATGGCTGGTAAAATGCCCGATGATTGTCATTATAAAGTGAGCTACACACTTTTGGCCTGTTATTTTGTCGAATAGCTAAACGTATGTAATATTTAAATTGCATCTAACGTTATTTACAACTTTTGTTTATTTATCGTACCAAATGTTATTAATACCTGAAGTATTACAAGTGCAATATCACTTTTGCTACCAAAAATCTTCTATGGTTAAATATTTAAAAGGCCATCTTGTATTTGTGTAAGTAGCTGGAATTAACTTGTTTATTTAAATCGAAGGTTTAAAACTACCTACAAATAAATATTCTAAGAGCGGTCTCTTAAAAAGTGGAAATATACTAAGGCAAATATTTTTTTTGTTTGTTGCAACCCTCGTTGGTCTTTAATTACAGTTTCGAGCATAGTCATATTTTAAATTTGCCCCCATTTTTCAGACTCCAGTAACAAATAACCATGGTATACCTGAAGGAGTTGTCGAAGTAGAACAGGCCCAGGTCTGGCTTGACGCGCAGGAACGCCGCCACGTCGGTATAGTTCGGGAGCGTGGCCGAGAGACCCACCAGCCGGACCTGCGGAAGAACACAACTATATTGTAGCGCTACGATAATTATTGCAGGAGATATTAGTTAAAATCACACAATATTTCATCAATTCGATAGGCTTTGTCTACTATACTAAAAGTCAATGGAAATGGAAAAAGATGTAAACAAATTAGTACTGTTTGACACATAACCTCAAATTCCAGCTGCGAGTTCTTATTTTAAAAAGCCTATAATTTATAGTTATTTAATCTCAAAAAGAATATCAAAGTAATGATCAAGCGTGTATAAGATTAAAAATACCTCACACAATGTTTTTTTTACATCTTTACTTTTGCCATTTTTACTGACGCCGATTTTAAGTTTGTTCGTCGACCATCGTCAGTTGGTGCACGACCACAGAATAGGGAGCACGTACCTCTTCCTGCGTCTGCTCGACAGTCCTCAGCGTCCGGGCGACGAGGGCCTCCAGCACGGGCCCGCGCTCGTCGTGCAGCAGGTGCACCTCGTCGATGATGATCAGCCGCACGAGGTTGGTGAAGGAGCGCTCGCCGCCTGCGGACACATAATAAAATAATAGTTTTAAGCCAACCTTAGTTAGTCAGGAAAAGTACAAAATATTTGAAAGCCCTGACATAAAAAGCATGAAGTGGTGAAGCATCGCAAGTCTGCTGGAACCCCAGCAATGGACGTCTAAAACCTAATACCCGACCCAATCATTCGTGGTCGGCCCAGCACGTCTTTTTCTTGCAAACATCCCCATCAGTGAGATACATTCAGGGAAGCATCTGTAGGTATCTAAGGTCTGTTAATTCTTACTTGTCTAATATAGTAAACAACTTTCTCAGCTCAAAATGAATATTTTTTGGTTAAAACAGCTATTTTAAACAAAATTAAGCAATCACAGACAATACATTAGCCAAGTGATGTCTAAAATGTTTACTCAGTTTACTTTATTTACGATAAAAGAGCTGTTAAAAGGTTCATTTTGAGGTTAGAAAGTTGTTTACCATATAAGCCAAGTAAGAATGAACAGACTTTATAGTACTAATTTACAAATTATGTTACAGGTAGGTAGGTTGTGTTATCTCCTAAATAAATAAATAAGCTGTCCTCTCAGTATTCACTGCCTTGTTTTTCATATAGCTCTTTACACATTCCATCCTTCTCTTAGGTCTCGCCCGTCCAAAACCTAATAATATAATCATAATATTTTCTTTACACATTCTCCGCATCTGCCCTCACCTTTTCTAGTGATAATGTCCCATTTCTCCGGCGTGCACACGATCAGCTGGGTCCCTTCGATTTGCTCGCGCGTCAGCTGATGGTCGCCCGTCAATTCTGACACTTGCATGTTGTACGCCGCGAGCCGCTTGCTAAAGTTTCCCACCTGTGGAATAAATTTCTCTTAATAAAAATCTCACAAAAAAATTAGTGCCTAAATATTTGGTAAAATAATTAAGATACCTGCCTACACCGTTAACCGACCAAAAACAACTCGATTCTGCTACGGGAAAATCAAAGGAAAATTCTCTTAATACATAAGCCTAAAAGACATGACATACTTAACGAATTTCCCGCGAAAACACCACTTAGGCAATCAACACATTAGGCAAACAACATCAACATCATATCACTCCACGGGGACAATTATGAGAACACTATAGTACATTATTGCCTAGGCATGGAAGTAGGCAATTGCGGGCCGAGTATTGTTTTAAACGGACGAGCTTGCGAGTCCGTTTAAAAATACGAAGCCCGCAATTGCTGTTCCTGCCGAGGCAAATATAGTGCTTTTCTCAAAAATCGCAAGAGAAAAATTATGTTGGAGTCAAATCTTCATCGCTTGAACTCATTTTTTGAATTGCATACAAACAGAAACTTCATGTGAAAAAATCATTACTCCTTACCGCCTTTTTGTTTATGACAAGGAGAAACGCAATTTTTGTTTTTAAAAAAAACAAACTATTCCAGGCACAAATAAAAAAGTTATGTTTCGAGTAAAATTTGGATGTATAAGACTTGTGCCCTCATTTTATTATGGCCCTTTTCACTTTTTAAAAAGTTACAAGCTAGATAGTAATGGAATTTGTATGCAACATTGCGGGCTTGTGTAGCGAGCACGCAATGTTTTTTTTTTTTAAATTTGAGAACTCTCAGTAAACTATGTACTTCGCGTCTCAATATGTAGATAGGAATGTCAACATTTCCGGACATTTTTGAGAAAAAACTTATATGATGCATTTAAATCTCTACATAGTATAAAACAAAGTCGCTTTCCACATCTTTCTGTCTGTATACCCGCTAACTCTTAAACCACGCAACGGATTTTGATGCGGTTTACAAAATCAGTTAGATATTTTTTCACGGATGGTTTTCATGTATAATAAAAATACTGGTTTATGTACGGGTGTAACAGAATACTCACATAAACCGAAGCGAAACGAGGGCGGGTTGACAATCGAATAAAAAATGATTTTCCTGCAGGAAAATCACACTGTCCCCTCCGGGAAAATCATATACACAACTTTTAAAATATATTTCTCGCTAAAACTAACCAAAAACCATTATTTCATGATCTTTTCCTGCGGGAAAATCACGGGAAAATCGCTACACTAACCATTTCCTGCACGAGCGACCGCATCGGCGCCACGTAGATCATCTTGAAGTCGTGCGCGTTGACGGTGCCGTCGTCGTTGACGTGCTTGCCGACCTCGCGCAGGATGCACAGCAGCGCCACGTTGGTCTTGCCGGCGCCCGTGGGCGCGCACACCAGCAGGTTCTCGTCGGTATCGAGGGCCGCTTTGGAGAGCCGGCTCTAACGGGGAAAAGTTTACTGATTGATGGAAATTTTAATATAAACTAAGTAATAATCTTATTGACCTTCCGAACACCTAAGGGTCGAATACAAAACGTGTCATTTTAACACCAAAAATGTTTGTTATGCAATGCAAATTAGACCTTATTGGTTTTTTTAGTTTATTGGTTCACCCACGGAATGTTACACTAGAATAGTACAGGTACTTAAGTAAAAAAAAACAACCATTGAAAACCCGGCTGTTGCTAACAAACTTAAAATCGTTACAAACCCTAAAGTATCATTCAAAATGATGAAAGAATAGTTCATTATTGCCTAGGCATGGAAGTAGGCAATTGCGGGCTGAGTATTGGTTTAAAAAATACGAAGCTCGCAATTGCTGTTCCTGCCGAGGAAAATATAGTGCTTTTCTCAAAAATCGCCAGAAAAAAATCGTGTTGGAGTAAAATCTTCATCGCTTGAACTCATTTTTTAAATTGCATACAAACAGAAACTTCATGTGAAAAAACCATCACTCTACCGCCTTTTTGTTTATGACAAGGAGAAACGCAAGCTTTGTTTTTTTTAAAACATAAGCTATTCCAGACACAGATAAAAGAGTTATGTTTCGAATAAAATTTGGATGTATAAGACTTGTGCCCTGATTTTATTATGGGCTTTTTCACTTTTTAAAAAGTTACAAGCTAGATAGTAATGGAATTTGTATGCAACATTGCGGGCTTGTGTAGCGAGCACGCAATGTTTTTTTTTAATTTGAGAACTGTCAGTAAACTATGTACTTCGCGTCTCAATATGTAGATAGGAATGTCAACATTTCCGGACATTTTTGAGAAAAACTTGTTATGTTGTGTAATATCTTCAAAAGAATGGCATTGTTGTCTATTGTGAATTCCGACGGCAAATAAGTAGTGCAAAATAGAACATATAAATTTTCTCAAAAATTTCCGGAAATGTTGACATTCCTATCTACATATTGAGACGCGAAGTACATAGTTTACTGACAGTTCTAAAATTAAAAAAAAAAAACATTGCGTGCTCGCTACACAAGCCCGCAATGTTGCATACAAATTCCATTACTATCTAGGTTGTAACTTTTTAAAAAGTGAAAAGGGCCATAATAAAATGAGGGCACAAGTCTTAAACATCCAAATTTTACTCGAAACATAACTTTTTTATTTGTGCCTGGAATAGCTTTTGTTTTTTTTAAAACAAGAATTGCGTTTCTCCTTGTCATAAACAAAAAGGCGGTAAGGAGTGATGGTTTTTTTCACATGAAGTTTCTGTTTGTATGCAATTCAAAAAATGAGTTCAAGCGATGAAGATTTGACTCCAACACAATTTTTTTCTTGCGATTTTTGAGAAAAGCACTATATTTGCCTCGGCAGGAACAGCAATTGCGGGCTTCGTATTTTTAAACGGACTCGCAAGCTCGTCCGTTTAATCCAATACTCGGCCCGCAATTGCCTACTGTAACCTCCCAAGCTACCTAACTAAACCTAAGCACCAAAAACCGACGTCATTCCCTACTCTGCCTTGCTATTCCCTAAGAAAACTTTTAGAATTGATCTAGTTTGTAGCAAATACGGAATTGTAATGGCCAAGTGATCTGTCTAGGGATAAAAGAACTAGAAACCTACGTCATAACCCGAAATGTAACCCAAATACTTTTGAGAAGTGGCTACTGAGAACAATCCTACAAAAGCTAGAAAAAACATGTTACGATCTCTCCTGAACCAACCTAAGTAAAATATAAGTAACTCAAACAATTTGGAAATCTAATCTAATTAACACTGAGGAAAGGAAACTATCGTGCTGATTGTAGAATGAGATTATGGGAGTGAAAATTAACTAAAAACTGAGTACATGTTTGGAAAACATGTAAGGTTTGCGCTAACGGTAGAGCCCCACACCCGCTCTGGAGCTGGTAGTGCCCCCTGGCTATCGCCAGACCTATGAGACTCGTCACCAGACTGGGTATCCCTCTAGCGCGATCTAAGATGCTAAGATGATACTAAAGGAATTCCCTAATTTTTGTATGCCTGTCGATCAGTAGTCTCTGTCAAGCTAGGGGTCAAGAGGTAACCCTCTATAGAGTGCGTAGTTTGTGATTTTGTTTCTTTTCTTAACTTTTATTTTAGAAGACAAGCACTCTGTTAGGGCAATACTTTAAATAGCCAAAGAGAAAATATAATGAAGGACTTGATATATGAATGAATGAAAGGTGGAAAAGGTAGCTTAAGTAGTATAACCTAGGATAACAGTTACATCAAGCAATTAATTCAAGCTTTGGGCATTACTTTCGCCTCTTTTGTATTTCCGTAGGAAGTTTAAATTACTGTATTGTCCGTAGACTTGAATGATCATTTTCTTATATCAGTTTCTCAGGGACAGCGTTCAGCGAGACCTTGATCTTCATCTGAACTTCGATTCATCAATCGATGTATGAGATCCTGAACACTAGAACGTTCATGTCACTGGACTTTCCACCAGATAAATATATCAGTTTGATTTTCTTTATTACATGAATTTCTTAATTGCAAGATGAACAGTTCCAGAAGTTGAAAGGATGTACTGTACTTTATGATAAAAGATAAGAATAAATGATTAAAAACATAAACCAGATTAGCGGTATCCGCACGAGAATAATTTATACTGGTTCTACAAACTGATACAGATGGATACTTCCCTGAATTTCTGCCTCTACCGCATGCCTTACTGGCTAACATTATCCGATTTCGTAGTGCGAAAATAGATTCTTGTACATTTTATTTACTAATTCTTTTAAATAATCTTTTTCATGTTTTTCTGCTCCCCATTTTTCTTTGTTTTTTTTTCAATCCTCCTTTCTTTTTTCCTCCCCGTCAAAAACCATCGCTAAACCTATTGCAAAGGTTTTGCTTGCTATCCAAGATAAAAAACTCCTTCATCCAAAACCTAATTAAAAACTTAGATATTATGGAGGCGTTACATTATTTTTTACAGAAAGTCTACTTCTTTATGCTCTATCTCTATAAAATTATATATTTGTGAAAGGGACAGACGACTATGGCAAAGTCGTAGTGTCACAGCCAACCCCCAAAATTTGCACAGATGAGACGACAGTTTCACCGGAGTAAATTTTCAAACTAATTTAATTCACAAATATTATGAACTACCAATGTGTCAACACTATCTCTCAATTGTAAAATCCATTACAATAATGGTGTGGTGTGTATTGATACCAATAGAATAGAAGTTGATCTTAAGGTTTAACTCTCAACCTGTCGATATCCAACCATGAACTATCATCACTCTTCGCAAGGAACACCTGGTCTCCCCAAGAGGAACTTGGGTTGTCAATCCAAATCAACTCTAGTAGTAGAATCTTACCCCTTCACAACAATTCGGCGACCACATTGCCCGGTCTGTGAATTTGACCTACATTGCCCAGGCCATAAGTGAACTGGTAAATTCCCCCCTCTAAAAACCGGGTGCCTTTGATAGCTAAAATGCTAACAGCCCAATAATCAGCATACCCAAGCTAAAAGTCAGTCCCCATTATCAACATCCATCCTTTGGAGCATGAGCAGTTGACGAAATTGACACTAACCATTGCAGTCGGCCGGTTGAGTATGCGTTTTCTGTGAAATTAGATTTACTTCAAATTTCAACGTTCGGATCTAAACTAACACTTTCACAGATAACACATTGTTAAGTGTTGCGTCTTGAGATGTAGTATTAACAAATCGATTGAACCATTTGATCGAAAGATTTAGGAACATGCATAATCGGAGAGCCGAAATAAACCTTTAAGCACAAGAAAATAACTAGCATTTTATTCATATTTTAACCCAAATGTTTTTTTTTTAAATGTAGTGTGTCTTTCAACCAAAAGAGTTTTGATTAAACTTAGAGTGAAGACTCCCAACTTGTAAAATAATTTAGTAGTGAACAAGTTATATCCCATCAAGGATAACCAATTTCACAAAGGGAACAGGGTTGTGAGGCCTGTCAACGCTAGTCGTAACCTGATAGCCCGCCGGTTGTCTGTACGGGTTCCTCCGC
Source organism: Acleris literana (assembly GCA_946894065.1). Lineage (NCBI taxonomy): Eukaryota > Metazoa > Arthropoda > Insecta > Lepidoptera > Tortricidae > Acleris > Acleris literana. The sequence goes on along the minus strand of OX335693.1, from coordinate 2,954,534 downwards.
CAGGTCCGGAAGGTCTTCAGGTCCCTTCGCAAAACGGATTAACTTTAATAGATAAGGACGTCAAGTGGGCAGTAACTAAACTATTCAAATTAAGACCAACAAACGAAGAGAAATAAAACTCTCTTGGAGCATGTAGAGTCGCCGAAGAATATTCATCATAGCCTTAGCTTCTTGTATAGTATGGCACTTCTGTAAGGCAGTTTAAACTCTGCAAAGATTGTCAGCTGACCTATCCTAACTCCAAACACTACAGAAGCCCTTTTTGTACCGTGTAATGCCTTGGGATCAAATATCAATAAAACGTTTCCATTTTTTATTGAATCTATTGCATTGTTTGAGTTCATCCCCAACCTATAGCGAAAACTAAACCAAGCGCTCACTTACAAATTCTGCTCTCAAACTCTAAAGAAAATAACACTCCTCCAATCTCATTAGGGCCCTCTAAATCCAGAATCATCAAACATTCCCCCAAACAATACACTAGTCCAAACAAAATGGAACTTCTTTGAGCATATACTCATAGACTTAACTTTAATAGAACTAATATTATTATATATTTAAATTATTTTTTATTACACTATGCTATAAATGACTAGCAAAATGTCCATTGGCATGCTCCAATTATTGCACCTCTCAAACCTTCAAATTCTCACATTAATATTTTTTTTAATTTTTACAGTAGGAAAAGTCGTATGTCCCCTTCAATGACTAAATAGATTAAAATATTTTAAAGAAATGCTACCAAATTTAACAAAACAATGAATAAATAAGAATATGAATATGAAAAGATTCGAACAAGGAATATATATATATATATATATTTAATCTCATTAATTAAGTATTTAGTTTGAAAGACACATTAAAAAGCAATCCCAATTCCTGACCAACCCCCTTTAGATCAGATTTCCAAACGTTTAATACCCCTAATTATCTTCAGACACTGAGCTATAACATTTAAAATTGAGAATCTGCTTCTAAAATAAACATCAAATATATTATAACTGAAATTGAAATAAGATTTTTTTTTAACTTGCGTCCCTTGCCACTCTTCGAACTATATCCACTATTTTCTGCATAATAAACAGGATCTCATAAAGAGTAAAAAAAAACAAAAAGAATAATTACTAATCCGGTTTTGATAAAATGCTGACAAATCATGAAATATCTTTACTTTTTAACTTTTTTGTCCAAATTCAAATAAACAAATTAAAATAAATCCCCTTCAACTTAACTTTGTAAACAGCTAACAAATATAGACGAATTAACAACCAAACACTACTATAACATCAAATCGCAGGTAAACTATGACAACTAAACTACTTCCTTCTTTATTCAAACTGCAGCAGTAATCTTATTTAAATTGAATCTCCCAAAACATTCCTCAAAATGTACTAATAGAAATAATGTATTCGCCTAATTAAGATAAAACCCTCAAGTTAAAGCAAATTTTCCGCTGAACTACCCTAGAACAAATCCTCGAATCCTAGGTAATCAACCCCGAGCACACATGACAGATTTGACAGCAGGTTAAAGAATAAAAATAACTAGAAACTACACTCGCAAAAAAAGTAAATGTTTAATGTTTTAATACTATGAAGAAGATCAAGATTATTAATTACTTAATAGTCTCAATTCGTCGCTTAAAAATAGTCGAAATAAAAGATCGGTAATCAAACCGTCAGACTTAAACGAACAAATATTAGATACTTCCTTAAAACATAATATTTTAAATTATAGTAAAGTGGATTTAATTTTATTATAAGTAAATACCTATTTAAAATTTCAGGCTTTTATTTTAAATTTAGAAACTCCCATTTAATATTGGAAACACCCTAAAATAATATAAGGTATTTATGTAAAAATAAATCAGCAAACTTTATAACTGTAAATAATACATATTCCTACACATATTAATCAGAAATCAATTAAGTAATAAAAAAAAATTAAATACTTAGTTGAGATCAAAAGATTTGACATATAAAGAATTCCATTCGAAAGTACTATGCGTAAATAATTAAAAAAAGCAAATTTTCCTAATATCACTAATATTATCTTTACTACATAGTACAAAATAGTCGCCTCCCGCTGTCCGTCCGTCCCCATGTACACTCAGATCCCCAAAACCACGCAACGGATACCGATGCTATTCCTTCAACAGATAGGAGTGATTCAAGAGGAAGGCCCTACGCACAACAAGTTTTGGACCATGTACGGGTACCACAGAAAACCGGCACAAACCAAAGCGAAGCAAGGGCGGGTCACTAGTGTTGAAATAACTCTTAAATTCTAAGATTAACTATTTAAACAAATATAGTTTAACAACCCCCCAAGTGAAAGACTTTTAAATTTTGAAAATAAAATATAACTAACGTTTACTGGTATCGAACCCAGACCCTAATATAAACAATGAATCACATACCGAAGAGCTTAATAAGTACCACCGCGTCCACGAGTCCGTCGCGTGGCGCCTCTGTGTATATGTATCTGTTTGTTTGGCGCTTCCAACTCCAAAAATTAAATGTTCGGTATTCCTGTTTCAGATTCTAACTAGGTAGTACTTAAATAAGGAATATTAATAAAATATTTTATATTTATCTACGTTATTTCTATTATCTACATTCTATTAACTACATTCCTTAGACTACGAGTATTATGATGATACTAACTCTACTCTATCCAAACAGTCACGGCATCTATGATATTCTAAATTAACTATGACAACCGGTAAACAGTTTATGTAAACTTCACTAGCTAGCTAACTAAAAGAACAGCGTCATCTATAACATTTTGAATGAAATACGTTGTATGTTAATCTTGGCTATTTAGTACGATTTTCAAGAACTACTACAGATGGCTTAACCGAAAATAATTAAAAAAACTTCAAAGAAGAATATATAATACTAAATGCTTTACGTCACTAACTAACAAACCTTTTGTTATCTACATTTATTTTTTAGCAGATTTTCCTAAATACTCCATTCTAACAAACCAAATGACCAAATGCTACTCTCTAATAAGTAAACTTCGGTATCAACACTCAACCTTCACGGCACCCCGGAATGGTAGCAAAAAAAGAAATACATTCGGTTATTTAATGAATAATTACCTACGTTTATTTTCCATGTTACTTTTTAACTTAAGTATGCTGCAGCTAACTGAACCCAAATTTATGTAGTTCTTATACTTAAGAGATTTTATTCTAAATAATGACAAAGAACCTTAATACTCATTTTGCATTCGAAAAATTATATTTGCCAAATAGGTAACAAATGTCAATTTAATTGTCACATCAAATAAATATTAGTCAGTGGGAAAGGTCTTTTAGGCATTGAAAATGTATATATTATAACAGAAGTCAAAGGTTGACAGCAAAACCCATGGAATAAATCTAAGTAATTAATTCAAAACCTTTAATACATCTTTAGCGTTTCTTTCCGTTTATAAAAATAAAGGTTCCAAATACTAAATGTATTTGCTTGTATTTGTTTTTCTGTAAACCGTACCCCGCCACGAAATCTGAATGTTGATATCGATACTTGGTAATAAGGATAAGAACAATAAGGCAATTTTATTCCTGTCAAATACACACTACAAATACCTCCGACTAACAACCGTGATCGCTACTGGTATGGTAGATTACCGCGAAATCTCCAGAACACGAAATCTTTCTAACAGTCGTCTGGACACTCGACACGACATTGACTATCACGTTGACTATCACAAACCGTGGCACGCGTATTACAACCGCAACGTAGTGCACGCGAAGCGAACGCAGCGAAGCGTACGCAGCTAGAAAATCGTCAGACTGCATCTACGTTTGCGTTCCACCATCCCATAGTTAATGCTGTCGACGACGAAGCAGTCGAGTTTGGCTCCACAACTGCAAAGCCCGACAACCCCAAAAATCTTCCAGTTGACTCGCCAAGCTGCTCTAACATTAAACCAGGGACAAAAAGCTCCTTCATCCTGTTTTTTCTGGGAAAAGCTAAAAGAGAATGCATGACGAACCTACCTATCTACTCATTACATAAACAAAATAAAAGAAATACATACTAATAAGATAGAAATAATATTCATCAACAAAGAAGAACAAGTAAGAGAAGTCCGATCTCATTCTCTGTTACTCCTCCGGCTCGTACAATTCTATATTAGAAAATACAACATAATATGTACAATTCAAAATTGCTATTTTATTATTTTAAATAAATATTCCAGTTATTTTTTAATTAAACTATTATGTATTTTTAAAATTTTCTCTACCAAAAATATTTACAACCTAACGAATTTACTGCAAAGTTCTACCTACAACCTTCTTGTTGCAACTCTGTGGTAAGGAGAGGAAACTACTCTAAAGTCTGTGACTACATCTCTAACCTGTCATAAACGTCAAGTGTCCGTTTATTTTATTTATTTCTATATGTAGATACAAGAGTGAAAAATATAAATAAATATCGTCCATCGCGCAATTAGCAAATGCAAATGAAAAAAGAAGTTTGATAAGATGTACTGCGCTAAAATAAAGGAATCATCGCTGCACGTAACGTCGAAGATACACGCTGTGATATCACCTGGATCTGTTCAACTAATAGACTTCTCCTGGACCTTGGAATGCAAATAATCGTAATAAACCGCGATACGAACGGCCTATCATGATAAACCCACAACCAAACTGCCGGCAGCTCCGAACTACAGCCCTACAATGAACTAACTATCTCCATCTCAGTGCTCAGACTCCGAAGCATTTTGAGGCCCCAGAAGTGTAAGAGACTGCAGCGACTACAGCTGCCTATCCAATCAAGAGAACCTGAAACATTCAAACTCAGCTAAAGCATTTTCCCTGTAATAATTTAATACATAAAGTGTAATTAAGTTCTAAGTTTTAGTTTTATTCCTGTTATTATTTCCTTGCTAATATTAAAGGGTATGTCCATTACATAACGTTTAAACGACTCAACGCGACAAACGATTAAACTCAGCGGTCAGCAACCTTTTGGCAGGCAAGGTCCACAAGGTGGCAAAATAAACGAAAGGTCGCTGCACTTGTGATATTAACCCTAGAAGCCCAATATACCTATAAGTATACAACTATTTACAAACATTCACGGGCCGCAAGTAAGACGTCCGCGGGCCGCATGTTGCCGTCCACTGATTAAACTACAATTTACCAGAAGAATGCTAGAATAACAATTAATAAATTAGTACTGTGTCGTTTTAACGCTAAGAAAAAGATTTCTTACTAATCCTATAGTGAAATTAAAGTGACAAGGTACTTCGTATTAAGGCTATCACACACAAAGCCGATAAACGCCGATTACTGCTAGAACAAAAAAACGAGTATTTATGAACATGGCAAGCTTACAAACATTAACAATTGAATATTATGCAAACAAATTAAGTTTTACTATAAAAGTAAAGTAATGTAAAGCTACTGAAAAAGTCAACAGATTGGGAGCAAATTATAACTACTAATATTATAATTATGTTATAGCAACCCCCAGCCCGAATAAGTCCCTTAGCTACATCTAAATTTTGAATAGTGTAATAAAGGTTTGCGGTAGTAAGTATTGATTTGCGTTTTCTCTGCGTTTCTGAACGCTGTGTGTAACTGCCTTAAGACTAACAATATTTTTCAATTATCAACAAACTGCAAGAGGTATTTTTTAAGAACTCCTAAGAAATTTAAAATACCTTTTGTCTATTTTCTTACCTTTTATCTACCTTTTGTTAAATCTATTTTCCTACCATGTACAAAGTATCCACTTCTCTCCTTTTTTCACGGTAACAAATTGGTGTCTTCAGACACCCCTCGCTTTACTTACAAACCAGATCAATTGCAACAAAAACATACTACAGCGCGGCACGGTACGATCCTGGTCGCAGCGACAAATTGTAACCTCCCAAGCTACCTAACTAAACCTAAGCACCAAAAACCGACGTCATTCCCTACTCTGCCTTGCTATTCCCTAAGAAAACTTTTAGAATTGATCTAGTTTGTAGCAAATACGGAATTGTAATGGCCAAGTGATCTGTCTAGGGATAAAAGAACTAGAAACCTACGTCATAACCCGAAATGTAACCCAAATACTTTTGAGAAGTGGCTACTGAGAACAATCCTACAAAAGCTAGAAAAAACATGTTACGATCTCTCCTGAACCAACCTAAGTAAAATATAAGTAACTCAAACAATTTGGAAATCTAATCTAATTAACACTGAGGAAAGGAAACTATCGTGCTGATTGTAGAATGAGATTATGGGAGTGAAAATTAACTAAAAACTGAGTACATGTTTGGAAAACATGTAAGGTTTGCGCTAACGGTAGAGCCCCACACCCGCTCTGGAGCTGGTAGTGCCCCCTGGCTATCGCCAGACCTATGAGACTCGTCACCAGACTGGGTATCCCTCTAGCGCGATCTAAGATGCTAAGATGATACTAAAGGAATTCCCTAATTTTTGTATGCCTGTCGATCAGTAGTCTCTGTCAAGCTAGGGGTCAAGAGGTAACCCTCTATAGAGTGCGTAGTTTGTGATTTTGTTTCTTTTCTTAACTTTTATTTTAGAAGACAAGCACTCTGTTAGGGCAATACTTTAAATAGCCAAAGAGAAAATATAATGAAGGACTTGATATATGAATGAATGAAAGGTGGAAAAGGTAGCTTAAGTAGTATAACCTAGGATAACAGTTACATCAAGCAATTAATTCAAGCTTTGGGCATTACTTTCGCCTCTTTTGTATTTCCGTAGGAAGTTTAAATTACTGTATTGTCCGTAGACTTGAATGATCATTTTCTTATATCAGTTTCTCAGGGACAGCGTTCAGCGAGACCTTGATCTTCATCTGAACTTCGATTCATCAATCGATGTATGAGATCCTGAACACTAGAACGTTCATGTCACTGGACTTTCCACCAGATAAATATATCAGTTTGATTTTCTTTATTACATGAATTTCTTAATTGCAAGATGAACAGTTCCAGAAGTTGAAAGGATGTACTGTACTTTATGATAAAAGATAAGAATAAATGATTAAAAACATAAACCAGATTAGCGGTATCCGCACGAGAATAATTTATACTGGTTCTACAAACTGATACAGATGGATACTTCCCTGAATTTCTGCCTCTACCGCATGCCTTACTGGCTAACATTATCCGATTTCGTAGTGCGAAAATAGATTCTTGTACATTTTATTTACTAATTCTTTTAAATAATCTTTTTCATGTTTTTCTGCTCCCCATTTTTCTTTGTTTTTTTTTCAATCCTCCTTTCTTTTTTCCTCCCCGTCAAAAACCATCGCTAAACCTATTGCAAAGGTTTTGCTTGCTATCCAAGATAAAAAACTCCTTCATCCAAAACCTAATTAAAAACTTAGATATTATGGAGGCGTTACATTATTTTTTACAGAAAGTCTACTTCTTTATGCTCTATCTCTATAAAATTATATATTTGTGAAAGGGACAGACGACTATGGCAAAGTCGTAGTGTCACACTACTTCCATGCCTAGGCAATAATGTACTATTAAAAAAATCTTCACATGAATAGCAACTTAACCGCCAGAAGAAGTTTCAAATTGTAATGTCAATGCATTCGAGATAAACTTATTGAAATTGAAAGCTGCACCCAGGTATTTTCTTTCTAATTAATTTCAACAAGTGCTATCTCGAATGCATTGCCATTACAATTTGAACGTTCTTATGTAGGAAATAAAGTTGCTTTTCGTATAAAATCTTTTGTTATTTAGCGTTTCATTTGGCACTGCTATTTTCTAGCGAGTCGGACTAGACAATGGATAACAATGAGAAAACAAAATTCCGAATTATATTTTTCCGAATATTAATTTGTCCGAATTTTCGTTTTTCCCATTCAGGTTATGCTGGAGTTATTTTAGGTTAGATTTGTAATATAATTAATTACCATACATAGATTAGGTTAGGTTTGATTTTTAAGCGATGTCAAAAATCTTTCGGATTTTGATCAATTCGGAATTATGACTCTTCGGAATTATGTAGTGTTTCCTATAACAATACCATTAATTGGAAGATAAGCTCTCATTTTTATAAATAAATAAATAGATGTCCATGTCTTCCCGCGGATGTCGTAAGAGACGACTAAGGGAATAAAGGCTTGTAGTACTGTTAGGCGATGGGCTTGCAACCTGTTACTAATACGCTGGTAAACATCTTAGCCTAATTGCGCAAATTGTGGTTATAGAATTATCAACAAGTTTTTAGAGATGTTTGTAATTCTGTAGCTCTGCCTACCCCACTCTGGGAACGAAGGCGTGAAATTATGTATGTATGTATAAATAGATAGTCCCTTCGCCGTCCCGTCCCGCCTGCTGTTTTGACCTTTAGCCTACCTTCGCTATGAAAGCAGCCGCGCCCTACACATTATTTATGGCATGAAGGATGCAAACGAGAACACAGGCCACCTCATGAGTTTGGGCGCATAATGTCCCATACGTAGAATGTCCCTTTGTCCCTTTCGCAAAAGGTCCCTTTTATAAATGTCCTATTTTCCTAAAAGGGCCCTTCTGCGAAATATCCCGTTCTCAAAATGTCCCTCCACATTAATTAGGTCCCTTCCACAGAAGATCCCTTTCACGAAATGTTCCGTTCGCAATGCGTTCCTTTCGCAAAAAGTCACGTTCACAAAGCGTCCCATTCGCAATATCCCGTTCTCAAAATGTCCCTTCACATAAATTACGTCTCTTTCGCCTGCTGTTTTGACCTTTAGCCTACCTTCGCTATGAAAGATAAAAAATAAAAAAGATGTTTATTCAGTAAGTAGGCCGCACGGGCACTTTTACACGTCAAAAATCTACCAGCGCTTCGCAAGAGACCACTGCTGAGAAGAAACCCCGCAAGAAACTCAACAGTCAGTCGTTTTTTAAACATTACTTACACAAATAATTAAAAACTTATGAAAACTCCAAAACCCTACTGTACACGCTATTCTCCAAGTATCAACGCACCTGTATCCTATTCAATGTCTTGAAACCTTCAAACGCCGGCTGCACGTACTTCGGTAGCTTATCGACCGGCAGCAACGTCTCCCCTTCGTCGAACGGCTTCGGCTTCAACGCGGGCACGTGGACTTCTTCGTAGCCTATAAATAAATATAAATTAATAAGTAAAATTAATGTTGAAGAAACGAAAGAGATTGACAGGATCGTAGCAGGTGGAAAGAAGGGTCTCTGCCTACCCTCTGAGAAACAGGGATGATTTAATATATATATATATATATATATATATATATATATATATATATATATATATATATATATGTGTGTGTGTTTGTGGGTATATGTGTGCGCGTGCATGGCGTGCATGCGTGCAAGAGATTGTCAGGATCGTAGCAGGTGAAAAGAAGGGTATCTGCCTACCCTCTGAGAAACAGGGATGATTTAATATATATATATGTATGTATGTAAGTATGTATGTATGTATGTATGTGTGTGCGTGCGTGCGCGTGCGTGCGTGCGTGCGTGTGTGTGTGTGTGTGTGTGTGTGTGAGAGAGTACTTTCGACCAGAACAATTATTGAATATGGAACCGATATACCAGAATATTAAAATACCGGTTGCAGTGGGGTTGCGGTGAGCACCTGGTTTAGAGTAATTTGGTATTTCGAAATATCGGTATTTTGGGAAGGAGCGAAATAAATGTCATTAGCTCTTCTGTGTTATATTGCAATTAGCCGCCTTCTGTGGTACTCGGGCAGATCCCCCCTGGCTGACCTTTCCGCTGCTTCCGGAAGGAGCCGGGCGGCAGCTGGCAGCGCTTGTTGGCCATGAAGTGCGCGCCGGCCGCGAACACCAGCTCGTCCAGCGCCAGCAGCTTGCGCGCGCCGCCCGGCGCCGCCGCCGCCTCCGACTTGTGGCGCTTGCGCGGCGCCGACGATGCAGCCGCGCCCTACACATTATTTATGGCATGAAGGATGCAAACGAGAACACAGGCCAACTGATGGATGTCCCTTTGTCCCTTTCGCAAAAGGTCCCTTTTATAAATGTCCTATTTTCCCAAAAAGACCCTTCTGCGAAATATCCCTTTCTCAAAATGTCCCTCCACATAAATTAGGTCCATTTCGCAAAAGGTCCCTTTCACGAAAAATTTCGTTCTCAAAATGTCCCTTCACATAAATTACGTCCCTTTCGCAAAATGTCCCGTCCGCGATACGTTCCTTTCGCAAAATGTCCCGTATAAATTCGTGGTCAAATCTATTTGGGCTCTTTAGTCTACGTTTACTCCTTCTGTCTATGCCTAGCTGACTTTACTATTCATTGTGGCGGTCAATGGCAAGAAACCCTGTTCGCCTGCCGGGTGAATATTAAAGGAGTTATGTGAAGTCACCAATGATTTCGGGACTTTGCTCATCTCTCTCTTCAATCCATGAGAAGAAACAAGCATTTTGCAGATGGGACATTTCGCATAAGGGACGTTTTACGAAAGGGCCATTATGCAAGGGGGACGATCAGCGAAAGGGGCTTTTACAGAAGAGACATTTTGAGAAAGGGATGGGACCTTTTGAGAAAGGGACGTAATGCGAATGGGTATTTTGTAAAAGGGGCAGTTTGCAAAGAACACGTTAATTTGCTGGTAAAAAGTAGCCAGGTCAAATGTTGACGTTCAATATATCATAAGTTATTTGCTTTGTGTAAATAATTAGAAAATTCAAATTAAAAAACCATATTTTTAAATAGCAAACATTGTTGTATCTTAAAATAACAAGCATTTGTGTTTTAAATTTACGAATGATATACGCTCGTATAAAAAAATTCAGGATTGTCTACAGAATTGACAAAATTTCAAAAAAAAAGCATTATTGTTGTTTCGCGTTTATAATAACTGGTTAAAAAATAGACTACCCGTGATTCTCGGTTTTCCTTTATTTAACTTAAATTCGTCGTTAATAATTTATTAAAGAAATAGTCATTAAAAAGACCGTATATACAAAGATAGGAATACTGATGTCGTGATCTTAGCATGATATAAAATAAAAAAAGTAACTTCAATCAGATATAGAACTGACTGTCATGTCATGTCACTTGTCAACAATAACAACTGTAACAACATGAATTCGTCGACTTTGGGCAGATTGCGGCTATCTGCTTTTACAAATCCGTTAGTCACTTTTATTTTAAATAGCGTATATCAAAACAATAGTATTACGAGAATCGAAAGCGTGTCGTTAGAATCAAGTAATCCGTCAGACAGATGAAAAATGGACATGACAGTTGTATATTTATAAATGGACTAAGGGCACTATAAGTGTATTCCTAACATTCACAATCCAACTTTTTTTACTGTTTTTCATAAATATAAAAAAAGTACTGCATAAAAAAAATCCAAAAATATTTTTACTGTAATCAGCAGTGTAAAATCTACAAACGGTATTTTATTTTACTACTTTAACACATATGAATTGTTGTCAATTTAGCATCCATTTAGATCTGAAGTCTTTTGCCGTCGAAGTCGACGACCACACCATAATAAATTATCGAAATATTGAACTGAGCTCCCATTTTCCGACTTCAACCGACTTCAAAAAAGGAAGAGGTCTCTCAATTCAACCGTATATATTATTTTCCCCTTTTTTTTTGTTTTTTTGGGACTTAAACTATATGGAGCAATGGGGGAGCCCTTTGGTTCCCATAATTTTATTGGTCATAATGTAATTGTTGACATAATTTTTGATAGTCATAATTTTTTATATCGCTGGAACTGTTCAGAAGTTCTGAAATATCTAACGTGTAGACAAGGCTAGGTTAGGTTAGGTTTGATTTATAAAAATCTTGAAAAAGTAACAGTTTCTTTAAAAAAACGCGTTATGACTTGCGATGATTATGACCTAAATCACATTATAACTAAAAATAATTATGTCAGTCAATATAGACCCGGAGCAATGGGCCTGAGAGAGGAAGGCTTTGGCCCAGAATTGGGATGAATTAAGATTTCGTGCCACATACCTCGTCATCTCCCTTCCCGGTGTCGAGCTGCGCCAGTATTTTCTGCAAATGCGGCTGTCTGCTCATCTCTTCCCGCAGGGCAGTGCGCTCGCTCTCCGACTGCGACGACGCTAACTTAGTGCAGTACAGTACTGTAAAAAAAAACATAGTCAGAACATTGTTGAGACTTAATCCTAGTTGGTAGTGACCCTGCCTATGAAGCTAATGGTCCGGGGTTCAAATCCCGGTAAGGGCAGATATTTGTGTGATGAGCGCGAATGTTTGTTCCTGAGTCATGGATGTTTTCTATGTATTTAAGTATATATTGCTCTTTTTAAGTGTGATTCCACGGGCGTTTCAACCGCCGTCAGTCCGCTGTCGTAAGTATTTAAGAAATAGACGATAATATACTTTAAAAAAATTCTGCCACCGGAACGAACGATTAAAATCCGGACCGACATACGACATAGCGGGAACGAGCTCTTACTATTTGCCATATAAAACATACACAATATTTCTGATTGCACCCTTTAACTCCTGTCGCACCCCTTTCCCTTCTCTCGTAATTTCATACAGTCAATTCTTTTCGTTTATCGCACAGTTGTCAATTTTGGTGAGCCACATTTGTAGGTAATCGTATGAGATGTAAGTACAAAGATGATATATTATTTACCGGTGTATATATTTTTTGTTCGTATCTTGAGCGAGAAATCAGTCGATAGCTAATCGCTTCCTCGCTGGCAGTGGAACAGTTGCCTTAGTTCAACTTTACCTTATTGGTAAATCTCGTGAATAGTGAATGAACCACCGACTCACCTGTGTATCTGTACTTGGTAAGGATCTTGACGAACTCGAAGCAGTCATACCCGAGCATCAGTACTAGTCTATTTTCTAAATCTCGGTCGTCTGCCGCGTCGTCTAACGCCTAGAACAAATACACAATCAATATATATATTTTAAATGTTTATTCAAAGAAAAAACGGGTCGAGTCATGTAGGGGTAGGACTCGGTAAGGGAAAATGGAAAGAAGTACGTTTTCGGGTTCCGTGCCTGAAGGGGACCCGTCTAGTACCCATAGTACAAGCCTAGAGCTTAGTTTGGGACTAGGTCAATTTATGTGAGATCGTCCCTTGATATACATACATACATAATCTCACGCCTTCGTTCCCAGAGTGGGGTAGGCAGAGCTACAGAATTACAAACATCTCTAAAAACTTGTTGATAATTCTATAACCACAATTTGCACAATTAGGCTAAGATGTTTACCAGTGCATTAGTGACAGGTTGCAAGCCCATCGCCTAACAGTACTACAAGCCTTTATTCCCTTAGTCGTCTCTTACGACATCCACGGGAAGACATGGAGTGGCACTATTCTAACTCGGCAACCACACGAGGTCCCTTGATATTTATTTATTTATTTATTTATTTATTTATCTATACTAATATTATAAAGAGGAAAGATTTGTATTTTTGTATTTTTGTGTGTGTATGTTTGTAAAGAATAAACTCAAAACGAATGGACCGATTTGAAAAATTCTTTCACCATTAGAAGCCTACATTATTCCTGATGAACATAGACTATGTTTTATTTATCTGCGCGGACGGAGTCGCGGGCAACAGCTAGTTAGGAATATATCGAGTGAGGAATACGACGAAAAAGGAATCAATCTTCCATTACATTTTAACCCCCTTACTAATAAACGTTGATTAGCTGTTGTATAGCTATACAATGTTTTGTCCTTATCTGTCATGGTGACATTTGAATTACACAGATAAGGACAAAACATTGTATAGTTATACCACCGTTACTCAACGTTTTTTAGTAAGGGGGCAAGTATTTACAAGACTTTACTTTACTTTGCCTCGTGTGGTTGCCGAGTTAGAATAGTGCCACTCCATGTCTTCCCGTGGATGTCGTAAGAGGTGACTAAGGGAATAAAGGCTTGTAGTACTGTTAGGCGATGGGCTTGCAACCTGTCACTAATACGCTGGTAAACATCTTAGCCTAATTGTGCAAGTTGTGGTTATAGAATTATCAACAAGTTTTTAGAGATGTTTGTAATTCTGTAGCTCTGCCTACCCCACTCTGGGAACGAAGGCGTGAGATTATGTATGTACTTTACTTTACTTGATAAGTGAGAAGTTATTTATTACTTTTGACCCGTATATCGCTAAATTATAAATTACCTAACTTTGGTAGATAATCAGTAAAAAATAACGCAGGATCAAAGATCACGGGAATTTCACAGAAGTCACGTAACTCAAAATTAACTGATAACTCGTAGTATATATTGGACTCCTGACAAAATTCTCCGCGAATACGCGAGACATCTGCGGGATCCACACGCGTTCAGCGCTATGGGTATTAGAGTAAGTACAGTGAAATTATCAGTAGTGGTCGGCCATCGAAAGCATTTTATGTCAATTTGATGACGAAATTATTACATGGACATGACTTTTTAATTTATTGTACAATTTTTTTACCTACTAAAAATTTATGTTTTGTTTAATGCGTTAGAATCAAGGTTTTAACATTTCTATTACCTATGACATGATTATGAAGCAGGCCACTTATAATTATCTATCGAACGAATGATTTTACGTCAACTCATGTGTTGTATTTTATACATCAAATCAATTGAACACTGGTAAAATATAAATACGAAATATCAGTTTACAGCTGTGCACCTCTCACATCTGTTGATGTCGAACGGTCGTTCTCTTTATATAAATGGATCCTCAATGTAAAGAAAACGATTGCCAATATTAAACATGGAAAAAATAATGATTATTTACTATAACTATAACAAAATAAATTCAGTTAGTTTTCATGAATGTATATTTTATTTTTCTCAAAAATGTCCGGAAATGTTGACATTCCTATCTACATATTGAGACGCGAAGTACATAGTTTACTGACAGTTCTCAATTTAAAAAAAAAAAACAATGTTGCATACAAATTCCATTACTATCTAGCTTGTAACTTTTTAAAAACTGAGAAGGGCCGTAATAAAATGAGGGCACAAGTCTTATACATCCAAATTTTATTCGAAACATAACTTTTTTATTTGTTCCTGGAATAGCTTATGTTTTGTTTTAAAACAAAAATTGCGTTTCTCCTTGTCATAAACAAAAAGGCGGTAAGGAGTGATGGTTTTTTCACATGAAGTTTCTGTTTGTAGGTATACAATTCAAAAAATGAGTTCAAACGATGAAGATTTGACTCCAACACAATTTTTTGCTTGCGATTTTTGAGAAAAGCACTATATTTGCCTCGGCAGGAACAGCAATTGCGGGCTTCGTATTTTTAAACCAACACTCGGCCCGCAATTGCCTACTTCCATGCCTAGGCAATAATGTACTATTGAACAACACCGACTTATCCATATTAGTCATTACTATTCATGACGTAGGACGTCAAAGTGGTATAAAACGCTTCCGATGGCCCATCACTAATTATCAGTGACGACGCGTTGGCCTACTTGGTAGTGACCCTGACTACGAAGCTAGCGGTCCTGGGTTCAATTCCAGGGGCAGATATTTGTGTGATGAGCGCGAATATTTGTTCCCGAGTCATGGATGTTTTCTCTGCCCTATTAAGGTAATAAGTAGTATCCCAAATTTAGTATCTAAAGAAGTTTTAATTCTCTTCTGATAGTAATAAGGTTGAAATTGCTACAGGAATTTTATCTGAGATACTGCGTATTGGATTAGCAGGGCCGTTCTATATATGTAAGTATATATTTCTCTATATAAGTATTTATATCGTTGTCTAGTACCCATAGTACAAGTCTAGGTTAGTTTGGGACTAGGTCAATTGGGGTGACATTGTCCCCTGATATTTATTGATTTATTTATTATTTATTTATCATTAAAATTGTGTTGGGGGTTTTAGGCTGCGGCTCCACTGAGGCGGAGACGAGCGGTGCTGCGCCGATATTAACCAATAGAAGGCGCATGCAGTGACGTCGAGCGCGTCTTGCGTACGTTAGTTTAGATTCTATTGGTTAATATTGGCACAGCTCCGCTCGTCTCCGCCTCAGTGGAGCCGCAGCCTTTGGTAGGATGTGTTATGAACAGGGTTTGTAGTTTTCATAGCACGGTATAGCATCGAAATGTAGAAATTCACTTCGACTTGGCCTTAACTCGCTGCGGATACTATAAGACGAAAGGGTTTGTTACACGCAAAAAAGGCGCATACATTAAGTCGTCGAGTTGCGGAAACCAGCCCGCTCTAACCTATAAGGGTTTGTTAACCCTTTGTAAGGTAGAGGCGATTTAGCGATATTTATTTAGAATTTCAACCTTACGTACTACATAATATAACACATATTCAACAAATGAATTGCGTTTCAATGATTCCCTAAGAAGTGTCAAACATAAAAATGTATTTGAATTTTACATAGCATAACTGTTTAACAGGGGCCTTATAAAGGGTTCTCCTATGGAAGCACTAATCGTCATTTGTCCTAATGCATCGTTTGTCCGAATTTTCATTTATCCTAACGCCATTTCGGCTTAAATTTTAAAACTTTTTAGTATTGTTATAATACAACCCTAACCTAACCGATCCGAAGATATAATTGGAAAACTCATAAAGTTACCTGACTCATCTGAAAACCAGTTTAGGGCAAATGAAAATTCGGGCAAACGATGTGTTAGGACAAACGTTGTTAGGGATTGTGAGGGACACCCCTTATAAAGGGTTAAATAATTTTTACAACAAGCATTTTTTTCATAGTAGCGAATTTTCACATAGCATTTTTTCATAATCGTAAATTTTTTGAATCGCTTTTCGTCCGTAGCAATTTTTTATATAGCGTTATTTGATGTTTGGTGATTTTTCCTATTCGAATTTTTTATACCATATATAGTAATTGCATCATAATACGATTCGTGTTTATATCAGGCCCGGAGGGCCGAAATAACCCGGAAATAGGGGCTCCGCCAAGCGGAGCTCCGTCGACTCTGTCAAATTAGATTTTTGATATGGGAAAAAATGCAACGAATAAAATAACCTACTGGTAATTTTAGCGATTAAAATAAACGCGAACATTAAATAACGCTATATGAAGAAAAGCGAATAAGAAAATTTGCTACTATGTCAAATTCATCATCATCATCATCATGTCAGCTGAAAGACGTCCACTGCTGGACATAGGCCTCCCCCAAGGCTCTCCACTCAGACCGGTCTTGTGCTTTTCGCATCCACCGCGTTCCCTGTCAAATTGTTATATGAAAATTGGCTTTTATGAAAAAATGCTTATTGTGAAATTGATCTAACAAATCAACGAAAGAGGGCTGTGGAGTCGACATTAACATTAAAATTCAACTCTTACTTATATTTATACTTTTCTCTTTCGCCTTACCGTGCTATGAAAACTCCAAACGCTGGTTATGACCTAACTGTCAAAAAAAATCCATACAAATTTAAGTCCAGGCAATAACATTTCTCATCCCCTAAATCAAGTCTAGGGCATGCTCCCGGGAAATCCCGGTTCTGTAATTGCCGGGAAATCCCGGGAATTTCACAGGTCCTAAAGAACCGGTACTGAAGATTACATCCCGGTTCTCCCGGTTCTTTCCATAAATACCAAACAAATATCGTGGCGCGTATCACATATATATCCAATTCACACCTGAGCGACGAAGCCGGCACAAGCGGCAACATCGCATCAACATCCATCATATTTTGTGGCATATTTGCAATAATTAATCTTTAGATTTATAAAAAGGAAGGACAAATAACTTTCTAGTAAATATTTTACTTAATCAAGATATGTTTTTGTTGAAGAAAACGTGCATGATTTTATTGCATATTTATTATGTTTAAAGTTTCCTAATGATTTTCGATCGTTTTTTATCTCAAATGTCCATGATTGGGGTGATTTGAGGTAAAAAATAAAGAACCGGGAGAACCGGGAATCCCGGTACCGTCCCTGCTTAGAACCGGGAAATGGAAGTCTCGGAACCGGGCCCGGTACTGCATGCCCTAATCAAGTCCAATTTCTACGATTTCTACCCGACTGCGTCAAAAGGAGGGTTATGAATGATTTACAAGTGTATCTATGTATGTCTATTTCTGGGTTCCATATTATTCGCATAAAAAAATCTAGTCCGAATGTATCATTAAATAAATAAAATAAATAAAAAACATTTATTTGAATGTGTACACTATTACATTTTGAGAAAGGTACCGGCATCAAATCTTAGTACACTAAATACTACACTAAATTAGAGGTACACACGCAGTTTGACTTGTGGAGAAAATAAACAGAGGCCCCCAAACTAGGCCAAGCCTGTATCTTGGGAGACCGAGGTAGATTGGCAATGTAAATGTAAATATAATAATAATAAGCTTTATTTGCAGGCAAAAAACCCATAATATAAAAAATACAAAGATAAGGCACAAAATGTACAACGTCAATTAAAATACATTCAGAAGCAATAAACTCCTAGTCTTACTAGCTAATGCAGATTGTAAAAATCTTAATCTTATTTTATATTGCCATTCTGGTGAGCAGCCAGCCAATATTTAAACATAGTGCTACCCAAGTCGCGGTACGCACTCTGCAGGATTGAATTGCGAGAGCGGCTCAATCTGTCCCAAAAACAGGCGATGCGTGCGCGCATCACGGCCAAGAAGTCTGGGACCCCGGCTTCAGCAAACATGGTAAGGCACTGCAGTATCTCGGCAGCCCCATCAGCGTTCGGAATATATCATTATATTGTACTCTGATGGCGGCGTGCGATTTCCTGGTGTGCCTGACCCAGAGTTGGCAGGTGTAGAATGATAGGCAGTATGCACTAAATAAAGTTAGTTTCACTTGTTTGCTACACCTACCAAACCTTCGGGCTATCATGTTGCCCCTTACCGCTAGGGCCCTCTTCTCGCGTGCCATGTCACTGTCATCCCGAGAGTCTTCCGTAAGTACGTGACCTAAGTATTTAAACTGCTTAACAACCCGAACCGGTGAACCACTTAATTTGACCTCTGGTACATTGTCCAGACCTCTTCCTGCCCGAAAAACCATGAGTTCGGTTTTATCAACGTTGTAGATCAGTCCGTGAGAGTATAAATATAAATATACATATGCACATACATGCATGCAAACATACACGCACATATACACACACATACATATACATCACATATACATAATTTTATGTATTTTCTTTAACAATGCTTGAATACTAATTATAAAAATTAATACTTTTAAGAGTGGTTAGAACATAAAATTCAAATTGTAGAAGTTTTAATAGTTGAATTTTTTAAAAACCTCTTCAGAAACATAGTACCTAGTCCAATATTATTCAGTATTATTCATAATCATCGCAAGTCATTAAGTTAATTTTACTAATCGGTTTTTATTTCAGTGTTTTTTATAAAACAAACCTAACCTCATTTACCAGCTTCAAAATCTTGAAATAAAAAACGTTTTAGTAAGAAACACTGTATGACTTGCGATGGTTATAAATAAAAATACATTCGAACTAAAAAATAAATATGTGAGTCAATATGCAAAGGACGGTTATGTTTTCGAGTGTATGTATGTCTATTTCTTTGACACGCTCTGCAGCCTAAACAGCTGGATGGATTTTAACATATGAGGTATAGTTACATTCCTCTTGGTTGTGGGAGTGACATATCGTCGCTGATAGTGCAAAACCCCGTAACTAACAAATTCAAACAGGAGCAAAATGTACTTACTGACTTACTACGTAAGGTGCATTTTGCTCCGTATTAAAGTTGTTAGTTACGCGATATTGCACTTTCAGCGACGATAGGCTATTTTATGTTTCAAAACCATCTGTGTCGTTTAAAAAATATTAGCTCTAAAGTTAGGAGTCACCATACGCGGTGGATACGAAAAGCACAAGACCGGTCTGAGTGGAGAGCCTTGGGGGAGGCAACGGACGTCTTTCGGCTAACATGATTATATTGCTTTTTGTCTATTTATGTAATGTTATTTTGTTTGTTAATTTTAACGCATACACTAGTAATATTTTGTCTTTCAGGTTTTGGGCTTACTGCTTGCCCTGGTTGCCGGAGTGGCATACGGTAAGTTTTCATTTAGTATTCCGAGTGTCCGGACATTTAGTTCGAAGCCTTTTCTTAGTGTAAAGTAAGAGTAGCCGATTCCACAACGCTGAGAATCTACACGGCAAAACCTTATAGCTTTCGACGTTTTGTCGTATTGTCAACGTTTTGATAGCTCTTATTTACTTGACAGTAAGGGCGGCCGAACACGTCAAAAGCAACATTTTTTTACTGAATCGAATAGAAGCCCATCAGACTGTTAAATCTTATAATATAAATGCGAAAAATTCTGTAATAAGTTTGATTAATTGTTTGTTTTGTTTCCCGATAAGGCGAGTTTGGCCTTGTTAGTGACCCTGCCTGCGAAGCTAGCGGGGTTCAATTCTAGGTATGCGCAGATATTTATGTGATGAGCGCGAGTATTTGTTGCTGAGTCTCGGATGTCGCACCCAGCATAATAATACGATGATGATGAATATATATATTCAACCTTTTTAAAACTAATTAGAGTTAACATTATTCTCGTTACTATTTCATCCTCTATCTAAAGACAATTACAGTCAGGTATACTTGTTATTGTCATTGGCAGTCTGAATAGGAACAGACTTTAGAGTTTAGTTCGGGACTAGTTAAATTGAATACATGAATGTGGTCAATAGGGCCACAGAAAACGACCAAGACTAGGGAACAAATATTCGCGAACATCACACATCTGACCATCATCATCTGACCATACCAGGACCTCTAATTTTGGAGGCAGAGTTTACCAATTAGGCTAACGTATCGTCAAATGTTATGACTATTTTTTTTAATGCAGGTCGCCCCGGTTACGGCAGCATAAGTCTCGGCAGTGGTCAAGGCGGTGTGAAGGGAAATGCAGGATTTGGGTATAGTGGTACTAAGACGCCCGGGTCTGGCTCGAGAGGCCACGTGGACATCTCCACCAATGAGCTTGGAGGAAACGCAGAACTACATGTAGGAGGATACGGCCAACACAACGGTCACTATGACTCAAGCAATCAAATCGCTGGCGTGACGGATGACAGCGATGTTCTTGGGGCTGTTAATGGGAACCTGGAGGGTTCTAATCATGTCAATGGTGAAGCTCATAGCGAGGCTGATGCTAGTGTTGGAGGATCCAGCCACGGCAACAGGGACAACAGTGTCTTGGCAGTAATCAACTTGGGTGGACACGGCACCAACAGTAACGGTTCCAGTGACAGTAACGTTGCAGGAGGACACAGTGGAAGAAGTAATCTCTTGGGAGAAGGAGACAGTCATGGGTTTATAGGCAACCACGTGCACGAAGCTATACACATAGGACATATTCATGGCACCAGTGGAGATGGTGGGGAAGTTGGAGTTAGCCACGGAAGCCATAGCGACTTAGGAGTTTTAAGTTTGGGTGGGAACGCTAATGAAGAAGAAAATGGCGCGAGTGGCAATAGTGTTCTAGGAGTTAACGTTGGACACACTAACCAAGAGACTTCAGGACTAAACCTTGGAGGAAACGGTATCCTCAACGCTCACAGCTATGGCCGACGCGATCAAACAGCTGGTGATACGGGCAACAGCGATCTCCTTAGCGTTGTTAATGGAAGTTTCAGTTCCAGCACAGATGGATACCATGCCAACGTCGACGGTGAAGCGGCTCACAGCGTGACTCAAGAAGCTAGCTATGGAAGCAACAGCGTTTTGGGTGGACACGGCAGCGGAAGCAATGTCTTGACAGGGATCAGTTTGAGTGGTAACGGCGCCAACAGTAAAACTAACGCCAACGTTGACGCAGGACAAGGTGGAGGAAGTAATCTCTTGCGAGATGTCAGCTTGGCGGGACACGGTGATAACAGCCATGGGTCCGTGGGCAATGACGTCCAAGAAGCTGGACCCGTAGTTAGCCACGGAAGCAACAGTGTTTTGGGTGGACACGGCAGCGGAAGCAATGTCTTGACAGGGATCAATTTGGCTGGTTACGGCGCCAACAGTAACGGTTCCAGTGGAACTAACGCCAACGTCGACGCAGGACACAGTGGGAGAAGTAATCTCTTGGGAAATGTCAACTTGGCGGGACACGGGGATAACAGCCATGGGTCCCTGGGCAATGACGTCCAAGAAGCTGGACACGAAGTTAGCCACGGAAGCAACAGTGTTTTGGGTGGACACGGCAGCGGAAGCAATGTCTTGACAGGGATCAGTTTGAGTGGTTACGGCGCCAACAGTAACGGTTCCAGTAGAACTAACGCCAACGTCGAGGCAGGTCACAGTGGAGGAAGTAATCTCTTGGGAGATGTCAGCTTGGCGGGACACGGTGATAACAGCCATGGGTCAGTGGGCAATGACGTTCAAGGAGCTGGACACGAAGTTAGCCACGGAAGCAACAGTGTTTTGGGTGGACACGGCAGCGGAAGCAATGTCTTGACAGGGATCAGTTTGAGTGGTTACGGCGCCAGCAGTAACGGTTCCAGTAGAACTAACGCCAACGTCGAGGCAGGTCACAGTGGAGGAAGTAATCTCTTGCGAGATGTCAGCTTGGCGGGACACGGTGATAACAGCCATGGGTCAGTGGGCAATGACGTCCAAGGAGCTGGACACGAAGTTAGCAACGGAAGCAACAGTGTTTTGGGTGGACACGGCAGCGGAAGCAATGTCTTGACAGGGATCAGTTTGAGTGGTTACGGCGCCAACACTAACAGTTCCAGTGAAACTAACGCCAACGTCGACGCCGGACACAGTGGAGGAAGTACTCTCTTGGGAGATGTCAGCTTAGCGGGACACGGTGATAACAGTCAGTCCGTGGGCAATGACGTCCAAGAAGCTGGACACGAAGTTAGCCACGGAAGCAATAGTGACCTAGGATTAGGTTTGGGTGGAAACACTAATGGAGCAGCAAATGGCGAGGGTGGCCATGGGTCAAGCCAGAGTGGCAACAGCATCCTAGGATTTAACTTAGGACATAGTGACCAGGCTTCAGGAGTAAACTTTGGAGGAAACGGTAACGAAAACAGCTCCGTTCCTATTAGATACAACGCCGTTACTACCCACGAAGGTAGCCAGGGAGCAGCACATTTGGACTTAAATCGCCCTTACAGCAATCAAGGCAATCACGTCAATGGCAACAGCGGATTTGGCACCCATAGCCAACACAGTTATCCTTCCAGCAGCGGATTTGGCACCCATAGCCAACACAGTTATCCTTCCAGCAGCGGATTTGGCACCCATAGCCAACACAGTTATCATTCCAGCAGCGGATTTGGCACCCATAGCCCACACAGGTATCCTTCCAGCAGCGGATTTGGCACCCACAGCCCACACATCTATCCTGCCAGCAGCGCATATGGCAGCCATACTTACCCCTCTACAGGTGGAATAAGCACTTTGGACAATATTTTTGGCAGCAATGGCGTCAACGGAAATGTTCACCCCTCCAACGATGGGATAACTGGCGGCTTGAGCCAAGTTAGCCACGGAAACAATAGTGCCCTAGGTTTAAGCTTGGGTGGAGAAACGAATGGAGCAGAAAATGGTGAGAGTAGCCAAGGATCAACCCCGAGTGGCAACAGCGTCTTAGGACTTAATGTAGGACACAATAACCAAGAGACTTCAGGACTTAACTTTGGAGGAAACGGTGATCAGTACAGCTCCGGAACTAGTGGAAACAACGCCGTTGCTGCCCAAGCAGGTAGCCAGGGAGCAGCACAGTTGGACTTAAATCGCCCTTACAGCAATCAAGGCAATCACGTCAATGGCTTAGGCGGGCTTGGCACCCCTATCCGAGTCTCTTATCCTTCCAGCAGCGCATATGGCAGCCACACTTACCCCTCTAAAGGTGGGATAACTGGCGGCTCGGGCTATGTACCTTCGAGCAGAGGTTATGGCAGTCATGGGTATGGCTCTAGTGGACATGCCTACCCAACCGGCCAGGGGGGGGTAAACGGTAGCTTCGGTAATTCGCCCGGTTTCACCAGTCATGGGTATGGCTCTGGTGGCAATGCCGTCCCGGACGGTCAGGGTGGGATAAGCGGTAGTTTCAGTAATTCGCCCGGTTTCACCAGTCATGGGTATGGCTCTAGTGGACATGCCTACCCAACCGGCCAGGGGGGGGTAAACGGTAGCTTCGGTAATTCGCCCGGTTTCACCAGTCATGGGTATGGCTCTGGTGGCAATGCCGTCCCGGACGGTCAGGGTGGGATAAGCGGTAGTTTCAGTAATTCGCCCGGGTTCACCAGTCATGGGTATGGCTCTGGTGACAATGCCGTCCCAGATGGCCAGGGCGGGGTAAGCGGTAGTTTCAGTAATTCGCCCGGTTTCACCAGTCATGGGTATGGCTCTGGCAGCAATGCCGTCCCAGCCGGCCAGGGCGGGGTAAGCGGTAGTTTCAGTAATTCGCACGGTTTCACCAGTCATGGGTATGGCTCTGACGGCAATGCCGTCCCGGCTGGCCAGGGCGGAATAAGCGGTAGTTTCAGTAATTCGCCCGGGTACGGGAGCCATGGATACAGCTTTAGTGGAAGTGTCAACGCTGGTCACGATGAATAAAGATGACGTAACCAATTCCCGAAACTATAAATTATTTTTTCTACTCGCGTACTATAAACCGCTAATATTGATATCGTTAATGGTATCAGAATACCACCTATAGCGTAACCGATGCGTGAAAAGAATTCTATAATAAGCGTTGCCATGGTAATAACAGTTCTATAATAATTATTATAGCATTGTTATTACCATGGTTTCGGTCATTCCGGATATCAGTCTTGGAGTTTAGTGAACACTTGACATCTTAATTTGTATAATAAACCGTTTAAAATATTTTAATACCAACTGAAATTACGAGTTTTAAAAAAAAAAATAGTTTTTGGACTAAGTATGTGTTTAAAATTACATTTTTATTAAATTAGTAAAAGTAGATGATTAATATCCATTGATTTGTTATTTGGTTACCATGGTTACGTTCAATATGGATGTCAACAAAATGGCGTTTCGTTTGGCATTCCAACTTGTATGATAAATTGTCAGAACTGTTTTAGTAACTATTAAAAGTCGCATGAAATTTGTAGATATTTAACAATAACATTCACACACTATAACGAAAATCGGAATAATGAAAATTACTTTGCCGACAAGTAATTTTTAAGCAGAAAAACCGAGGAAAGTAAAAAAGTCAGCGATTGTTTATTTTTGTCATTATCATTTTAAGCTTGTAGAAAAAGTTATGTATGCAACGGTACATAATTAGCTCTTAAGGTACTCGTGCCTGTAATTAGAACTACCTAACCTAACCTAACCTCTGCGCTCGTACCTTAAGAACCTTCATTATGTACCAGTTACATAAATAACTATATTTTATTAAGCAGCGGTCCTGTGCCGCTTAAATAGAATATTAATTTTTTTAGCACCCAGGAAACTAATCATTATATTAAATCGTGTAGATAATGTGTATGTGTTGAAGATATAATAATTAAAATATATTGTTACGTAACGTGTTTTTAATAATGCACCTTTACTGCCCTCCTTAGAAAAAAGGGAGTATGTCTCATAGAACTGCGCATGTATTAGTGACCTTATTTCTTTATTATTAAGGTTAAATTTACTTTGACTAACAAATTGCTCATGCGTCCTTTTTATTTAGGAGGGCAGTTTATCTCTGTTACTGCGGCAGACTTCTCGAATAATCTATTAGGCATTTTTTTTATTAGTATCCAAAGCTGTCTGTAATGCTTATTTGAACCCAAGTTCAACATGGAAGTCGATAAAGTGTTATCAAATGATAGCACACCCAAAATTGGCATACGTAGGGTTATCTGGGGTTGAATAAAAAAAAACAAGGATATTACAAATAATGGATTTGTGCAGATTTTTTTTTACCATGTTTGCTAATCGGGTCTATAGATGTAGTGAAATATCCTTTCACGTCGTATTTTCTCGGAAATGTTCGTATTTGTCATGCTACTTCAGTCTGACTCAGTACCCATCAAGACAACGTGGGGGAACGTCGCATCGCGAGAGTGATAATCGATATAGAGTGTTTAATACCAGAGTACTTGTTTGTTAATTAAGATTAAGTTTGTTTTCAGTTCTTTTTAATAGTCATGCCAAAAGCATTAAGACCTGGGAAACGTTAAGATCGACAACACTGTGAAATTATTTTCTACATTTATTTATATTTCTTCTTGTTTACCTACACCTAATTTCTATATATTTGATCGTGGTGGTTTTAACATCTCGGTCTGATATACTTCAAACTCATGGTTTGACATTTGACCCAGTTAACTAAAGTACTCTATTTATTTAATACAAACACGTCACTTAACAATTCAATAATTCATAGACACGTCGGGATCATTCGGAAGTAGACGTGAGTTCCGAGTTTTCACGATGTGAAAGGATTATTCTCTAGATCTGTACCTTATTTCCTATTAAATGAAAATACATAATGGTTCATAATCTATAATGGTTTTTCTTCTGAAACCGTTGTTTTCGGAATTCTTATACAACAAACCTAATCTAGCATAATGCGTTCTATAAGATGGCCTTATAAAAATCCTGAAATGTTTAACGTTTCAGAAAAAACCCATTATAGATTATGAATCATTACGTACTTTGAACTTTATAGATTACTAGCTGTTCCCCGCGACTCCGTCCGCGCAGAAAAATAAAACATAGCCTATGTTCATCAGGGATTAGTAGTTTCGGAGCCTATTCAATTCAAACAAACAAACAAACAAAAAATCAAATCTTTCCTCTTTATAATGTTAGTGTAGATAGTGTAGATAAAAAAAAAAAAAAAACATTTATTTGAATGTGTACAAATACTACACTAAAACTGAGGGGATACCTTGTTAATCACCATCGAATTCTTAAGAGAATTGTTAAGTGCCGCTTAAATCGCGTAGTTGTCAATAAGCTTCCCAAATTTAGGGGGGAAAAGTAATCGCATATTGTATGGAAATTTTCAACTTCACAAACCTCTTAATTCCGTAAAGTCTGTTTCCTATTCGTTCCGTCACTCTTATAAACAAATCAATTTACCATTATAACTCCATATTCGCGTACTTTTGAAGGTTGAGCCTAGTCATATTATTTATTTATACACTTTATCATTGTCTTCATGTCCATTTTAGGGTAGTAATCTCTATTTAATATTGTATTTTTTGATGAAAAGCACATTCGCTGAAAACACCGTTACACTGACAGAGTCTTGTCATAAAGATGTTTTTTTTCGAACTATTTCTGACATTGAATATGTAGTGAGGTTTTCGTCTCTGTCGCACCCAGCATAATAATACGATGATGATGATATAATACCCGATAAACTGTATATATTGAAAGGGATGAAATTTTTGGTTAATTTATAGGTAAAACATTTTTTTTTTGTTCTAATGTAACTTTTGATCTAATAACCCAAAAAAGATAAAACAAAATGCATAGTATTGACATTAGTTAGGTTTATAATAATTGATAACAATATTAGACCAATTAAAAAAAAAACTGAGTAACTCCTTTTTTTGTGGAAAATTACTGCAAAAATATCATTTTGTTTTCATAAAAACACGATTTTCTCAAAATTTTGCAGATATTTTACAATTTTTTTTAACGTTTTTAAATCTAAAATTAAGCAAAAAAAAATTGTGGAATATCTACAACATTTTGAGAAAATGGTGTTTTTATGAAAACAAAATGTCATTTTTTCTGTAATTTATAAAAAAAAGAAGAAAAAAAAAAGGGGCCAATTTTTTTTTTTAAATTGTTTTACCTATAAATTAGCCTAAAATTTCATCCCTTTCAATATGTACAGTTTATCGAGTACCACCCTGTATATTCAAACTTTTTAATAAACTAATTAGAGGTAACATTATTCTCATTACTATTTCATCCTCTATCTAAAGACAATTACAGTCAGGTATACTTGTTATTGTCATTGGCAGTCTGAATAGGAACAGACTTTAAAGTAGAGCGCATTCGCAGTAATTTCCTTAAATTTACTTAAGTTACATGCCTAATCAGTGATCACAGATATAAATATTCAAAGATAACGCAAATGCATCTACTTCGCGTGTCCGAATTCCCTTAAACCCCGACCAAGCGTCGGAGTTGGCTGTCGCTACTGACGTTCCGCGCGCCTGTTGCTGCAGCCGGTCGGCCGTTAAAATTAACAAAATGCCTCGTTGCGTGATAATAAAGTGCAATAGCCCAAAAAAGCGACGACTTTGAATGGATTTTGCGCGGAAAACGGAAAATTCTCTTCTCTTGGTGTGTCCCAGTTGGTAGCAAAGTGACACGGTTGGTTCTCATACACATTGAGGTGTTTACGTTATATATGTGTATTTATATATGTGTTCTGATGCATGTATTTTTTTTTAATAAATATATTTAATTTACCTACCAACATAAAAAAAAAAACATTATATATATAAAAAATTACTAACCAACACTAGATTAACCCTTTAATGCGTAGCATGTCGAAATTGAAACGCGTCTTTAAAGTTCATTTCCAAATTTGAATTTTGACAAAGCTACAAATCTTACTGCATAAATTATAAGTTTGAAATTTACTTAAAATGTACGTTTGAAAATGAGCTTTAAAATATACGATGTATATCTACATCATTATGCATTTAAGGGTTAATTGAGTAATAAATCAAACGAGAGGCGAATATAAGAAATATTTTTTTCACGCCACTGCTCGGAAATGTGGCGAAAGATGGTCTGTTCTTGGTCCCCAAAACAATCAATAGTTGTGCATTGAATGAGCAGGCCTTCTATGAATTTAAACTGGACAACAATCTTAACTTTGTTGGTCTGTTCCATTGAGCAAGTCGACCAATCAAATCGGTCCGGTGATCACTGATTCGACCAATCAGAACACGACTTGTGCTGCATATGAAATTAAATTGGCCAATAAGAAGTAGTTTTATTTTTTAATAATATTCATCCCTTCACGGATAGGCAATGGAATCAGATTCCATACAGCCATATATATCTGGTTTTAATTATCTGAAATATAGTTCTGGCACGGTCAGAGTCGTCAGTTTAAAAACGCCTTTGAATGACTAGCCACTACGAGGTATCGTTAAAAAAAAAGAGTAAAAATTGGCGGGAGAGCGTGTAAATTTTAGTGTTTTGTAAATTTATTATAAGAATTGATTTTTATTTCCTCGCAGTAGTCGTACAACGTAATAGCACTGTGTTAAGCCTCGGCCGAAAGTGCAATAGATGGACTCGTACTTTCGAGGGCCTCCGCTACGCGTCGGCCCTCGAACTAACTCGTACATCTCCTGCTTGCTTTCTAACCTTTGCAACAATGTACTATATGTTTCTAGCGTCAACCTAAAGAAAAACAACAAATAATGAAATAGTCGAGCGGTACAGAACCAAGTCATACAGCTATGCAAAATTCCAAGCTGATAGCTGAGTTTCGGAGAAAAACTACGGTGACATACAGACAGACAGACACCCAAGTCTCACCATAAGGGTTCCTTTTTTACCATTTTGGTACGGAACCCTAAAAACCGCCTTGAACCGGTCCAACCGCATGGAATGGATGACGAGCGCTGTATAGTTCCTTCGTTGAAATAGTTTGCATGCTTTGAAGTGCCGCTACGATTGCTACAAAGTCGACGCGGCGCGCACAAAGCGGTGTCGGCGACTTCAAAGGATTGTACTGCACACGCTTTGAACGAACGATCTTTACCAGGGAGCGAAACTTTGATGCCGGTGACGTCATTATGACGCAAATTCACATATAGGTGTTTTTATATGAACAATATTGCGACACCCCACTGATTCTTAATAATGCTATAATGATAATGTAAATATTAAAATAATGACAAAGACGATATGAATAAAATATTTTGTTGGGTCATGTAATTCTAACGAAAAATATTCTTTCCACAAGTAAATGAAAAACATTACTTGAATGAAATTTCGTTGGATTTCAAAGTATGCAGAACGCCTAAAATTCAAACTTAACATCCCATGTGCTTGGTTGTTTTCAAATGATTTTCTAAATTCCTTACTTTTGCTATTAAATCATTTTTTCATTATTTACAATCAGAAAAGGGAACTTCTGCAAATACGGCTGTATAGACTACACGGCGACTTTGCTCAAGCAAAACAATAATCGGTTCGGTTCCGATTATATTTACAATTTACAAATAAATAAATAATTAAATATAAATTTGTTATTCTCTCCAACAATTTTCATTTTAATATGATAATGACAGTCACCTTATTTATCAGTACCGTTTGCCGTTTCAAATCAAGTGTCAACATCGGTAAACTAAAGAGACCAATAAGTTGTTATTAGTGATGAAGTAAAATCTAGATAAAAACACTCTGTATGTAGCTTGACGTCATACGCCTGTCAGCGGCACCAAAGTTTCGCTCCCTGATCTTTACTGACCTTGAGCACTTCGCTGGACTTGGCCTGAGACAGCATGGCGTCGGGGAAGTGCCTGGACAGCCTGCGCTGCAGCCAGTACGCGTCGATGTCCATCGGGTGGATGACGGCATCGCGTCGCTTCTGAGATTGCTCCTCTGACAACTGGGGAGAAATAAAGTTTATAATAATAATCAGTGAAGGAGCGCTTCTTCTGCCGCTTGACAAAAGTTCTTAATCTTAATAGTCTTTTGTCGGGTGGCAATAAGGCGCACAATGGCTGGGTGATGCCGCTGCTCACATACTCCTTTGGCATACTAAGGTGGACTCAGACTGAGCTGGACGCCCTGGATAGGAGGGTCCGTCTACTGCTTAAACCACATCGCATGTTGCACCCACGCTCATCTGTTATGAGATTGTACATCCCGAGGAAATGTGGAGGACGAGGCATGTTAAATGCTAAGAATCTCCACAACCGCGAGGTGTGCAATCTCAGGGATTATTTCCTTAGCAATGAGTGTGGGATGCATCGTGATGTGGTTGCAGTAGACAAGAGCCTCACGCCTCTTTCCTTGGCAAACGAGAACTGGCGCAAACCAACGGTGTTGAGCACTGAAGACCGCAAGAACGTATGGAAGAGCAAGGAGCTACGAGTACACGGACGCTTCTGCCGGGCCTAACAAGGCCCGACGTAGACTTTTTAGCGTCTGTGTACTGGCTACGATTTTGTAACCTCTTTGGGGAAACCGAAGGTTTTGTCTGTGCAATTGCTGACGAGGTCATAATGACGAACAATTACCGGAAATATATTCTGAGGGATGGCACGGTTGACATTTGTCGAGCATGCCGTTGCCCCGGCGAGTCCCTCAGACATATAATTTCCGGTTGTTCGCATTTGGCCAACGGCGAGTACTTGCACAGACATAACCTCGTAGCCAGGATCATCCATCAGCAACTTGCTCTTCAATATGGTCTTGTTGAGTCTAAAGTGCCGTACTATAAGTACGCACCGGCGCCAGGTCTCGAAAATGGTCGTGCTACGCTCTATTGGGATCGATCTGTCATCACGGACAGGACTATTGTTGCCAATAAGCCTGATATCGTGTTGACAGATCGATCTCAACGCCGGGCAGTGCTCGTCGACATCACCATCCCGCATGACGAGAACCTTGTGAAGGCCGAGAAGGACAAGCTCAGCAAGTACCTTGACTTGGCTCACGAGGTGACCGCCATGTGGGATGTTGACTCGACGATCATTGTCCCGATAGTTGTTTCGGCAAACGGTCTTATAGCGAAGAGTCTCGACCAACACCTCAAGAGACTCTCGCTAGATGGCTGGATCAAGGGCCAGATACAGAAGGCAGTACTCCTCGACACGGCACGTATTGTGAGGAGGTTCCTCTCTCTGCAGCCCTAACCACCGGTAGCTTGAGCCCTGCCCCGCTGCCGGTACTCGTACGTTAGGTTTTTTATAATGTCTATTTTTTTGTATTAGTATTGTTATTTTACTTTTATATTTGAATATTTGTTATAAAAAACCTAATGTACAGAAAATTTAATAAATATCTATAATAATAATAATGTATTTATTTGGTAATACAAGCAGTTTATAAACAAAAGCAGTGCTATAGTCGCCACGCTAGGATTCCCTGTGTTGTGTGGCATGCTTTATATTTATAAAGTTCTTTTTCTAACACCGATGACTAACCCTTAAATGGGTGATTCCACGGGCGTTTCAACCGCCGTCAGTCCGCTGTCACAAATATTGAAAGAATGAGCTACACGAAGCAGCTAACATTCACACAGAGCTATACTGTTACCGTAATTCTTGCCTCAATTGGTCGAATTTTAAGTATATCATTGCCTATTTCTTAAATAATTAGGACAGCGGACTGACGGCGGTTGAAACGCCCGTGGAATCATCCAAATGCATGATTTACCGCCGCACTCAGAGACTTCAATCAAATTTAATGCTTGATTAAAATTACTGCTGTCACTTTCTTTGCTATAGCAATATAATAAGACAACACGTCACTAAACAAGCATTAAATTTAATTGACGTCTCTGAGTGCGGCAGTTAATTGTGACGGTCCATTTTTTTTTATTACTCGATATAGTGTGCTGATTATAAGTATAGTATTTTTTTTATGGCAAGGAGAAAGCACGCGAGCACTCAGGCCACCTGATGGTAAGTGGAATCTGAGACCCATAGATATTTGAAATCTCAAGACTGCAACCTCAAAACTGCAAACCTAAGACTTCAAATGCATTGCCAACCCTGAGGACTAAGATGGAATGCCTCTATGCTAGTAATTTCACCGATTGTCTTATCCCCGCACCGGAACACAGCAATGCGAACACTACTGCTTGGTGGTGGTTTAATGGATAAGATGGTGGTAGCGATCCGGACGGACCCTGCACAAGATCCTACCACCACTAAGGTAGTACTTTTTGAGTGTTTTGTTACGTAAGATGCATCCTACATCATGCATTTAAGAGCCGAGCGTCCAGTGGCGCCCTCATTATTACCCGACTGCCGAAGGAGGAGGGTAATGTGTTTCACAGCCTATATATGTATGTTTGTTCCTTTGTGTCACTATAAAAACTAAACCCGTTGTCCGATTTAGATGATTCTTATGTCAATCGATTTGTCTTAATCTTGTGAGTGTCACTGAATATATGACAGTAATCAAAATTCCAAGTATGACAAGTGGGGTATCGTCGAATAGGGATTTAAAAATCATCTTTAGGTTTCTTTCATCATTTTTCATTTTGAATGATCATTTAGGATTTATAACGATTTAAAGTTGGTTAGCAACAGTCGGGTTTTGAAAGCTCGCTTTTTGTTAAAGTTATTTTTATTGTGTTTTCTAGTATGGAAAAGTATTGTCTCGTGATCAAAGAATGGTTTATGTTGTACAAATGATTACACAATTTACAGGGTATAGGAAATAACAATCGAACTAAGATTTGAATTTGTTTCTAATCGTGTCTTCATAATAAAACAGTCTCAAGAAAGTTAAAAACATCCAAAGAACAGACAAAGAGGGTATCCCTTCATTTTTCATAATTTCATTTGTACTAATTTCATTTGCCATAATGGTCACTGGCCGTAACCTTCATTTTCCCTAATATCACATACCATAATTTTTGAATGCCATAATACTCTAGTGTCATAATGTTCAACCTCCCTAAAATCAGGTACCATAAAGGGGCTTCTAAACGGGCCATATTTTCTCTGCAATATGTGGCCGGCAACTATTGGTGTCTTTCTCCAACACACGAGTAAGGACACCAATAGTTGCCGGCCCCATATTGCAGTGAAAATATGGCCCGTTTAGAAGCCCCTTAATAACACTTTCCATAATATTTACTTTCTATAATGTTCACAATCCCTAATATATGCCATAACACTTCATTTGCCATAATTTCGGAAAAAGCAGACACAGACTGTATCAGTGTGTTTTAGTGGGTATAATGAAGTACTGGTACAATCTGGATTACGTACTACTATTATAAAAACTTACCTATTCTAACCTACCTACTGTAAGGAAGGCCTCCGTTAGGTTAGGTTAGGTTAGGTTAGGTTAGGTTAGGTTAGGTTAGGTTAGGTTAGTAGGTTAGTAGTTACGACGACGAGCGAAGCGAGGAGGAGTGTTAGGTAAAACTGCGACCTTGCAGCGAGACCCGATTTTTTTTATGGTACTATTTATTGTACATACTTACGACACAAAAAAACAAGAAGAAGATAATACGCATTCCGAATGTTTTATGGCAAATTATTATTATGGCATTTAAAAAGCATACAATTTTATAACACTTGATTATAGGGAAAATTAATTAGGGATTATATGTCATACGTATCGTTATAGCACCTAACAATTATGTCAAGTGAAAATAATATACCAAATGATCATTATGGCATATGATTCGTTATGGCATATAAAATTATGTCATATAAAATTCGGGCAAATGAAATTATTGCACATGAAATTAGGTCAAACGATAGAGAAACGACACAGAGGTGTTATGGTTATCGAGGTCCAGATCGCGGAACACTACCGTCTCATCATATGTTGCCTCTTGAACAATACGGTTTCGATCTAACCACGGGAAAACCAACAAGTGAGGATTGAGGCAGTCACCACAATGTGACTGCGGAGCGCCTGACCAGACCCTCTCCCACGTGGTAAATGATTGCCCACATCGCTGTTTTCCCGGTGGCATGGAGGAGCTGCATACATTTTCGCCTGCCGCAGCCAATCAACGTTTGATCCATGCAGGACGAGTGCCGTACAGATAATTGACATAATTGACAACACTTCAAAAAAAAAGCATTTTTATTTTTTCGCGTCTATTATAGCTGGTTAAGGGGCTACCATGGGCAGATGACCTTCGATCTGATCCTCTAAACTTTTAGTTGTTATTAAAACCTTTTGCATTAACACTGCTGTTCTAAACTAGCTGCCATTTAAATTTTTCTTTTACAAGTCACTGATATCGAGATTTACGCTATCAAAGTTTGTCATTTTTACTCTAAAAAAGTAGTTTTTTTGACTTTATTTCCATATTTTTCACTTAAGAAAAAAAAACCTTCGTTGATTTATTAGATATATTAATGAAGAATATTTAGATGTAGTTTCCATATCAATTGAGGCCAGATGAAAAAGTTATATCCAATTTTGTGTTTTTATAGTCATGTTTTTAAAAATTTATAAACAAATAACCATGGATTATTTTGAAATTCTGTTCGTCAAAATCAACAATATACATATTTTTAATATATATTTATATTTAATAATAATATATATTTTTTTCAAAAATTTACCTTCAGTTTTGACTAAGTTATAAGAACTTAAACTTCATCAAAAACGTCTGTTATGGGCATGGTAGCCCCTTAAAAATTAGACTACCCGTGTTTCTCGGTTTTTCTTTATTTAACTTAAATTCGTCGTTAATAATTTATTAAAGAAATAGTCGTTAAAAAGACCGTATATACAAAGTTAGGAATACTGATGTCGTGATCTTAGCTTGACATAAAATAAAAAAAGTAACTTTAAACAGAAACAGAACTGACTGTCATGTCATGTCACCTGTCAACCATAACAACTGTAACAACATGAATTCGTCGACTTTGGGCAGATTGCGGCTATCCGCTTTTACAAATCCGTTAGTCACTTTCATTTTAAATAGCGTATATCAAAACAATAGTATTACGAGAATCGAAAGCGTGTCGTTAGAATCAAGTAATCCGTCAGACAGATGAAAAATGGACATGACAGTTGTATATTTTTTTCAATTCCTATGGTAGTAAATAGACTAAGGGCACTATAAGTGTATTCCTAACATTGACAATCCAATTTTTTTTACTGTTTTTCCTAAATAAAAAAAAACTACTGCATAAAAAAATCCAAAAAATATTTTTCTGTAATCAGCAGTATAAAATCTACAAACGGTATTTTATTTTACTACCTTAGCACATATGAATTGTTGTCAATTGTTTTCCATCGTATTTTCACAGAAACGTACGAACGTGTCTTGCTATTTCAGTCCGTCACAGTACAAAAAGTACTGAGGTTGACTGAAGTAGCATGACAAATACGAACGTTTCCGAGAAAATACGATGAAACACAATTATGCACTATACTCGAAAATGTAATTAAAGACCAACGCGGGTTGCCACTAAAAAATATATATTTGCCTTAGTATATTTCCACTTTTTAAAAGACCGCACTAAATAGAATAAAACGAATATTTATTTGTAGGTAGTTTTAAACCTTCGATTTAAATAAACAAGTTAATTCAAGTTACTTACACAAATACAAGATGGCCTATTAAATATTTAACCATAGAAGATTTATGGTAGCAAAACTGTTATTGCACTTGTAATACTTCAGGTATTAATAACATTTGGTACTATAAATAAACAATAGTTGTAAACAACGTAAGATGCAATTTAAATATTACATACGTTTAGCTATTCGACAAAATAACAGGATAAAAGTGTGTAGCTCACTTTATAATGACAATCATCGGGCATTTTACCAGCCATGACACCATGGGGTCCATGGGTACCTGTCAAGTTTAAATCAAGCATAAGTGTAAGGCATCCGAATTTAGCTTGTCATTTTGTTTTAGCTGATAAAAAAATCGCCATTGAACACACACACCCGCCATTTAATGACTTAACACACTATATGAGAAAATATTTGTTTTGGGATATTTTAATGTTTTGAATATCGGGTAGAAAAAACATTGAATGCATATTGCCTATTGTTAAATATAACGTTTGATATTGAAAATGTTAGAATTATCTACAAATACTTACAACAATTTGATTATGCAAAAAGGTTGGGGAACTCTGAAATGCTCGATGGACACTGACATAAGTGACTTTGACACTTATGACAGTGACGTATCTGTCGTAGTTTTTTTGGTCTTAAATTAGAATTTCGAGTATACATCTGTACAGTAGTACCACAAATATAAGTTACAACGATGTACCTGCGCAGTAAGCATTTTTTTGGAAGGCGCGAAAACGTTTAACCCAATTGGAAGGCAGGACGTTTGCGCGGGTAAGATCTGCGATGGCTATTGGTTAAATGTTTGACAGCCATTGCGTTTATTTAGCGGGACGTCAGTTGTCATTCGAGTTTAGACGTCATTGCATATTCTACCTTACGCGTAACACAACAAGGTCAGTATTGAATTGATGTTTGTGTTCGTTTATCTTCGGCATTAGTCGGACTTGTCTGCGTGAACGAAGAATGCCGACGTAACTTATATTTGTGGTATTACTGTACGCAATGATGGTGATGTTAATGAAAACGGTTATATTTACATTAGTGTGGATGGCGTTTATCTTCCCCTCGCCATCGCTGTCCTCTTCTGCGCTGCTTTCTTTCTCCTTCTCATTCTCCGAGCCCTCGCCGTCTTCTCTTTCTTCTTCTCGGACCTGAACACACATATTTTTCAGGTATAAGTCTCATAATTCAAAGTTATTCCTTTAGCGGTCCGTGACTTTTCAATTTAAAGATTAAACACTAACCCCCTTACTAACAAACGTTGAGTAACGGTGGTATAGCTATACAATGTTTCGTCCTTATCTGTCAAATTCAAATGTCACAATGACAGATAAGGACAAAACATTGTATAGCTATACCACCGTTACTCAACGTTTATTAGTAAGGGGGTAAATAGATTAATAAATTAGAACCAAATAAATGGAAAAACAGCCATTTTATGTAATGTATTATTATTTGGCCAACAGTAGATTTAAAATGGTAGCTTCACCTAATGGTTCCAACTAAAGGGCGGACAATGGATGCAATATGGTGACGAAAGCATAAGATGGATAAGACTTTTATTAAATTTCGAGTATTATTTATGTATGCTGTATTTGTTATAAATATATCAGTAAATAAGTATAAAATACGACTATCCTCCATAGAACATAATTAGGATATTAAGAAATTGCTGGCCACTTGTAAATTATCTGCTCTTGAGAGTCTTAAGACAATTAAGTGTTTATATCTATTACGTCTTAGACTTGTCAATCACATTGACGTTTTCACTTGGGACTTTATGTGCGTTTCCTTCAATATTTATATTTAAAATAGTTATGGCAAATGCAATCACAATTCGTAAATGGATACATCTAAAGGCTCGATCTTTTACTACAACAATAAAATTATATAACTATTTTGCAATTATGTTCTCTTCTTCAAGTTCAATTCTTTGACATATGGCTTCTGTCCAGTGGGACAATTCTGCCAGTGTCAAGGTTGGAAGTTACACGTGATCGGTGTAAATGATATCAAAAAAATCATATTTCGACGTTGTACGGTGATCCTCTAGCCTCCGTGAAGCGATGTAACTTTACGAAGACCAGATGGGATTTTCTTGGAGCAATCCTTCCAAAGGCGAAACGTGTTAAACCAATTATAGTCATATCCATATTACGTATATCGTTTGACATGATTTTGACGCATATTACATCCGTGGTCTGCCCATTGGTTCCAACGGAAGACCTGCGCTGACTTTAAGGCCTTCCTCCTTCTTTTTTGAGCTTATTTCTCGGTCTTTTGTTGTTATATGTCACGTCTAAATACGAGTAATATAAACGACTTCTATGCAGTCAGAGTCGCTGGCATCAGAATTAAAAAAAAACTCACCTCTCCGTAAGCATCCTCATCATCTTCCTCGGAGGACTCCTCAAACTGGACGTTAATTCCATATGTCTCATCGATCTCAGTGTTGCCCTCTGTCGGGGAGCTGATGTTGAAGTCTGTTATCTTCTTGCCTGGAATTAACAAAAATACTGTTACTAATATTATACTTAGGTACGGTCACGAGAGTTAATTTGGGACCCATTTCAAGAAAAATATGCTTGAAGTCGCCAATGTCATTAGAGATGTCAAGTCATTTGTAACTTTTAGGAAACTCAACCTTATTGTTGTAGAATGTCAGATTGACTTTGGACCTAAGGAGGATACCAAAAATCCCGTAACTGTACTTATCTTCCTAATATAATAAATACCAAAGTTTCGAAGTTTGTTACTCAATAATGCCAGAACGGCTGAACGGATCTAAATGTTTAACATTAGAGATAGATTATAGTCTGGAATCGCACATGGCCACTTTTTATCCTGCAAAATTGGAATTCTACGATGCCACAGACAAATGATATACTTATAACACCCCTCTTTTTGCATTGGGAGTTTAAAAAGGTCTCCTAAGACTATTTTCACGTGGCGCCAAGGGAATCAGTAGCTTTCCTTACTGACAATACTGACGTATCGAAACTTTTTGCCCTATATACAGCCGTGCTAATCCAAATGGCAGCATCTCAGATAAAACACTAGTAGCAATCGCAACCTAATTACTATCAGGACATGATTCAATCTGGTTTGACTATTGAATTTTAAATACCGCTTATTTGCTAGGGAGTAATAGTTCTCCAATTTATAGACCGTGTGCTGTGTTCTATGAAACTCTTACCTAAATTTACTAGCAGTGCGAATCTTTCGTCAGGTATCGGTCCAAGGAGTAGTTCTATCTCCTTCTTCTTCTCAGGATCTTTCAGTCTGTCGTTTTTGAGCACAACAAGGACCTGAAGAGGAAGAAAATAATAGTTCAGTTACACAATTCAATTCAAATGTAAAACATTTTTGAATACAACAAAATTCTTTTAAAACTAAGAATTTTGTCATATGCAACAAAAGTGTTTTAACACGTTAAATAGCATTTTATAACCGCAATGTGGGAGCACTATTAGGTGGATGTTAAGATAACACAGAAGTCAATAAAAGATAAAATCAAACATTCTTAATGCGATCCCACAGAGTCCACAATCACTACCCTTTCCCCTTCCCTTTTGGGACCTTTAGCCTTCTTACGAGGGCCATTATAAGCGACCTATAAGGGTACCCTTCATCTGGCATAACTTTTTTGGCATAATCATCATTTGGCATAATCATCATTCGGCATCATCATCTTTTGGCAGTCTTTTTTTCTGAAACCAAATACTTTTCAGGATTATTTAAAATATCATTGCATAGAACCCATTAGGTTAGGTTTATTTTATAACAATCCTGCAAAGTATACGGTTACAGAAAAAAAGACTGTATGCTAAAAGATGATTATGCCAAAAAAAAGTTATGCCAGATGAATGTTAACCGCCCTACAATTACTATTATTCATCACAACACTGCTCAAGGACACTGAGGTATGTGGGATCAGATCTTCTGTGGCTTAAATTGGCTATCATTTTCAATATCAAACACTGCCCAAGTGCGCAAGTTGACTGCAAGGACATGATAGGGCTTTGGGCAGTGTACATCCCCAGACTGCTACCTTTTTCTTTAACCAACCGTCAATTAGCTGTGTTTGCATTGTGTGTTCCATAGATTAGTAATTAACAAACATTACCTAACCCCGAATGTAAACAAACTGTTTAGACGCACCTCGTCGCAGGCGCCACAGAGGATGTCGCGCGGCTGGTCCCCGAGCGCTCCCTGCATGAAGGACAGCAGCAGCTCGTACGCATGCCGCGTGTGCTGCGCGCGCGGCCGGTACAGCGCGCCGGTATTCTCCTCCGACCAGGCCACCTGCTTGCCTTTGGATTTGGAGAGCTCGTACGATGCTTCATCGCGTTTCTGCCGCCTGGAATGGGTTTAAAATGATTGGAGAAAAAGTCTTACAGATGAGTCGTTATGAAAAACTTTAACCCCTCTAGGATCTTTTGTGCAATTGCCCACTTCCACTTAGCTGTTTGTACGTGCAGGTTTTCTCGTTATATTTTTCGTTCAACACAGGGTTCGCCGATATATATCATGATATAAATACGTACAATAAATACGTAGATATATATCAATGGATATTTATTTTCAAAAGCAGTTTTTTTTTCTATCAAAAAGTTACACAGGCACTTGAGTAAAAGCAAATCTCAAATTAAAATTCTCGTTTCACTTCAATTATGCATGACATTTACAGATATATAGCACATTATCAGATATTTTCATATTTAAATTAAAAATATTATGCATTGATATTTATCCGATATATATAATTAACTAGCTTCTGCCTGCGACTCATCCCCGTGGAATAGTTACTTTGGGTGAACGCTAACTTTAACCCAAGACTTTGTTTACGTAGAAGGTTGAAACATTCTTCATTGTTACTCCGCTCTTATTGCTCATAGCGTGATGTTATATAGCCTATAGCCTTCCTCGATAAATGGGCTATCTAACACTGAAAGAATTTTTCAAATCGGACCAGTAGTTCCTGAGATTACCGCGTTCAAGCAAACAAACAAACAAACTCTTCAGCTTTATAATATTAGTATAGATATCAGATTTTTTCGAACCCTGCTTCACTGTAAGAGTATCTGGCAATGTACTTAAGTTAGAACATCTTAACGGTATATGGTGACCGCAGGGATTTGAACTTGATTTATGGTCTGTTCCTTTTTTACAGGCCGGTGCCTCAACCGATCAAAGATTCTCTGTAAGGGCAAAATATTGATGTTAAGAGTGCAAGTATTTTATTTATTCCTGAGTTTTGGATCTTCTATGTATTCAAATATGTATTTCTATATGTTTATCATTGCCCAGTACAAATATCGCTTAGAGTTTAGTTTTGGTTTAGTGAGTTTGTGTTTATTATATTACTACCTATACCTATGTAGTCTCAACTTTTATCTGCCAATTTCTATTGTTCTTAAACATAAGGTTATACTAAGACACTAACCATAACAAGCGCCCGGGCCTGGGGTCTTAATGAAAAAGGGCACAAGTTGACTTAACTCGTAATAAAAAAGAGTAGAGTAAAAGTAGTTCATGTATAATCAGAGTATAATAGACTTAAACCCTTTTTCACTTGTTCTTCAGAAGACATATACCTTTTTTTGCTAGGACCCTAGTTTAGTTTTAGGACTTGGTTAAAATTCCACAAATCCAGGACAGCTGATACTGCCCTGGAAAATGGGTGTTTTTTGTATGCTTTTAAACTTCTTTGCACAATACAAATAAATGTAAAAGTACAAAATATGGGAGACTTAATGTCTATAGTGTATTTTCCTGCTCAACTGTGCATGTTATTTTTATTCTTGGTTAAATATTATCATTGTCTTAAGCAATATCTAAAAAACAGCTGACTGTTGAGTTTCTTGCGGCATTTCTTATCAGGAGTGGTCTTCTCTTGGAAGGCGCTAGTAGTGTAAAAGTACCTGTGCGCCGTATTTGCTGAATAGACATTTAAATATATTTTATCTTTTTTAATATTTTATTTGTAAACAATACATAATATGTAATATATAAACTTATTCCTTTAAGGGATCTCTTCCAGCTAACCCTTGAAACATTAAGATAAGAGAAAGTTTGTGCATCGAGTAAGCAAGTGTACAAAATTATTTAGAAGAACATAAACAATAACTAACCAATACTTTATACATATTTAGTTAATGTAAGACAATTGCTGGGACATCCATTTTGAAATATATGTTTAAATGCGCCGTCACAGCGAACATACTAGAATAGATTGACCAAACGTAAATGTAATGTAAACACTTACTTGACTTTCCGCTCCTCGGCTTTATCTGGCTTCGTCCGCTGTGCCCGGTCACCCATCCGGGTCCCGATGAGCTTCCCCGAGAGCGACAGGACCTCTCCCGTGGCCTCATCACGACCACGGCGCTCAATAAGCCTCACATCGGCTTGAAGCACAAGATTCGAGTTCTAAAAATTTCATACCCAAAATTAAGAAAAATAAACGAAATTGACGACTGAAATCTACAATATGTTACAGGGACGTTTAATTCAAAGTAGAATTGAGCTTTTTAGGATATATTTTCAAGTAATATTGCACAATAATAACTATTTTTGTTGGGTTAGTCAAATTTACAATAACATACCGCCTTGTATTCATACTGCAACTGTCTAGCTGCAGCGTCCGCCATGCCACTGGTTTACTTAGAAACTAAACTGAAAAACTTACATACAATTAATCGAAACTAAGTTTTATTTTGGTAAATAATTGAGACGCGCAAAAACAGCTTCGCGTCAAAAGAGGTTATGAAGGCATACCGAATCTGTGGTTATTATGGCCAATATGGCCATCTTTGATTTCAAGTGACAGCCACAAAATTTGTTTTGATTGCGTTTGGTTATGGCTTGGTTTAACATTATACCAAACTTTAATATAAAATAATATTTTAAATCTTAAATAACAATTATTAAAAAAGTTTCCGTACATTTAACAAGCCATAAAACATATATATCTAGTTACTTTAAAAAAAAAAAATTATAAATGCAAGTTTTTAATGACGTTGTGTTGGTAGCACTGTTCATAATCTATTTATATATTCAGCATGTGTGTTTGTTTGTTTATCAACAAAGCCATGCTTATTTTCTACCACTTAAATAACGGATCTTTGTTTCCAGTTTTTTTAATTCATTATGGTGTTGAATTTGGTAACACGTGCATTAAATTACAAAATTGGTTTATTTATCGTC
The DNA here is from genome assembly GCA_946894065.1 of Acleris literana. Taxonomy (NCBI): domain Eukaryota; kingdom Metazoa; phylum Arthropoda; class Insecta; order Lepidoptera; family Tortricidae; genus Acleris; species Acleris literana. The sequence continues at coordinate 2,911,156 of OX335693.1, read as the reverse complement.
GTATACATCATCTTGGTAAATCTGACTGTCTAAACATTTGAAAATAGCTTTTGTTGCTCAGCAACAAGACTTATTCACGTGGAATGAAAAAAAAATGTTTTTTTTCTTACTAGCAGATAGGAATATTTTATCCATATTGACAAAAACAGTTAAAACAAGTTTTTTTTCGTTCTTAAGAATACCTAAAGCTGCTTTTCGACCTCAAGAGTGTTTTTATACAATTACCAGCATCAGATTCAATGATGGGTCATCACATCATGGCTTATAAATAAGGTAGATTCTTTCAAAATTCGCTTTAGGTACAACTCGACGGGCGTATTATTAACCGGCGACTTTAACTTGGCCCGTCAGAACGACAAACAACATGTCAGGGCGTGCTTTCTTAATTTAGTAGGTTAAAACACGCTCATTTATGATTTCACCCGATCGATCCATTCGACTAATTAGACTAGAAGACCGTTTAAGAAAAATAACACCTACATTTTTTTTAAGTTTATGTCTTTTTGTTCGAGTTTCTTAGGTACATAATGTTGTTACTGGCTGACTGACATTATGAACATTATGATAAGGATGACGTCGACGTAGTAATCATCCAAGGTCACGTTGTATCATTCATTCATTCAATCAATTTCATGGCCTCTATTCTACTGGCTATAAAGCTGCACGTCCACTGGGTCGGAATCGGAGCGTACGGAGCTGACGGATTTGTTGCTTTGTATCGATTTCTGTACTTACCTTACACACAGACAGAAGTGCCGCTGCAGTGCACGCTGTACCATACATACACATGTTATTGTATTGTTTTTAACTCCATTAATGTTAAGTAAATTAGAGCTATCGTAACATTCGAAACGTTGACAATACCCAGTAGAATAGAAGCCCAGACTCTGTCATTAAATTAAAGGCGCTTGTTTTGTCATTCAAAACATTCACGTCATTGCGATCTAACGTCATGGTTGTACGTATTACTTCAAGAGCAGGGTCAAGGTTTTTGCGTAATTTACCGTTAAATTTACTGATCTTGTGCGGCAATGTAAGCTGCTAAAAACTTGAAGTGTCAATATTAGGGCTGTCCTAAAAAATACACTGCACGCGATATGTAATTATTTTAGCTGTCAAGAACTTAGACTTGTATGTAATTTTTTTGAACATTTTTTGGTTTCCCAATCATTACTATCATAAGCCTTTGTAAGACAGTTAGTTCATTATTATTTAAATAAATAGGTAAGTAACTAATTTGCAGTGCATACACGTGTAGATAAATATTGTCATACGAAAGCCTATAGGAACACAAGAAAAGGCATAAGTTGGTAGCGCATTGGCCGATACAAGAGGTACTACAGTCAATACATGTATCAAACCAAATAACAATGTAAAATTTGTTATTTCCTTAACTCGTTAACCAATAACGTGCTTTTGGCAGCCAGAGCTGCCAGTAATAGCCCTTATTTGCCCATTTGAAGTGGTGACAGGTAATACAAATATATTAATACAGTGCTAACATTTTCTTAATTTCCATCGGCAATCTTCGTTTTACTATGAGTACTATGACACACGAGTGACAAATATAAGAGAGACAAGTTGCGAGTGCAAGCGTGAAAGCGATAGCCAGCCGAAAGCTATTAAAAAGCTGGGGATACTGTTAGTGGCAACTAGCAAACAGAGAACACATTTTTAAAAACTAATTTTCCGAGCTATAGTTTTCCTTCTTTTCTCTAACAGTAAATATGAGCAAGGGGCAGCCCTAACAGATCGATGACGTTAGGAGTCAACGCACTAGCGAAGCGAGCGAGCGCGCCTCAATCGAGCGAGCGAGCGTAGTGAGTTGAGTTGGTTTGGTCGAGTGTATTCATGCACTCGTTCCATTCGTCTGTAAGTGACAGTAGTCCCGGGAGAAACAATAACAAAAAGTAATCAATTAAACGTAAACAAGATGGCGGCACCGTCTGGTGGAAGCGGAAATCTAGTCGAAGAATTTGAAGAATCATTTCAGGTAAGTTATTCGCACACAGCCACCTTGATTTTCAGTTTAAAAACCGAAAAATGTACATTCATTCATAACCTCACCCGTAAAATATCTGTGTTGACAAGTGTCAGAATGCCATATCGTTACCAACATACCCAATCGAATCATTCCGTGGCCGGTGTTGCTGTGTAGTAGAAGCTTCATAAGCTAAATTCATTCATTTATCTCGAAACGCAGAGCTCTTACGTGTGTACGTGACCCGATTTAGCTTATGATGCTTTGACTGTTCGGGAAGGGATTTTTGTTGGAAGCGCATCTCTTGGTCGGCCATTTTACTGATAATGTTTTCACATTGTTACGAAAGGGTTTTACCGTGTATTAATTAAATAAACGAACAGAAACGGTTAACTTGTCGTGGATTTGCGTGAACAGTGAATAAACTGAGTAACATTAATATGGAAAACGTGTTAGAACTGTGCAGTGAATTATGAAATTGTGTTGACTTTCGGACTTGAGTGTTTGTGATTAGAAGACGATGTCTGATGCTATGGAAGAGGTGTGCAGCTCCGGGGGCGTTCCAGCGATCCAAACGTTCCGCCCAACATGGGACGAGTTCAAAGATTTCAACAAATACATACAATACATGGAGTCGAAGGGAGCGCATAAAGCTGGGCTTGCTAAGGTTATTCCTCCAAAAGAATGGGTTCCCCGCAAGGGTGGCTACGATTTGAACACCCTGGACATCACGATACCCTCGCCTATATGTCAGGTGGTGACGGGCAAGCAAGGTTTGTTTCAACAAATAAACATACAGAAAAAGGCGATGACAGTCAAGCAGTTTTCGATCCTCGCGAACTCTGCTAAATACTGCACCCCGCGGCACACGAGCTTCGAGGATTTAGAGCGAAAGTACTGGAAAAACGTTACATACGTCGCTCCAATTTACGGAGCTGACGTGAACGGTAGCATCACAGACCCTGACGTCAAGGAGTGGAACATCAACCATCTAGGCACCATTCTCGATTTCGTTAACACTGACTACGGGATCGAAATTGATGGTGTCAACACAGCTTATCTCTACTTTGGTATGTGGAAAACAACATTTGCATGGCACACAGAAGATATGGACTTATACTCTATAAATTTCTTGCACTTTGGTGACCCAAAAACCTGGTATTGCATTCCTCCAGAACACGGGAAAAGATTTGAGCGAATTGCTGCTGGATTCTTCCCAACATCAGCAAAGACTTGTCAAGCATTCCTGCGCCACAAGATGACCCTGATCTCTCCACAAATCCTGAAGCAGTACTCTGTTCCCATCAATAAAATAACTCAGCAAGCAGGAGAGATCATGATCACGTTCCCTTATGGTTACCATGCAGGCTTTAACCATGGCTTCAATTGTGCCGAATCAACAAACTTTGCCGCGCCAAGATGGGTGGAATATGGGAAAAGAGCAACTCAATGCACATGCAGCAATGATATGGTTAAAATATCCATGGACACTTTTGTTAAGCGCTTTCAGCCTGACCGCTATGACCTGTGGCTAAAAGGCCAAGATATCGGCTGCCACCCAGAACAGCCTGAAAGGATGGTGCCAGCACCTCATCCATCTGGCCAAGATATTCTCTGTAATAAGAACAACACTGAACTGCCACAATCTTTCATAACCGCTGAGGAGGAGGGTTTGAAGAAAAAGAAGCGTCACCCACTCCATCTTAAAAGAGCGATGGCTAGCAAGAGTATATCCGAAGGTGCTATTGCGGTGTCTATTCTTGGTGAAGACATTATGGATGATGCAGAAATGACCATGGCAGAAGGAGACCTTGATATGATGACTTCTATGAAGCGGAGATTGATGCCTATGGAGCCGGATGACACACAGCTTGATGCTTTAGAAGACATTTGGCTGAAAGGTGATGAGATGGATCCGTCTGAAGCCCAGCTTCCCGATATAGGCTATATAGATTCAGATCGAGATTCTGATTATGCAGAACCAAAAACCAAAAAACAACTACAAGCAGAAAACAAGAAAATAAGAGGCAAAAAAGGTGCTGTAAAGAAAGAGACAAAACCTAAACCTAAAAGTGAGACAGAGACAAAAGCTAAACCCAAAAGTGAGATGGAGACTAAAACTAAACCTAAAAATGAGACAGAGATTAGAGCTAAACCCAAAAATGAGACAGATACTAAAGCTAAAGCCAAAACTGAGACAGAGATACAAGAGGAAACTGTAGATGAGAAAAAGAAAATGCCTACTCCGGTTAAAGGAAAAGGTGGACGAAAAGTGAAGACTAAGAAATTATCTAGTGAACAACTTGAGGATATGGCTGCGTTGGTTTCTAATTGGGAGTCCCCACCACATGAGGTGGCTATAAGTCCCAAAGATGGAGAGAAACATGAACTACACACAGATCTCACAGATCCGCTACATGTTGGCCCAACCCCTGGACCTATGGAGTCTGTACCTGCACCAATGCCTATAAATGTAACAGTACAAGTAAAAAAAGAAAGGAAGAAGAGAAAGCCAGTAGACAAACCAGTGGAAGGAGTGGAGAAACAAAAAAAGGAAAAAGTGAAGAAAGATCCTGTCAAAAGAACACCAAAGCCCAAACAAGAACCAGTTCCAGGAGAAAAAGAGCGCAAGCCAAGAAAACCACGGACACCTAAAAAGAACCCTAATTTTGAGTACAATTCGCCTTTGGAACCTATAATGGGGACTCAGCCCAAATTATATGGAAACCAGCATAACCAGAGTCTGTTGAAAAGTATGAAGAGTTATTACCCAGAATACACCATGAAATGTCAATTGCCTAAAGAACTTCCAAAGCCAGCTACGTCAACAGCACACAACCAACCGGCTCCTAAACAATACACAAGTATCATAATGGATCAACAGCGGGTCCCAACTGTTGTGCCGCCAATTAATAAGGATCCAAAGGCATTTGAGAATGAATTTCACAAGTTCATGTCAAACAAGACAAAGACATCACCAGAAATTCCTCCCCGAACCTTTAGCGCCAGCAGCAAACGAAAACCAGCACCTGCATTGAAGAGCCCGGAAAAACAAGTTGATTGGCCTATGCCTACAGGCCAGTACAATGATAGCATTTTCATGGACACCCCCGTAGATTTTAGAACGGTTGCTATGCAGAATCCTGCAGAGAGATTGCAGACTAGTCACATTAATCAAGAAACAGCTCAATGGAGGCCTGAGCAAATGTATTACCAGCAGAACATGCCACAACCACAGCCTTACCCTGCGCTCTACGGCCAGATGAGTCCAAATTATTACAGAAGTCCATACCAATCACCGTGGTATGGATATCAGAAATAAATGTTAATTTTAAGTTATTTTACTGTAGCGTATCAAATTGACTCAGTTGATAATGTCGATTAGGTTTTGAGACTGACCTGAGGCCATAGTTCTAGCCGAAAATGGAAAAGACCCGCGACAGGAGTATTAGAACTGTCTTGTCTTGCTTTAAAATAGGAAAATATTATATTATAAAATGTAGTAATGTTTTTCTAGTGATAGGTATAAAACGAAACCTATAATAAAGTGGAATAAAATGTAGAATTTAATTGGGATACAATTTTATCGACCAGTTTCTGGTGTTTAGGCGGCTATTTTATTATGTTTAGCTAATCAGGGACAACCTGTTCACCCTTTTTGTACGGATAATTTAAATACATAATACCTGGAGATTAAGGTTATAAATAAAGAATGGAATTTTCCAAAATATATGTGAGAACACATAAATAAATCCGTACTAAATATGTTATACGGTAACTGTACCGTTTCCAGACATTTTCGATACTGATCGGGAACCGGAAATTCAAACCGGGAGTTTTTTTTTTTTCAATACTGACTTTTTTAATCCGTAAACGATATTCCTCATAATGTGATGATAATTTATGTATTTTAAGTTTTAATATATGGAAACTGTTAATTTAAGTTATCAAATAGTACCAAATTGTGACGTTTTTAATTACTAATTCAATCGATAGCCCTTGTCAGATTATTATTAACACCTTGCACAGATAAAAAAAGCAATTTATTTATTTACTTTACGTAGACCAAGAACAGAGATCTTTCAGGTTCTAAAATAATACCGTAACCATTGCTTATCGGTTATTCAAGCAGAATAGATATACATAGTCAACAAAATTCTCCTAAACGTTAATTTGATATAAAAACAAAGATTATGATTTGTTTACAAACTTGTTTTCTGTATAAATAGGATGAACAGATTCAATATTTATAAATATCAGATTCAAATCTAATCGAGTCTAGCAACTGGGTATATATTAAAGGCACTCGTCCCACCGCTGACGATGAGCGAGAAGAGAGTAGAGTCAGCGAGAAGATAGTAGAGTCAGCGATTGACAATTAATATATGCGTCTCTTATTAACACGGGAGCTATATATTTTGTTGGAGAGAGAGTTCTCGCCGGCAGTGTGGACAGCCAGCGATCAATTGTTAATATATGCGTCTCTTTTATTGAAACGATATTTTGTTCGTTTTTTGAGCGAGGAAATAATCGATAGCTAATCGTTTCTTCATCGGCGGTGGGAAAAGTGGCAAAATTATTGATATAATACACTCTTGTGTAGTCATATTATTAGAATTGCAAGAGTGGACTGGTTTTTGGATTCTGAGTGGTTTTCAAAAGAGTGCACATAGCTAAGGACTCAAATTAAGAAACTGTGACTTTGTCATTGCGTCATGAGAATTAACAAATCTGCTATAACTCGGACAAAACTGTACCAAGTGAGACCATATTACTAACGGTCAGAGATTGAATCTGCGTCGTTTGTTAAATTGATAACCCCTCGTTAGCGTATGAGTGCAGTATATAAATGATTAATTTTTCGTGATTCAATTTAGTAAAGTTACCTTTTGGTATTTTAGTCTTTAATTATGTACTTACACTTTTTACGAAAACCACTCTTCTAACGTTTTACCTTTTAGGGGCTATTCCTATTTTGTTACCTCTTTCTTACCAGTGGTTACTGAAAATAAAAATCTACACTATACTTCGTTTGTTTAGGTACTTAAAAAAGTGTAAACAATCCAAACCACGTGGCATTATTAAACAGCCAATCAAACGTATCAGTGTTCTGCTTCGATTGGCTGACGAACTATATCACGTGGTGATTTTGTTTACATTTTTTTAAGGACCTAAATAAACGGAGTATAGTATAGAGCTGTGTCAACCAATATAGTATAGATTGCCTTGACAGCTTCATTGCAATTAGCCGCCTTTTTATAGGTATTGTGTCTGTATGAGTGCTATAAGAAGGGGTTGTTACTGTTTGGAAGTAACCCACTGGTAACAAAGGGGAAGGTAACAGCTAGGAGAAACCGGCTTTTAGCGTAAAGTACGACAGAACAAGTAGTATTATTTTGAGTCATTCATTACATTAAAAGCATCACATTAATATAGTGTTTTTTATCGCCGCATCCACTTTAGGAAATACAATTGTATTTAAACAAAAACCATTGTATTGCGGTACATTTCAGTCCAGTCGTAGAAATTTCAAAGTATTATCAACTTTGTCTTCTTAGTCAGTAGATTACAAATGCTTTAAAGGAAAATGTTCTTATGGCGAGCCATAAGAACATTTTCCATTTCCCATTTTTTATTTAAGTACATTAAATTTGTAATCTACTGTCTATGTTGTTAGAGTTGATAATATATTGAACTTTCAAAGTGCTTGTAATCCCTTTTTATTGCGTGGCCTTAGTCTTGGTTAATATATAAAATGGCTTTGTTAAAATGCAATATATTGTTTTCCTTAAATGGGTGCGGCCGAACTAAAAACGAAAGACTAACACAACAGTGTATATACATAGCTGCACAGGTATATAATGCCAAAAATGGCAATTTGTTGGTTCGTTAGATCATTTTCCAAACACCCTGTTTTCTTCGAAGCGTTTTTTTTTAGCTTGAATTCCCATTCGTCAGTTTTCATATACGAATATTTTTCAGCGCAAATTTCTCTTAATTAACTGAGTTTCATACGATATACGATAATTCGAATGATACGATGAGGCAGTACTAAAAGTTCAATATTTGCATTGCTGGTCAAAAAAAACGACTAAATTATTTCTGCCCTCGCCCTCCCATCATCATTTGTTTTTGCTAACTCAATAAAATAAAATATCAACTGTAAACAACCGTGAACTTTTTGTAAATAAAATTTCAAATGTCCAATATTTAAGAAATAGTTCTGTAAGCAGAAAAATGCGAAAAGGCACGATTGCGAAAACAAGATTTGGAAAAAATCATACGATGAGAATCTTTAATAACGATTGTTGGAAATTGATCTAATGTTTGTGTATAGGATGTAAAATTATTATAATGTTGGCAAAGCGTACCACCGAAGGATTTAAGTTTGCAAGCGCAGAACACTTAAATTTTAGTGCACTATAATAAGATAAGTGTTGATTTCAAGCTGAGTTCATAAATTTGGTGTAAAGCATAATCAGGCGATTGAGTGCTGCCCTCCTTAGGAAAAAGGGCGTATGTCTCATAGAACCACGCGTGTATTAGTGAACTTATTTCATTATAATTAAGGTTTAATTTACTTTGACTAACAAATTACGCATGTCGCACCTTCAGAACAATAGTGACCTAATTGAGAAATTTTAAATTTCGAGTTAGGTCTCTATGATAATAAATTTATGACTCGAAGTTTGAAAGCAGAAATTTTGAATTAGGTCACTATTTTTCTGAAGGTGCGATGTGTCCTTTTTATTTAGGAGGGCAGAGTGGTTACATGAGATTATTTAGCAATTAATAAAAAAGCGGTAATTTATTTATTTTATTTAGTTCAATTTTTCAGTTGCTTCATGTTTATGTATCCACTTTATCTCGAAATATTCATAAGCTAATGTACAAATTAATGTACCTTTGATCGTTCACCTTTTGAAAGCCATTGACGGATTAATCCGCACTATGACGGATAGGACGGATAAATCCGTCTCGGTTGACTTCGCAAAACCTTCATAATATTGTCGTAAAGTTGAAAATCGCGGTACCTGTGAACTTCGACTGGTATTTGGCGGAGCGTTGAAAAGGATAACTCGAAAAAAGTTACGTTATTTTTTATTAGACATACGCATCTTCTCTAGGCATTATTGCCTAATAATATTTATAATGTAAAATGAGTCCATACATCAATAAACATACTGCTCATTTAAAATTACCTTTTTATGAACACGGCAATATTTATTGTGTTACAATGAATGTTTAAATTAATTAGAATTAGTAATAGAAGAAATACGTGTTTCCCATGAAAAGGCAATGTTGACTGCTGTTAATTTGGGACATAATTTATAATAGTGAAAATGTGTAAGTTGATACTTAAAGACTTCGTATAGAAACCTATTGATGTGAGAGCGTGGAAAAACTGTGTAAATTAAGCAAATCTCTTGTATTATTGATCTAATAAAAAATTCAGTTTTTAATGTCTACCTGTTTGTTTGTGTTTCTCTACCCCCATAACAGGAAATGGGGTCCATATTGGCTCATATAAAATTGGTTTTTAGATTTTTTATACAAATAACGATTTGTGTCTATACTCATCATTTCTCCGAAAAATTTAGCTCATACTTTTTTGTTCATACTTTTTAAGTCATAATTATCACAATTCATAATGCATTTTTTCAAGAAACTGTTACTTTTTGAGGATTGTTATAAATCTAACCTAACCTAATTTTATCTCATCATTAAATTTAAGAGCCAGGCTCTTGTCGGTGGAGTAATTGCCACTTTTCTTTTAGTGACATTTCCATTACTCCTAGACAGGGAATATAGTGCAGTGGTTTCCCAACTTGCCTTCCGCACCGCAGTTTAATGGCCGTTTTTACTCGCCCACTAATATCTTATCTTTCTTTAATTTTATCTACACGTAAGATATTTAAGAAATTCTGAAAAGTGTACTTTTCCATGAATATTGGCGTTCTGAATTCAGATGAGTATGAGTTCCCGTTTTCATTAGTATTAAAAAATATTATGAAAAATATGAAGAGTGATCATTATGATGTAAAATGGTATGAGAAAAAATTTCGGAGTTCCAATAATCGGAGTTGCAATTTTATATGAACTTTGGCGCACCCCAGGAAATGTGGTCGATTTATGCGTCGTTGGACTAAAAGTAAATATGGCGATGTATAAAAATGTCTACATATAAAATAAAAATTGGTCCGAGTATTAGAAAGCCAAAAAATGTCTAAGTCTTATCAAGTCGGAATATAAAAATTACTACTTTCAAAGTATACAAATGTCTAAGTCTTATCTTAGTGCCGCAACATATTTATATTTGGTCTAATATACAGGTGGACATTTCTATACTTCGTCGAAATTATATACGCACGAACTTATGCAAGTAGACATTTTTATACATCGCCATATTTACTTTTAGTCCAACGACGCATAAATCATGTGGTCCCAGAGGGCCCTGCGAAGATGCACTACGCTAACTAACGTTTCTATTCGATTCGTTTTTAAACCAATCGCGTCACTGGTAGACCACGTGACTTTTCGTATCACGTCATCTCCCAGTGACGCGATTGGTTTAAAAACGAATCGAATAGAAACTTTAGCGTAGTGCATCTTTGCAGGGCCCTCAGACCATTGTAGAATAGTTTCATACAAAAAGATGGCCCGATGAAGAACTATACTCTCCGGTATCCAAATAGGTGACCAACATAATTAGGTGAAACACGGGTAATGACCTATCCTGTCGCCTTCCTCTCACTTTCCGACTCCATCATCAGACCAGCTCGATGGTCCCATATTATATTGTCATTGAAGTTACCTTGCCAATTCAGCTCAATCGGTAACTGGAAAGTGGTTCAAATCTTCCTTGCGAGATTTGACCCGAATATACATACTTACACACATACAAACATTTCTTTTAAAGATAAAATAAAATTCCCGAATGCATTTTCAAAATATTAAGCTTTACAGCAGTAATTTTTGTTAGAATCAAGTGTCCTATGCTTGTTGGATTAACGACTTTATTGTCTAGTATAGTAGGTATAAAAAAAGCGCATTCGTAGATTATACCCTTCTAAATTGAACGCAACGCAGATAAGCAGACGCGTGCACGACTAAGGTAAAAGTATTGTCTCCAGACAAGTTTGTATAAAAATGAACTTTGAGAGCTAGACACTCAAGTCGTTATTTCCATACAAACTTAGTTTAAATGATGTTAAAACTTTGCAGTCGTACAGTCGGCCTTGTAAGTGGTTGCACATGTTGGTACCTTGTCGCTTTAACGCCTTTGACGATTAGTGCAGCAGTTCAAACGTGATGTTATAGTGACAAAGTACTGAAGTATGCAGCTACTTATAACTTATAAGTGTAATAAAATAGGGCAAGCGCGCCAAATATATGTATACATAAACCTTATTGTCAGGAGCATAGGGGCGTGTAGATATTTTTGACACCTTACGTAAGTATATATATATTTATGACTTCGACTGTACTGCACGGCAACGTACATACTTATATAGAGAAAGACATAGGTACGTTTTCATATAGAAAACATCCAAGACTCAGGAACAACTCATACATACTCGTACACGCACTCGCGATCATCGAGTCATCACCCAAAAATTGTCCTAACCTGGAATCGAACCGGCACCGCTAGATTCGTAGGCAATAAATCACGACCCGCGCCCTTGTTCAGTGTAATTTAGCACTTTAACGATACACATTATAGATAACGGCACTCCTTATCTAGATCCCCTGAGATCTCCTAATCGCTCGTGATTTTAATTTGTATGGAGTTACGACCCACTTAGGTGTTGTGGGCGGTGAACGCGTATCACGTACGATTCGTACGTTTATCGAATAATCAAAACAAGATAAGCGGAGTCATTCATGAAATGAGTTTCGTGTTGTACTTATACGACAAATATAAAATGTGGCGTTATCTATGATAAGGGACATTATTGTCGATGGCGCTTACGCCGCACTGCGTCACGCGACGTTGTATTTATATCGGAGCATCGTTAATAATGGCGGAAGCGCCATCGACAATAAGGTCCCTTTTCATAGATAACTCCACAAATAGGCATACAAACTTATGCCGGCCACAGTACAAGAGCGAGTGAGAGGGAAGTACAAACCCGAATCACCTAAGTGCTCACAGACTGTAAATGTCTCTCGATGTCAATTCTCGGGTCGTTCGAGATGAATCTCTATCGCGAATCTACATCAGAGGTCCCCAATCGTTGTTTCCCTCATAGACCACTTGGCATTTTTGCGGTTTTGGGTGGACCCCCTGCTTACCTAATATTTACGTTATCACGTAAAAACTATGCAAAAAGTCTTCGGATTTTTTTGCACGGTACGTTGCAGGTTTAGCCGGCTAAAAATTGACACAACTTACAATTAAATTTAGCGCGGAAACATATTTTTTACAGAATAAAATCTTACACAGAGGAAATTGAAACAATTTATATAGATAAGTAGATAGTTGCTTATTTATATACACCGTGCCCGGGACGTACCCGAGGGATTTTAACCATCGATTTTAGACCCTATTTGGAGTATATAATGTGGTACAGTCGAGTTCATAAATATGTGTACACTTTAGTACTTTGTCACTTTAATCGCTGTGACAGTTCATATATGGCAGTTTAAACATGACATTAAATTGACAAGGTACTAAAATGTACACATATTTATGAACTCGACTGTATAACATGCAGTTCAATATCGCGTAATTTTCGAGATTTTTATTATTTAAAAAACAATTCCATAGTTAATTTAATTTGAACTCTGTCACCTTAACCTAAAGCATTATTTACCAAGAAAGATTTATGTTGTAAGTAGCAATATCATCAACGTACAACATAAATTAATTTAATAATTTTTTTGGTACATAATGCTTTAGGTTAAGGTGACAGAGTTTAAATTAAATGAACTATGAAATTGTGTTTTAAATAATAAAAATCTCGGAAATTATGCGTTATTGGACTACATTATATACTCCAAATAGGGTCTAGAATCGATGGTTAAAATCCTTCGGGTACGTCCTGGGCACGGTGTATTTTATAAGAAAGTATACTCGGTTGCAAAGAAATCGAGCCACTTTCTATGGAAATTCAGTAACAAGTGGCTCGATTTCTTTGCTCCTAATTGTATTACGTAGGTGGTACCTAAGTACTATCTGTGGATGAATATGGATTATTCCATTAATGGAAAGCCAAAATTAACGTCACGACCTGCTTAAATGGGATTTACTATCGTGGACCTCCATTTTTATCGCGTGGACCCCTTGCAGGTCGTCCTCGACCCCTGGGGGTCGATATAGACCACTTTGGGGATCACTGATCTACATGGAAAGACAGCGTCACTTCTATAGAACCTCGATTAGGAATTGGACCTCTACTCTACCCAATGCACTTTCATCAGACGATCCGTTGTTTGTTTGCCCGCTCCATGCTATGGAAATACTCCGTGACGAAGCATTTTTATGAGTATAGGTGTGTTCCCCAGGCATGTCTGAACGTGCTCACGAAGCAGGAAGCGTCTCCCAGCGTGGAAAAGGAGGAGGTGAAGGTGGAGGTGGAGCGGTTCATCGACCTCGCGCGTCAGATGGAGGCGTTCTTCCTGCAAAAGAGGTGGGTTTGCAGCATAATAGGAAATATGCATGGATTTTTGAAATCACATTTCGTCGATGAAACTGCAATACCGCGTAACCAACAATTGCTAATGCCGCGTAACTGACTTGTGGCAAATTTTACAGGAGAGCATTAAAATTGAATACCTATCTTTGTGTTTATTGAGGTTAGACTTACCCAAACGCTAAATAACTTTGTTAACCCCATAATGTAGCTGTTTATTATATTAAGCATCCGAATTTACCAGTATGTATTTATATAAAGCACTTACGCGGTATTACACAATTGAATAATACGTCATCTCTATACTTGTATGCACATTCGCGGAATTGTAAAAACGACATGCTCTCTCGCGGTATCGACATGACGTGACTTTGGAGCTTTCTGATCGGTTATCGACACAGCTGTCAATGCCGTCTGGAGCCTATCACAGTGCTCTACCTACAGCCGCGAAAACTCAAATTTGACACATTTGTTAGTTACGCGGCATTAGCCATTGTTGGTTACGCGGTATTGCAGTTTCATCGACGATTTCTCAGCAATATATGGAAATACCGTAAAAGAGATCACCAAAAGCGAAATTAAAATTGAAATCGGCTAAGAAATACGGATGATACAAGCCATTTAAACTGCTAATTAGACAGCGATTAGACAGAGATATCCGATACGCCATATGACGTCATGTAACATGTCGGCCATATAAGAAACTCCATGTTAAATTCCGTTTTGTTAGAACTCTGCTCACTAGATTTCTGCTTTGATCTTTGGCTTATATCCTGGTTATTTTTATAGCTATTCAAAAAATGATTTTTCTCAACTGTTTGTTACATGAATCAGGTTTTATTGAAGCTTTGGAAAAAGTCGTGAATATTCTTTATTAACTCCATCCATCCTTTCCCAACTGTCTGCCAAATGAGACCGGGCAAAGCGGCGTGAAAATGAAGAGGCTTTTACTCTACAGTGGGTGGATGTGGATGTGAAATGATGACGATGATGATTCCTTATTATGCATCGAGAAAATTCATATCATATCACGGCTATTTTACATGTTTGTAATTTTCATTGACGATCCATGGTAATTTGGTAATATGGAGTGAATCTACTAGCGCTTTGTTTATTTTTGTATGGTATCTAGGCGTATCAGTCGCATAACTGCGGAAATATAAATCAGTCTCGTTACGACCTGCCTATGCCTATCTTATGTTGACGATTAAATATATTTTGATTTTACGTACATACGCCTGCGCCTGCCTTCTAATGGGGTAGGCCGAGGCTATGGAACGCCAGGTTCGCTCCCTCTACATTCATCAACCTCTTCATGACGTATTCGTCGGTTTCGGTTGCTTTTGATTTGGCTTTTATTCAGTACATCGCGAAACTGATTGCGTATTTAATTTTTCACTTTCTCTATGACTCCCCAGGTTTCTCCTGTCAGCGATGAAGCCCGAACTGCTGGTGCGCGAGGACAACAATGAGCTGAAGTGTGAGCTACAGCGCAAGGAGGAGCTGCTGCGCCGGCACTACGACAAGATCAGCCAGTGGCAGGGGCTGCTGGCAGACCTGCAGGTGAGGCTCCTCATCTGGCAGAGCATCTGCGATGGTGTTGATCATGGTCAATAAGACAATCAGCAAGGGGAAGCATGCATAACAGAGAAAAAGGGTCTTGTCAGACAGACGGACAACAAAGTGATCCTATAAGGGTTCCGCGTTTTCCTTTTGAGGTACGGAACCCTAAAAATTACTGAGGGTCGAACGAAAGTCATTACTAACTAGGCTAACTATGCATTATATACATTTTACACGTATTGTTATATCTTTATTAGTAAATAGCGATCTGCCCTCGCTTCCTTTCGGTTTATGTGACTTCCGTACATCCAGAATTTATTACGTTTACGTTTCTCTTCAACCAGTCTATGTATTCATGAAAAAGGCATTAAAATCCGTTGCGTAATTTGCAAGATCTAAGCATATATTGTTACCAAGGGACACACAGCGGAAAACGACTTTGTATTATCGTCGATGAAACTGCAATACCGCGTAACCAACAATTGCTAATGCCGCGTAACTGACTTGTGGCAAATTTTACAGGAGAGCATTAAAATTGAATATCTTTGTGTTTATTGAGGTTAGACTTACCCAAACGCTAAATAACTTTGTTAACCCCATAATTTAGCTGTTTATTATAAGCATCCAAATTTACCAGTATGTATTTATATAAAGCACTTACGCGGTATTACACAATTGAATAATACGTCATCTCTATACTTGTATGCACATTCGCGGAATTGTAAAAACGACATGCTCTCTCGCGGTATCGACATGACGTGACTTTGGAGCTTTCTGATCGGTTATCGACACAGCTGTCAATGCCGTCTGGAGCCTATCACAGTGCTCTACCTACAGCCGCGAAAACTCAAATTTGACACATTTGTTAGTTACGCGGCATTAGCCATTGTTGGTTACGCGGTATTGCAGTTTCATCGACGTTATACTGTGTAAAGATTACAAAGGTCTAACTTTATTTCATTCCTCCCCTAACTAATTAGTTAACCAATTCAACTCACAAAAGCTGATGAGCCTAGTTTAAAATGTCAGTTGGAACAGCCAAAGATGCAGGTTCGAGCCCTGCTTAAAATGTTTTAGCTGTATAATGATTAAAGAGGTGTCTTTCCCGTCTAACCCAGTGTACCTCGCGACAGGGCCACGCCGTGTACAACAAGAACCAGGCTGCAGCGCCGCTGCAGCAAGCTGCGTCGCCAATGCAGCCGTGCGGCGTGCAGCAGAGCGTGCAGGTAAACATGACAAACGTTTTTTTGACAATAATTTCTTTATAAATGTAAATTTTGAACCTTATTACGATGCATTAAGGTTTATCTCTTTGTAGTCGATGCTAAAGTCGGCCAAAAATGTGGTCTACCACCCTACGGTTGAAGTTTATTTGCACGTCATGATACAACAAGTCAGATTTTCCCTTGCAATAATATTATGACAGTGACTAGTGTCAACCTTAGCGATAATTAGATCGGACAGAATCTTGTGTTAAAATTGGTAGACCTCTTTCTTGGCCGACCGTACGTAGTACGTACGGTCCGCGCGCGAATTGAATGCAGTCCGGGCCTGAGGTGAAGGGCGCCTCTCCTCTTCTCTCCCGCCTGCAGTGTGCACTACACTGTATAGTCCCGTACTAGCACATTCCCAAGCTCGGCATTCAAATCGCGCGCGTACTGTAAAGTCTGGGTCAATAGAAATGACAAAAGATATAAACAAATCAGTACATACATAAAGCTCGTTTGCAGAAATATTAAGGTTATGTGTACCTCAATATTTCTGCAAACGAGCTTTATGTATGTATGTATGTATGTAAACTCTTTATTGTACAAAACAAAAACAATACAATGAAGATAAAATTAAAGAAATAAAAATGTACAAAGGCGAACGTATCCCTTAAAGGGATCTCTTCCAGCTAACCCTTGAGAGATTGAGAGAAGTGAAGGTTGTGCATCAAGTAGGCAAGTGTACAACTTAATTTAGGAAAAGAGCATAAAAATTAAACTGACCAATAAAAACTAACTATAAAAAATAAATACATTCAAATATCTACATAAATAGATATAGAAATATACTATATTTATGCATCTATATACATACTTAAACTTACATAAACTAAATATAAACTGTACGTATGTAATTTAAAACACGTGTAGTTAATAGTTATTTAATCTTAAACAGAATGTAAAAGTAACAATTAAGTGTGTACGTCATTAGAAATACCTCACGCGAAGTCAAAAAGTACGTGATTATGGAATAATAATGTTAAATTGGTCCGTTTGGTTTTGTGTACATCTTTTGTCATTTCTATTGACCTTGACTTTACATTGAGCCTGTGTTGGTGCGCTGAGCTGCAGTGTCTGCGCAGGCGCAGCAGATGGCGGCGCAGCAGGCGGCGCTGCAGCAGCAGGCCATGCAGCAGCAGCAGGTACCGCGCCCCGCGCCGCCCCCCGCCTACCCCACCGCGCGCCGGTAGCGCCCGCCGTCCGAACACCCGGGGTCGATTGAGCTAGGGGTTCATAAAAAAAAAACGCGAGCTTATGAGCATTGTGAAGTGCCTTCAGTAGAGTAATTGGGTAACATTTCCTGTAGAATTATCATTTTGGGTGGTAACGTCACAACCTCTCCGCTAAACATTTATGAAAGGAGATTTAAGCCACAGATGCTGCTGTCAAAATGCGGTAATATAACCGCATTTATTCTCCATTTGTTTATAAACCAAATGTAAACAAAACAACGAAATACTAGCCAATAGAAGCGTACAGATGTAGTGAAATATCCTTTCACATCGTATTTTCTCGGAAATGTTCGTATTTGTCATGCTACTTCAGTCTGACTCAGTACCCATCAATACAACGTGGGGGAACGTCGCATCGCGAGAGTGATAATCGATATAGAGTGGTTAATACCAGAGTATTTTTTTGTTAGTTAAGATTAAGTTTGTTTTCAATTCTTTTTAATAGTCATGCCGAAAACATTAAGACCTGGGAAACGTTTAGATCGACAAGCCTGTGAAATTATTTTCAATATTATTTATATTTCTTCTTGTTTACCTACACCTGATTTCTATATATTTGATCGTGGTGGTTTTAACATCTCGGTGTTATATGCTTCAAACTCGTGGTTTGACATTTGACACTGATAACTAAAGTACTCTATTTATTTAATTCAAACATGTCACTTAATAATTCAATAACTCATAGACACGTCGGCATCATTCGGAAGTAGACGTGAGTTCCGAGTTTTCACGATGTGAAAGGATTATTCACTAGATCTGTACACAGTTGGTTGGTTAACAGAATCACCTGGTTTATTTTGTTAAACGGCAATCAATGTTAATCGACTGTTAGTTCATACATTTTGACAGCTGTCAACACTAATCGTCTATTAAGTGGTTGTTAGGACTTGACAGAAGCGCGTGGAGCTAACCCCATGTGCTTCTGTTTAGTCCACCAGAGTAAATCTCTTTAACCGAACAATTTTATTGTCGTCGCGTGTGATATCCATGGACTTGTTTCTCTAATAAGTCCATGGTGATTGTCTAAAACTCGATACTTGCGAAATACACCTTGTTAAACACAAGGAGTGAAAGCCATTAATTAAGAAAAAAAAAAGTGGTCGTTGAAATTCGACATAAAGCACTTAAAAAAATACAGGGCCTCTATTCCAGTCGGTAAAAACCATATCGTCTTTGACTGTCAACGTTTTGATAGCTCTTATTTACTTGACAGTAATGGCGGCCGAACTAAAACCAATACCACAACAGGTCAAAGACATGTGGTTTTTACCGGCTAGAATAGAAAACATACATATATACTCGAAATTCTAATTTAAGACCAAAAAAACTACGACAGATACGTCACTGTCATAAGTGTCAAAGTCGCTTATGTCATTGTCAATCGAACATTTCAGAGTTAGCCAACCTTTTTGCATTGATAATCAAATTGTTGTTAATATTTGTAGATAATTCTAACATTTTCAATACCAAAAGTTATATTTAACAATAGGCAATATGCATTCAATGTTTTTTCTACCCGATATTCAAAACATTAAAATATCCCAAAACAAATATATTCTCATATAGTGTGTTAAGTCATTAAATGGCGGGTGTGTGTGTGTTCAATGGCGATTTTTTTATCAGCTAAAACAAAATGACACCCTAAATTCGGATGCCTTACACTTATGCTTGATTTAAACTTGACAGTTACCCATGGACCCCATGGTGTCATGGCTGGTAAAATGCCCGATGATTGTCATTATAAAGTGAGCTACACACTTTTGGCCTGTTATTTTGTCGAATAGCTAAACGTATGTAATATTTAAATTGCATCTAACGTTGTTTACAACTATTGTTTTGCTACCAAAAATCTGGTTAAATATTTAATAGGCCATCTTGTATTTGTGTAAGTAACTTAAATTAACTTGTTTATTTAAATGGAAGGTTTAAAACTACCTACAAATAAATATTCATAGTGCGGTCTTTTAAAAAGTGGAAATATACTAAGGCAAATATTTTTTTAATTAGTGGCAACCCGCGTTGGTCTTTAATTACAGTTTCGAGTATAGTATGCAATTAGCTTTTCAATCCTCTTTCCTGTCAGTATCCATAAAGTAAGTGCCCGCGATTACAGTAAAACCATAAGAATAAACAATAACTACACGTAGAAGCGAAACTCCCGGCTCCGGACGCGCGCTCGCCGCGTTAGATACCTACCGCCTGGCGACACCTGAGGTGTCTAGTCAGTCAGGGGCGTCACACACGGAATATTATTATATATTGTATTAACCAAGATATTAGTATTGTGTCTTAAATTAGTTTTCGTATTTGTGTTGATTTTAGTGCTTATGGTTGAACTAAGTGTTTTAAAAAGTGAACGACTATTTACGGCAAAATAATTAGAAATAGGTAATTAATAGAATGAAGGAGTTTTATTTGTTAAATAGTACATCCCCTAGATGTTGAAGATAAAAAAAACGGAAACATTAAAAACGAATTAATAGATAAGAATAGTACATAACATACATACATAATCTCACGCCTTCGTTCCCAGAGTGGGGTAGGCAGAGCTACAGAATTACAAACATCTCTAAAAACTTGTTGATAATTCTATAACCACAATTTGCACAATTAGGCTAAGATGTTTACCAGCGTATTAGTGACAGGTTGCAAGCCCATCGCCTAACAGTACTACAAGCCTTTGTTCCCTTAGTCGTCTCTTACGACATCCACGGGAAGACATGGAGTGGCACTATTCTAACTCGGCAACCACACGAGGCAGAAAAATAGTAGTAAACACGAGGAAGAATAGTATTTTGTAATAAAGCTTTTTTAAACTTAATAAAAATTTAAATTAATGGTGCGGAAAGGAACTTAAAAAGTAACTCCGGATCCCAGACTATACTTAAAACTTATTGAGCTTAAAAGGTTGTTTATTTATAGACTTAATACTTAATAGCCACATAAGCCATTAAATTTTCTGGAGTTAATCTTAATATCATCAAAAATATTATTACCTAATTTAACGTAAGTGTAAAAAACTCATTTTGCAACAATGTTTCCACGTTGAAGGAAAACATAACTAACATTTCGTGACTAAACTTGTATGACACATCCATAAACCGATTACGAGTAAAATATTTCACAAGTGACAGACCTGACTTTGGGCGCGGAAGACAGAGGGGCGTAGCGGGGTGAAGGGGGAAGTAGGTATTTAAAGCGCGGCATTTGGGGCCTGGGCAAAGGAGATTCGCTTCTACGTGTAGTTATTGTTTATTCTTATGGTAAAAGTAAGGTATGACGTCAATCCTGATCTGTCAATTTGTATTAACAAATAATAACCTCAAATCCCAGAAGAGGTTATAAAATTGGATTCGATTACTGATGTCAGTACTGACTTTTTCTTTATCTCTTTATCTTGTTCTTTCAGTATAACTTTGCGATTTTGAGATAATATTTAAAACAAGTTGTATGTTTAATACCTATAGGAGGTAAACGTCTCAAAAACTTACGTAGGTATTTTAAATATGATTTCTCTTGTGTTTGTTACATTATAAATAAAGTATTATAAGTAAGGTTTATAAATATAGTCCACTTAAGTTGTTTTCTTTTGTTTTATTTGGTTTCCTAATTTTTTCAGTTTCTTTGGATTCATTTATGCTTGGAATGAGGTACGTACTTTTTATTATTTTTCTTGGTTTTAATTATCAATCATACCTTTCATATTCCAAAGATGCGCTCCACCAAATAATATGACTTTTCTCGATTGCGTAGGAATTTGCACAACAGATTTCAAAATGGCCTCCTTTTATAGCTTTCAGAAAATAGAGGTGTATGTTTTAGTATGAAGTATTAAAAAAAATATTGCGACGCGTTTGCGGCTGTTATTTTTTAAATTCAGTTAATTTAAAACTCAAATCAACACAGGCTCGTAAGTGAAATCAGAGACCCATACTGCCGTAATACTAAAGAAGGCCGCTAACTGCAATGTAGAAGTCGTACCATTCTATACTCTATTGGTTACCAAATTAAATTTAAAATGCTTATACCCAGTGTTGCCAGAAACATATTTTTACTGCCGTGTTTGGTGGGGAAAATTGCCGTGTTTTTAAGGAAAACCTATGCTTGGCTGCCGTAGCAAGTAAATTAAACAAAACATGATTTATTTTTATATTTATGATTAAAAAAATCAACAAAACATTTTTCAATCTTAATTTAACCATGTAAGTTTTGGATACTTTCCACGTAATACTTTTCGCTATTATTTAATTCATATTTCTTACTATCCTTTCTAGGATTGACCATTTCGTCAGTTGGTACAAATTTTTAGCGCCACCCGCACCCGCAACTGCTAAGCTAAATTTGTGCTTATACACGAAACAACAAACGGGGATTCCCTTGAGTTCGCAGAGATTATTTTCTGCGAACTTACTACTTATTTTCTTTTTCGGGCTTAGAACTTAGCAAAAATCGGGCCTTTCTAAATTGCCGTAGATTCTGCTACGGCAATTGATTTACTGCCTTAGGCCGTAGATTTCTCTTAAATTGTGCCCAATTTCCGTAAAACACGGCAATTGTCGTAGCAATGGCAACGCTGCTTATATCGAATTTTATCGAATTTCACTAAACTTCATCGATTGTATGATTTCATCGAATTTCATTCCTTCGAACGCTATTTTCTGCGAATCATGATATTTCACGATATCTTAAACATTAATTATGTAGGTTAGGTTAAGTTACACTAGTGACTAGGTAACAATATGGCGGCAACCAGACGACATATTGTAAAAAAGAAAAAATAAAGTCTACGAACTATGATAAGTGTCGTATCATTTTATAACTATTTAAAAATCATCTTTAGGTTTCTTTCATCGTTTTTAATTTTGAATGATCATTTAAGATTTATTACGATTTAAAGTTGGTTAGCAACACTCGGGTTTTTTATAGCTTGCTTGACTTGTACATAGAATGATTGTTAATGGTGGTCACCAGATGCAGAGCAGCCTCGCGCAGGGCCTGTTCATGGGCGCGGGGCGCGGCGGGTACTCCGGCGCCGCGCTGCAGGGCCCGCTGGCGTACCTCGAGAAGACTGCCAACATAGGTGAGTGGCGGAGCTCAGGGGACTCGCTCTCATACTCAGAGTCGAGTGCTTGAGTCATGATCAGACCTCGGAATATACGGGACAAAATTAAATGACAGCTAGAGATCGCCTAAATCGATAAACTCAATGCTTTTCCTATATCCTCGTAAGGCGCACCATACTACAAACAAGGAGTTTTTTGTCAGTGGGACTTTGAGTCTACCATCAAGGCAATAAAGTTCAGTTACGTTTGTTCGATAATGTCATTTTCAGTTTATGAAAATAGGAAAATTAACCTTATTTCCATTGGAACACAGTTCAAATTAAATTGCCTTGAATATGTCCATTCTATTGCACACTGGGCCTTACGAGGTTATACTAGTGATCGCTCCAAGTTTTGTTTGTAAGAATAAAATTTTATTGAAAGTATGCAAATGAAACAAAATAGCAACATAACTCTGATTATTCTTTATTTTAAAAGGATTTTTGAACCTTCACTCATCAGCATCATTTATTTTTTCTCATTGTGTATTTCAGAATTACTGTCCCATTCACTAGTGTTAAAATAAACGACTACATTTTGTTCCAAATTTTCCGGTATTAAACTTCTCGGTCTCGGCTGATGAATCCATTTCAGGTGGCTAGAAGACTTTTAAATTTCTGTGGAAGTGGCGGGTCACATATGCCGTAGATAAGATGGGGCAAAAAAGTCCTTGAATGGAGACCCCGTTCTGGACGCCGAAATGTGGGCAGGCAGCCAATGAGATGGACCGACGATCTAGTCAAAATAGCCGGTAGAAACTGGATGAGGAAGACCCAAGACCGTAGAGAATGGAGTGCAATGGAAGAGGCCTACACTCAGCATTGGGTGGCAACAGGCTGAAGAAGAGAGTAGGGGCACAGCAAAATGAAAAAATATACACACTTACAAACGATGCTGGAGGCGATCACTAGTATATGGGAAAAGCATCAATAATCAACTAAGAATTGAATCAAAAATCATCGTTAATGTAGGGTTTCGAAGATTCAACCAAAAACATGCAAAGAAAATGTCATGTTTGAAAAATAAAACTATCGACGATTTTATTCCTAATCGTGTTTTCACGTTTGCCAGTCTCAAGCAAATATAATCAAGTTTAATATATCCAAAGAACAGATATATAAGCGTTATTGTTATTGAGATCCAGATCGTGAACACTCCACACTTTATCATGGTTGCCTCTTAAGTACCAATTTCATCGAGCGATGTTAACCACTTAACAGACGATTAGAGCGTTAACAGCTGTCAAAATGTAGGAACTAACAGTCGATTAACATTGATCAAAATTAGCATCGTTTGGTGAAATTGGTACTAAGCATGGTCTTACGTAGGTTAGGTTAGGTTAGATCTGTGACTAACCTGTCGATTAGTGATGTAACGAATACGAATACGAATATTCGTATTCGCCGAGTAGTAGACATTTACCGAATATTCATATTCGGCGAATACTAATACGAATATTTAAAGCTCCCAAATTTATCGCCGACTGCTGATCCACTGGCCTTTTGGCGATAAGATGTCCATTTTCCAAGTCTGAAAAAACTCGCCCAAAAATATTTTTCACTGAAGCCATGTACAGTCGCCTCGGAAAGACTTTTTTTCAACGGCGAACGGCTTTGAGAGATTAGTGCAGAGTTTCAAACATGACGTAAAAGTTACAAATCGTCGGTGATAATGCAGTACCGCGTAACGAACTAATATACCTTACTGTGTTACTTCGTCGATGAAACTGCAATACCGCGTAACCAACAATTGCTAATGCCGCGTAACTGACTTGTGGCAAATTTTACAGGAGAGCATTAAAATTGAATATCTTTGTGTTTATTGAGGTTAGACTTACCCAAACGCTAAATAACTTTGTTAACCCCATAATTTAGCTGTTTATTATATTAAGCATCCAAATTTACCAGTATGTATTTATATAAAGCACTTACGCGGTATTACACAATTGAATAATACGTCATCTCTATACTTGTATGCACATTCGCGGAATTGTAAAAACGACATGCTCTCTCGCGGTATCGACATGACGTGACTTTGGAGCTTTCTGATTGGTTATCGACACAGCTGTCAATGCCGTATGGAGCCTATCACAGTGCTCTACCTACAGCCGCGAAAACTCAAATTTGACACATTTGTTAGTTACGCGGCATTAGCCATTGTTGGTTACGCGGTATTGCAGTTTCATCGACGACTTGCTAAGATGTATTTTGCACCTTATTTAATTTGTTAGTTACGCGGTATTGCAGTATCACCGACGAAATCACTAAAGTACTACATATAAATTCAACCTTATGATATCACTAACTATTCTGTTGTTCGCAGACATGGTGGGACTGGGGGATGGAAGGAGGTGACGCGGCCGCGGGAGGGGCAGGGGACGCGGCCGCGGCAGAGGGCGCGGTAAGTAGATACCACCAAGCATGTATACTAGAGATACGCAGAGCAATTTTTGTATTGAGGCTAGGGAATATAATCTTGAATTACGTAACGTATGTATTGCATTAATTTTCTTAGGTATAAAAACAAAAGAAAGAAAGAAAAACATTGAATCGTGACAAACAGACAAAATGCTACAAAATACTAACATAGACAAAAGGCCTGTGGTCGCAAAACGGTTCCAACTCAGCGTTAAAGCTCGAACAGACTGGCAGCGGGACGGTAGCGGGGCGTGATGAGTGAGTGATGCGGGCGGGACGCCCGATCACACAGAGCAAGCGCGCATCGCGCCATCAACCCGCCAGGATCGCGCCATCAACCCGCCAGCATCGCGCGCGCGTCCCGCTCGCTCTCTGTGGTTTGGTCATTCGTTTCGCGCTGCGCTGTCTGACGTCACACTGACTGGTCGCGGCCTGCGCGCGGCGGGCTGCGGTGGCGGGTCGCGACAGAAGCGGGGCGCGATGCCGACGGGGCGCGGCCTGTTTGACCACGCTAGCGGTTTGTATGGAAATATCGCGCGGCGCGCCCGTCGCGCGCAGGCCGCGCGCCCGCGACGGTGCTGTCTGGCCGAGCCTTTATGCTGGCGTTAAAGCCAGCGCTGGTCTACCGTTGGAACCATCTAGTGAAACCACGGCAGATCACACACATAGCACACATACTAAACTAAACAAAACAAAACAAAAACCGCCATAAAGGTAAACAAATAACAAAATCTAGCAGGCAGCAAGATACATTCGTTGCCTTTTTTCGTTTCAGGAGAAAACGTGACGTAATTCAAGGTATTTTTTTCTAGCTTCAATTGTTTTGTTTTTATACATTTTCATTATTTTCAAATTAGTTCTGAAAATTTAATATTATGAAATTGAAAACACATTTCTAATATCCGAGATGAACGTAACCATGCTACCTATAATGGATATTATTACTTATAATGGATATTATAGGTAGCATGGTTACCATAGCAACATTCATTACAGAACTGTTATCGGCATGACAACACTTTCATTATTACATAGCTGGCATTATGATACCGTTAGTCAAAAATAGCACTTTAAAGCATGCAAATAGAAAAGTGTTTTGTTGTAAAAAAAAACAACTTAGGGCTTCCTTTTCAGGGCGAGGTGCCTCCCCAGAGTACGGTGGCAGCATGACACCCCCGTAGCGGCCCCTCCCGCCGCTCGCACCACACCACGCGACACACGATCACACACACAGCTACAGAAGCAAGCTTTAATTGATCGGACTCGACTCATAATTTTGATACACTCGATAGGGTAAGGGACTGGTCCCACCGCCGAGGAAGCGATTAGCTATCGACTATTTTCTCGCTAAAGAAACGAACAAAAGATATAGATCCCGTGTCAGTAAAAGAGACATAATCAGACATAGGAATTTAGGGGGCAAAGTTTAGGGAGTTCCTATATCGATAAACTCAATTATCGGTGCTTTTTCTATATACTAGTGATCGCCCCCAGCATTGTATGTATTTTTTGAAGTATTGTTCTGAAGACAGTGTCACACAGCATATTCAAAAAAAATGTTATGCCCCTATTACCTCCATAGAAGTTGAAGTCATTTAGCCACCTGAAATGCATTTATCAGCCAAGACGGAGACGTTTAACGCCCGAAAATTTGGAACAAATTCTGATAGTTTATTTTAACAATAGTAGATGGGACAGTAATGAAGCAAAAAAATTATGAGTAAAGTTTCAAAATTGTTTTGAAAAATGACGAACGGAATTACGTTATTGTTTTGTTTAATAAAAAAATGCTCTTACACGCAAAACTAGTATATAAAACAAGTATCGATAATTGAGTTTATCGATATGGGAACTCCCTACCTGTCATAAAATTTTGCCCCTTGGATTCCTATGTCTGGACATAATAGTTGATCGCTGGCTGTTTACACTGCCGGCGAGAACTCTCCTTCCAACGAAAGATATAGATCCCGTGTAAATAAAAGAGACATATATATAAATAGTTGGTCTCAACGTCGGCGGTGGAACAAGCGCCTAAGACGGAAAATTATTTTTAAGTTCAATATTAGTTTTAAATCCGCCATTTTGGATTTTATTATAACCGTGGGATGTCCAGAACTAAATGTCTAAGATTTTCTTCTCGATCCACCATAGCAGCAATTTTTGTGAATAATTGGATCACGTTGCCAATTGATATAAGAGGAATCTTAAAACCTGTACCTCGTTCATCATCATCACCACTGCTGGACAAAGGCCTTCCCCAAGGTTTTTCGCAACGATCGGTCCTCTGCTGCTGTCATCCAGCCGTTTCCCGCGACCTTTATCAGATCGTCGGTCCACCATGTGGAAGGCCTGCCGACACTTCGTCTCCCGGTTCGCGGTCCCCACTCTAGAACCTTCCCGCTGCAACGGCCATCGGTTCTACGAGCAATGCCCCGCCCACTGCCACTTAAGGTTTGCAATTCGGTGAGCTATATCCGTTACTTTAGTTCTCCTGCGGAGCACCTCATTCTTGATTCGATCTCGCAAGGAGACCCAGCAATATCAGCATAGCTCTTTCCATCGCCCTTTGAGGGACCTTGTGCCTTTTCATGAGGCCCATTGTTACCCCGTTCGATAGATCAAACATAAATCGTGTTTACTCGCGAACAAATAAATAAATTTAATAAATATACCTACGTAGTCCTTAACAAAGGAATCAACTAGTTATTTTTATTTAACGATTATTATAATTAGCCTTTTTATAATTTGACTGTAAATAGATATACATTAGGCCTATTTATGGGTCGGTCTATATTCAGAGCACACAATATAACATAATTCTGGCTTATAAAAACGTTTTTAAAGTCACAATTCACTTTCCATAGTTCCATAGGCAAAAATCATATGATATAGTGTACGTATTTAATAATTAACTCGCTTTTCTATTTTGTTGTGTTTTTAAAACTAAATATAACTATAATTTAAATCCTATATGCATTTCTCTCTATTACGGACGGAAAAAAATTCTTCGTATTCCATTTCAAATCCAAGATTTACATATACTTAAACCGATTATTAAGTAATTTTTCCTTAGGAAAGTCGCTCACGCCACAAAATAGATAAGTACAGAAGTCAATCTACATACGAGTACAAACTGCGATCGAGCAACGCACACATAGACACTGCTCACGGACACGATATCTCGGACCGGTTGGGACCAGTGCGAGCGCGAGTGACATTCGCTTGAGACACGCGTCTGTGAACATTTTTGTGCAATTATGGAACAAAATTAGGTCTAAAACGGATGGAGCTATGGAAATTGTGTAACTAGGGTAATCCTTTAGAAGTTATTAGGGAATTTCCATAGTGAACATTGACAAACGTAAAATTTGGTACGTTTCGGCTCTGTAAACTTTTTGTATTGTAATAGTAGGTAGGTTTATTGTTTTGTTACAACTAGATACGTGTGCCACTACCACGATAGTGTTTTGTGCATAAGCCATAGTTGACAACCCTAGAGCGACCGCCGAGCGTAGGTATGAAAAGTGAAGTACATACATGTGATTTACTTCTGTACCTATCTGTTTTGTGCTCAGGCGCAGTCGAGGCAGCGGCGTCACGGCGCGGCCGAGGCGTCGTCTTTGTAAAGAGTCGAGGCGCAGACGGCTATGCTCCGTTAGGGCTTGTTTACGGAGGCGCGGAGCGTCGCGTGTGGCGTGCGGCTTGGCGTCGCGCGGCGCGTCGGGCATTTTTTCCGTTTACAGAGAGGCAGCGCGTGCAGCGAACAGCTTCATCACACGCGCAAACACAAACATATGTCAATGTACGGTGTTGTTTATAAAGATGCGGGGCGTAGAGAGTAGCGGTGTCCGCGGCGGACTCTCGACCGTGTAGCGGAGCGCGCGGCGGAGCACAAGACTGTCAGAAGGTTCCGCCGCGGGCCCCGCTGCGGGCGCAGTGGCGGGAACCGCCGTTATTGACGCGTGCGACGCCGCGTGCAACGCGGCGATGCCATCCGCGGGCTCCGCCGCAAGTAACGCTGTATTTTAAGCAAACGCGCGTACAACCCCTTCTCCGTAAACGCTTTTATACAACGCCATGTTTGAATTTAGTGCAGACCGCGCCGCCCAACGCTACGCGCGACGCCCCGCGTCTCCGTAAACAAGCACTTACAGTGCATAAAACGAAAACGAAAGAGACACAATGACAAAATGGCGGCGGCGTTGCGGCGCCCCCACGCCCTCGACTCGGCCTCGACTGCTGGACTATTAGTTCTTGCCATGTACTGCCATGTAGAACATCAGGCGTCGATGACGCCTCGAAAATCGAGTGTGTGAGCAACTTACACTTAACTTATTGGCAGAAATCCAGATCAGATAATATGCGACTGGAAAAATGTAAGATTAGGAAAAAAAAAACGCGCCAGGGAAGAATTTGTTTTAGCAAAATAATGTAAAAAGACATCGAAATAAGTACACATTTTATCGATGCGTGTTTTTGAGTTTCAACCTCATTTTTAATATAATACGAAAATACGAATGAATCTATCCTCCTCCGGGTAAAGAAACTTATATCAGTAAATAATACACCGTATTCTAATATTTGTAACCTATAAATATAATCAAAGCTTGATGCGAATTAATATTAAAGTCATAATTCTCAAATAATATAATCTCTGTGTGATCATATACTCGTATATAGTGTTTAGAAAATAACATGTTAACCTTTTTGCACAAATAAATATACTTATGTAAAATAACAAAACAAATGTATTATGATTAATTTATGTTATGTTATAGTTCGACCAATGTATAATGATCCACGTGACAGCCTTATTTCGTAATTTTCTATTCAAATACTTACTATTTCTCGCAAGCAATACAAAAGCAGATGCATCCATACTCACTTTAATATACTTTCTAATCCTATACTTATAAAACGAGCAATATTTGTTTGTATATACTTACAGGTTACAAAAATACCCACAAAAAGAATTAAAAAAAATAGTGTTAACCCATAGGAAGCTGTCATCTCAGTCTTAAGGCCCAGATAGACGTGCAAGTAGGAACGCGTACTTAAAGTTCGACGAACTTACTCGCCCGTGTGTCACCCTAAGTACGCGAACTTCTAAAAAGCAAAGCTTTCTTGTAAAGCTAGGTACTACAAAATTGACGAATTCTTAAACGATTAAACAGTAAAAATAAAAAATCTTAATAATATTTATTTTTAATTGGTACGTAATTTATTATTGTTTATTTTCTTAATTAATTGTAATTTGATTGATAGATTTAATGCAACATTCCTAACTGTATTGCATCTTTTAATTTCAAAGATGTTATTTTTCGAACATTTAAACATGACTTTATTGTACAAATTGAAACTTTTAATTTCTAAAATGATATAATTTTTCGGACATTTATTATAATCTTATGCCTCGTGTGGTTGCCGAGTTAGAATAGTGCCACTCCATGTCTTCCCATGGATGTCGTAAGAGACGACTAAGGGAATAAAGGCTTGTAGTACTGTTAGGCGATGGGCTTGCAACCTGTCACTAATACGCTGGTAAACGTCTTAGCCTAATTGTGCAAATTGTGGTTATAGAATTATCAACAAGTTTTTAGAGATGTTTGTAATTCTGTAGCTCTGCCTACCCCACTCTGGGAACGAAGGCGTGAGATTATGTATGTATTATAATCTAGTTAATAAGACATTGCAGTGCCCTGACAGGGTATCAAGTACCTACTACTAACCACTTACTAACCACCTTATAATTGTAATGAACTTGATAGTAATAAATGATTCTATGATTCTATGATTCTAAAGGTAGGTAAATACGGGCGAAAAAGTCGTCGAGCTTTAAGTACGCGTACTCACTCGTCCGTCTATCTATGACTACAGAAGTAGTATGACTGAGGTGACATCTTATTAGGGTTGACATTTTTTTAATAATTTATTTGGTGTTGGGTATTTTGTACTGTGACTGATGCCGTACGCTATTGACCCTTATACTTTAATTTAGATAAAGTAAGTACTTACTTAATACATTTTATGGAAAAATGTGATATTGTTTTCTTTCTTACCCCTATCCCAAAATAGAGGTGATATGTGTTTAAATTTTGACCGCCAAAGCCGGCAAATCACGATCATCCGAAATTCATGGCGCTGACGCCAAACGTCGGCAATTGCCGTCAAACGTCATATGCCAGTTTACGCCACAAGACTGTGGCGTATGAGACACGTCGTATTACTTTGCTGCTTGGCGTTCATAATGGTCTAAGATCCGAATAGGAGATTTGGACTTGGCTGTTTATTCGATTAAAAGTATTTTATATCAAATTTAATACGCTAAATAATATGTGGCGAATAAGTAGGCTGAAAAATTTCAGTCCAGTACCTATATCATGAAAAAAAAATGAACTTTTTTTTAATTGCAAATGTTTATTTAATAGACAAATTACATACTAATCGAAAGTATGAAGTCTATAGAATATGCAAACGTTAGGTTTGGTGCAAATTACTAGTACCGACTTACCTGTTTATACCTGCCTACCCAATAGCTTGACGGGAAAAAAAACTAACGTTTGCATATTCTATAGGCTTCATACTTTCGATTGGTATGTAATTTGTCCATTAAACAAGCTATTGTAATTTTTTAAAACGATGTTAATTTTTAATTTTTTCATTAATTATATACTGGACTGAAATTTTTCAGCCTACCTATTCGCCATATATTACTTAGCATATTCAATTTGGTATAAAATACTTTTTATCGAATAAACAGCCCGGTGCACATCGTCTCCTATTCGGATCTCCTACTATAAGGTTAAAGACTCATTGCTTAGGGCTAAAACTTATTTTACATGCGTATGCTATTGAAAAAAAAAAAAAACTTATTACAAATCAAACCAAAGATATACATAAACCATTGATTATCAGCAATAACAGTTACAAACAAATTCGTCGCCCCCTCCTTTATTCTTAACCATCCCTGCCCTCGGGTAGTGTCGCGCACACTCCGCCTCCAGCCCGCTGACGTGCCGCAGCAGAAACGCTCTGTGTGTGGCCACGTGTGTGAACGCGGTCACGCACAAGTCACCGAGTTGGAGCGAGGCCACGCCGCGCAAGAACGGGATGGAGGATGAGTCTTGGAAGTAGACCAGGCCGGAGCCAGTGTCAGGGGAGCAAGCTGAAAAACGGGTTGGTATTAAGTCATTAACTCATCATAGAATGAGTAGGCAAAAAGAGTTTGACATTTTATGATGTGATGTTAAAACCGGTACCTACTAATACAAAAGAAGTTATTATACTTTTATATTCGAATGTTTATAACTAACCTAACCTAGGGTTGCCATCCGTCCGGGTTTCCCCGGATTTGTCCCAGTTTAGAGGGCGTCCGGGAAGCGTCCGGGCGGGGTTTCATTTGTAGTCCGGGCTTAAAAATTTAAAGTCTTGGGCCGCCGCGCCGCAGAGCGATGCGATGGCGATGGCGGCGCGACTCGCGCGCCGCGGTGGTGTGTACAACCGAAGAACCGTCCGGGTTCTGGGCTCCAAAATCCGGGGTTTTCACGCGTCTTGTCCTAACCTAAATAACCTAATTGTCAGAAATATCTAAATATCAGGCCCTCTGAGCCCGGCCCGGCCCTTTCGTTTTTAAACCAATCGCGTCACTGGTAGACCACGTGACTTTTCGTATCACGTCATCTACCAGTGACGCGATTGGTTTAAAAACGAATCGAATAGAAACGTTAGTTAGCGTAGTGCATCTTGGCAGGGCCCTATGATCTCATACAAATTGACCTAGTCCCAAACGAATTGTAAGCTTTAGGCTGTACTGTGGGTCGGTACTGGACAACGATAAACACACTTATATAGAGAAATACATTCTTAAATATATAGATAACATCCAAGACTCTGGAACAAATCGCGCTCATCACACAAATATTCACCCATACCGAAATACAGTCAACCCTAACTTATAAGACCATAATAAAACCCAATGGATATTGTCACTAGGGTTGCCACCTTTTTTTTAACAGAATAAAGTATTACTTACCAAAAGATAAAGAAAAATAAAGTACGCAGCATAAATGTAAAGTATTTTTAAATACATATTTTTTATCAAGTTGTCAATCATCAGACCTTGCTTTTTCTAACAGCGTTTTTGGCAACAATTAAAGTATCAATCGCGTTCAATCATGGCAAAACAAAGTTTTTGTCGAGGGTTTTTGACGGTTGCGTTGAGGTACAATTTCGTTTAAATTTATTAATTATTAGAAAAAAATTACCATTAAAAACCGAATGTCATAAATAAAGTACTTTGCCGTACTTTGTGTGTTGCGTAAAATATAACGTACGGGAAGCTAAAATAGAGTACAATACTTTATAATAAAGTACGGGTGGCAACCCTAATTGTCACCTCACATTTTTAACACCCCGTTGACGCGCTAAGAAGAGGGTTAAATGGTAGCATGGGTACTGTAGTCCTCACCCCTGCCCTCCTTGACTCCGCGGAACCCCGCGCAGAACTTGTCGCTGGTGACGTACCGGAGCTGGTCTTCGGGAGCCTCCTGTAAGCACTCTTCGACGCCGATGTAAGGCACCCGCTGGTTCCTCATTTCCAAGTTCCATCTTTCCACTTTGTCCAATACCTGTAATCCATATTGTTTTGGACACGGCATTGACAACACGGTATTATGTCCGGTCGTTGCTATAATATATGTCTAACGTTTTTAGTTTGGCCCCATCAACTTATGAAAATAATACATATTGTATTTGAACAAAGCCATTGTATTGCTTAGTCGAAATACAAGATCACATAGTAAAATAAAAACTGATTTTTGTAATCGATGCAAATAAATCTTGGCGTAGAACTTAAGTTTAAAAGGTCCTACGCTAATTGATTTCACCGTAGGAACTGTGCTAACCATGCCCTCGCTGCCCTCTGCCAGCTGCTGCTCGTCCAGCTCCCAGTCGAAGCTGACGCAGACGGGCCGCACCGCTGGAGGCAGCGGCCGCGCCAGCACCGCCACGGCCAGGTCGTCCTGGAAGCTGC
This sequence comes from Acleris literana, assembly GCA_946894065.1. Taxonomy (NCBI): domain Eukaryota; kingdom Metazoa; phylum Arthropoda; class Insecta; order Lepidoptera; family Tortricidae; genus Acleris; species Acleris literana. The sequence continues at coordinate 2,876,926 of OX335693.1, read as the reverse complement.
TCGCGGCGCCGCGGAACCGGGGGGCGAGCCTGATGTCGCGCACCTGCGGAACCATGCTACTCTTTTTAGGGTCTGGACCCAAAGGCTGCCAACAGGGGCCTGTTTTATAAAACTACAAATTACAATTTACAGGTTAAAGTTGATTATTCGGCGTTTTAACCGCTGCCATTATTGTCTTTTGCATATTAATGAAGATACACTTAAGAACTTTTTGTTATATTAAATGGAATGGAAACTACCCCCGGGTCCGCTGTTCTTGATATGAAAAGTTGCTGGTAGTAATCATTAATTTCGTCAATATTGAAGACAACAATGACGGCGGTTGAAACGCTCGAATATTCACCCTACAAGTTTCCATTTGACACAACCTCGACCAATGACGACCAGCCATTTGAGCTGTTTTGCCAGTTTAGACCTGTAAAATTGTAACTTGTAGCATTATAAAACGTGCTCCAGGCGGTTCACTATGACATAGCAACTAGAGTCCGACCAGCGACTGGTGACACAAATAATTAATGAAAAGCCAGCTTTAAAAACCCGACTGCATTTTTTATACTGTCGTCGATATACCTACATATGTTAATAATTGTCATTTGGCCATTGCTGTTATTTCAATTTTAACAGTTGAGGTATCCTATGACACTCAGGTACACTACGAACTAAGTAAGTGTGTTGATATGTCACAGTCATTTTGTCTCAGAAACTATCAAGGTTACAGAGCTGAAATTTTGTACACATTTTTCATATTGAAAATTATACTATTCTATGTCACATAATCATAATGAATTCACAATAAGATCGTCAAAATGTAAAAAAATAAAGTAAAAATAATAATGAAATAAAATAAACAAACGCAGTCAAAATGTAAAAATAAGAATAAAATTAACAAAATAAAAATATAGCTAATTAGCTACAGTCACAAATGTCAAAAAATGTATTGAATAAAAAGAACAAATCACGTACTTAGTTTACGTGACGGTTGCGTAATGACAGGCATTACATCACGAGTGTAGTTTATGAAACGAGCAGCAAGGCGAGTTTCATAATAGAAGATCACACGAGTGTTGTAATGCTAATTACGCAGAGTCTCGTACAATACTTTATCTACACACATATTATAAGTACTCTAAGATGGGTTCAGAAGCCGAAAAGCAAATGACCAGCATTACTTGACCTGTGGTAGTAGGCGACAGCGATGACACCTGTAACGTAATTTTGAAATGACGTTATCGAATATTGTGTGGTAATGAGATCCAAATTTGGAACATCTTCCAAAATTAACAGCTGTCATCGTTGTCACCGACTACCACAGGTAATGCTGGTCATTGCCTACGGGTTTTGAACGCATAATAGAGGACTTATGATATGTGTGTAGATAAAATTAATTCCTTCACCCTTTCCCTCTATTTAGTTATCAATGACGAGTAAAAGGAAAGGGACAACCGAAGTTTTGAATTTAGTGTTCGCTAGCCATTTTGGATCTCTTACTTAAGGCTCTTGTCCCATCGCTGACAATGAGCGAGTAACGAGTACAGCCAGCGATGAACTATAATGTGTGTCTCTTTTACTTTGTTCGTTTCTTGAGCGAGAAAATAGTCGATAGCTAATCGATTCCACCCTGGCGGTGACACCACTGCCTTATACCGAAGCACAAATGAGAGAATTTCGGACGAACTTACATTTCTTTGGTACTGATAGGCTTCCAGGTTGTTCGTTTGGCCGGAGGCGGTCTCGCCGGCCCCCGCTGCGAAGAGTTCCGCTGACAGCGGACCCACGCTCCAGAAGCATCGCGCCGCTGGGACAAAACATGTGCATAATGATCATTTGTGAAACGGATAAACCGACTTTCGTGGAAATCCTTACGGAAGTTCGGTGTCCAGGAGTGGAAGTCTTTGGACTGATATGATTTTTTATAGCAGGAGCGTTCACAACGTCAAGGTCACAGTACACCTGATGAAAAAAGCAAAGATGGCTCCAAGACTGCAAATGAAATGCCTCTATGCTCTTGTAATTCCATTGGTTGTCTTATCCCCATACACATTAGGTTAGGTTAAACAAGTTTACAAGATAACCTGAAATCAACACGGGTTCAGCAGAAAATAGCTCGCTATGAACCGAAGATTCTGTGAAGTGTTACGTTCTATGAAGTGAGTATCGGTTAAACAAGGGTAAACCAAGTAAGTTTAAGTTTTCGATTGAGCTTTAAATGTCTTATGAAAAAACTGACGCTCACCTGATATGACGGCAGAGCTAGTCAACAGGGAGCCCCCGCACACCCTCGCGTGCGGCAAGACTTCTTTGCTGAACACGCTCACTTGCCACAGGAACCGCTCCTGTTCCACCATCACAGGAGGACCAGGGTTATGATCAAAGCCTAAATCGTCAGGACTTGCGGCGGTCGCAGTCATATTGTTGTTCCTGGATTCTATGTGTCCAAATCCGACAACCTTCTCGTTTCGAGAATTCTCAAATGGTGGAAATGGTATTGGTGTTGAAGGAAGTTTAGGATACGGCAATACGTTGACAGGAGAAAGAACAGAGCGAAACATCCCGTATTGCCTAAACATGGGTACGGGTTTCCCTCCAATTTCTGCGCTGTGAGGTACGGGATAATATCTATCGATATTGGTAATTGTTTGATGATCGCGAGATAATTCATTGAACTGCCTGTAATTTGGGTATTGCCTAAACATGGGTACCGGTGTCCCTCCAATTTCTGCTTTGTAAGCTATAGGATTACGATATCTATCGATATTGCTAATTGTGTGATGATCGCGAGATAATTGATCCAACTGACTGTTATATCTTTCATTTTCGTAAGGCTGACGAGTTATAATATTAGTCAGATAGACTAAACGATCGCTGGGAATACGTTGCCCCTCATAAAGTCCAGCTTCTGCATAGGTCACATTACCATAAGAATTAAAGTTATTATTATGGTTTGCGTTTTGACTGGGTGCATAATTGTAGTTGCTATTTTGACTGGGTGCATAATTGTTGTTACTATTTTGACTGGGTGCATAATTGTTGTTGCTATTTTGTCTAGGTTCATAATTGTAGTTACTATTTTGACTAGATTCATAATTGTAGTTGTTGTTTTGGCTTGCTTCATTATTGTAGTAGATATCTTGACTGGGTTGATAATTAGCGCTATTATAATAAAGTTGACTGTTCCTTGATTCACGTCGTGTGCTACCGGCATCGTTCGCTTTGTAACAATGACCTGGATACAAGGATAAACCTGAAAAAAAAAGGTTTTGTTTATGCTTCATAGAATGACCAAATGACTGTAGTGCTGTGATCTTTTCTTTTGTATTCTGCGTTGACAGCCATTTGTTGATGGCAGCTTATTTAATAACGGGAACTCATAACTTTATCACACTTCATCGATTGTTTCATCGAATTTCATTTCATCTAGCGGTCGATGATTTCATGATGTTTTTAGGATATATTAATCATTAATTAATTTCTTTTTAATTACGTAGGTTAGGCTAGTTTAAAACTGTGACTACAAAAAAAACACAAAAACACACACTTGAAAGCGATTTGTCAGAATCGTAGCAGGTGGAAAAACGTGGTCTTACCTACCCATCTGGAAAACAGGCGTGATAGCTGCTACCCGCGACTCCGTCCGCGTAGAAGTCGTTTATCGCTACTCGTGATGAAAAACACGGTCCACATGTCCGTCCTCGGGGTTTCCCTCCCACTCGGTTCAGCGGTTTATTTATGAAAGGACAGAGTTATTTAAAATAAAAACTGTTTTATATTATATAGAATACTTAAAATATATTTAGTTTAAAAGATTAGGTAGAATAGGAATAAGTGAAAATAGAATACGATTATAAATGTATAATTTTGTTAATGGTTATCCAGTATCATTGTTACTGTAGGATATAAGGTTACTCCTTTCTGAGCATCAAATGTAATTTAAACCAGTGGTGGAAACTTCTTTGGCCTATGTATATTTTATAATGTATTATCTATTCATGTATTATTTTTACTCGTGTGGTTGCCGAGTTAGAATAGTGCCACTCCATGTCTTCCCGTGGATGTCGTAAGAGACGACTAAGGGAATAAAGGCTTGTAGTACTGTTAGGCGATGGGCTTGCAACCTGTCACTAATACGCTGGTAAACATCTTAGCCTAATTGTGCAAATTGTGGTTATAGAATTATCAACAGGTTTTTAGAGATGTTTGTAATTCTGTAGCTCTGCCTACCCCACTCTGGGAACGAAGGCGTGAGATTATGTATGTATGTATGTATTATTTTGTGCTGTTTGTTTTCCTTCAATAAATAAATAATAATAATAAATAAAACAATATTGGTATGGACATGGATACACTATGAAAATATTTACCCATACCGGGAATCGAACCTAGGACCGCTTAGCTTCGCTGGCAGGGTCACCATCACCTAGGCTAACGCGTCATGTACACGTGACATTATTTTATATTGAGTAACTTACTTACCTAAAATAATTGTAAACACAAACATATTTCCTTAATATTTTGGCAACACTCGGCTGCGCAGGGGCAGCTGTGTGAAAGCACTGGCTCCGTACGGCTACACCTTTGTCATGTCGAACCCGGCGGCCTTGACACACGACGAAAAGTTCATAATATTTTGCTCTTAAGGCTCGACAGAAATAAATAAAATTCAATAATAACTATATGAAAAGCAAGCTTTAAAAACCCATCATTTTTTATGCTGTCGTCGATATACCTACATATATTAATAATTGTCATAATGCCATTGCTGTAATTTCAATTTTAACAGTTTTGGTATCCTATGTCACCCGGGATGACGTAAGTATTCTAACGATACCTCGCACATCTAAATCGGTCAAGATAAAAAAAAAAGATAAAAGAATCCTTCCATCCATCCATCCATCCATCCATTTTTAGGATTTAGCAGGTTTGCACTTTATTTCATCTATTTAGAATGCAAAACTGCTAAATCCTAAAAATGGATTTGGCAGGTTTGCAATTTAGGCCGACGAGATGTTTATTCAGTAAGTAGGCCGCACGGGCACTTTTACACGTCAAAAATCTACCAGCGCTTCGCAAGAGACCACTGCTGAGAAGAAACGCCGCAAGAAACTCAGCAGTCAGTCGTTTTTTAAATATTGTTTATACAGTTATAAAAACTTAACCTAGCATTATATAAAACAATGAATATAACATTAAAATATATAAATCAGGAAAATGTGTCACAACTCAGTATGTTCAGAAGAACTCACAAATAGTAATAATAATAAATAATAACGATGCAAAACAACCACATAAAAAGTTTCGACACATTCTCCTACAGAAACCGGGTCCCCTAGACAAAATACAATATTTACATATTTTTCTCACTAAGCTATTTTTAAGTTATTTAGGTGTTTAATTTAGGCCAAGCATTTTTATCTGTTAGATAGTCCTCGACCCTATAGTAAGCTTTCGACATCAACGATTTTTTCAAGTAATTTTTAAGATTTAGAAGAGGGAAGAGAGAGCAAGGGATTTAGAAGTTATAGTGGAATAAAGAAACTCATATACATACTTACAAACATGAACCCTGAAAATACTACATTCCTTTTTTGGGGCAGTCGTGTAAAAAATTATACAACCTAATTGTACAAAATGTGGTTTCAGAATTATCAACAAATGTTTAGAATTGTTGGTAATTTCTGTAGCTCTGCCTACCCTGCTCTGGGAATGAGGGCGTGACTTTATGTATGTGTATGTATGTAATTATACCAATAAAAACGGCAGCGTCAAGGTTCTACCAGTGCCTTTTCTACTGGGTACTTAAAACCTCATTGCCATTGACCTGTTTTCGTATTGTCAACGTTTTGATAGCTCTTATTTACTTGACAGTAATGGCGGCCGAGTTGAAATAGTAGATTGTTAATCAAGGGATGAAAGTAATCAATTGCAGCCCGCGATATTTAGGCTGCACGAGCGATAGCGAGTGCGTCTATATTTCGAGGGTGCAATTGATACTTTCACCCGAGTTAAACACTCTACTTTTCATTTCGATTATGAGGAAAGTAAAAAAAAGTTATTTATAACATTTTTGAGAAAAAATGATAACGTCAAATACTGGGAATGCATAATAGTACATTGTGTATTAAGGGTGGTAAAGTCAGAATTACAAACAAACGAGAGTCTGTTAGAAGCCCGAAGCCGAAGGCTGAGAGCTTTAATGACTCGAGCTTTGTATTTCCTTTACCACCCGTGTAACATACAATGTTTTTATCACAATTGCGAGGAAATGAAATAAAATCACACAAAAGATCATATTTTAAACTTACGATTCTCACTAATAATTTGAGCCGCGTTGGCGATGTCCGGCGACACGTTTTTTATATGACATGTTTTTTTAATAGTGCACAAAGACACCCTTTTAATTACATATTATTTTGAAATCACACAGTATGGTTTATAATCAGCATTTACAAATTAGCGGCAGACTACATCATTGTCTATGACTTACCACAGATAATGTCAAACGTGTTCAGGAGTCCGATTCTAGTGACAGTCGAGATCAGTAGTTTATATGCGAAATTTTTAGAAAATTGTATGCTTCTGACATTTCGTCTCGAATGAAACTTCATATCGAATGGCACAAGAATTGGGGTCATGACGTATTATGAGTTTGAGTCCACGCACTATAGGGCGTAATGGTAAAAAAAAGCCCGCGGGTATTATTTTGGATTTACGGTCGATTTTTCTACCATATTAGGACACTATTTACGAGCAAGTGTGATGAAAACATTAAAAGTAACCTACAGGGCTGTAGGGCTGTTCATTGCTGTGACGTGTGGGAGACAACCGCGCTGTATCGTGTGCGCCCCCGCCCGCCCGCGTGCGCCGCACCGTCACAAAATAGATAAGTACAGAAGTAAATCTACATACAAACTGCGATCGAGCAACGCACACATAGACACTGCTCACGGACACGATATCTCGGACCGGTTGGGACCAGTGCGAGCGCGAGTGACATCCGCTTGAGACACGCGTCTGTGAACATTTTTGTGCAATTATGGAACAAAATTAGGTCTAAAACGGATGGAGCAATGGAAATTGTGTAACTAGGGTAATCCTTTACAAATGATTAGGGAATTTCCATAGTGAACATTGATAAACGTAAAATTTTGTACGTTTCTGCTCTGTAAACTTTTTGTATTGTAATAGTAGGTAGGTTTATTGTTTTGTTACAACTAGAGACGAGTGCCACTACCACGATAGTGTTTTGTGCATAAGCCATAGTTGACAACCCTAGAGCGACCGCCGAGCGTAGGTATGAAAAGTGAAGTACATACATGTGATTTACTTTTGTACCTATCTGTTTTGTGGCACCGTGCTACGTAATCGCCTGCGATCTAAGTTGCGCTATACACCTCCATATCCCGCTACGCTCCTGGTACTTTATTTACCATGGCTCAGTCCAAACTTAGTTTTGTTTTAATATTCCTACTATAGAGAGGCTGTATAGGTTTCTGCTACAGCACAAGTCTATTTACATTGTATTTTTTCAAATTACTTTTCTTCCCTAGGGTGGACATGTATCACTTCAATTCAATTAAATTTTTTCTCGGAATGGCTTCTGTCCTTATGGACAACTTTGCCAGTGTCAGGGTTTGAGGCTACAGGTGATCGGTTAATTATTTCCCGTACAGACTAAAAATGAAGCGCTCAGTTGAAAACATAAAACAAACAAAACAACATGAGGGTAGTATTACAACTACAAAATTACTTAAATAAGTGTTATGATAGGTGAGCAAGCACATTGAAGCGGGTATGAAGTGGACAAAGCAGTGGGCAACAAGTTTTACAATTTAATGTTAAAGTCTGTAATAAATTTGGTGAGTCGATAGACAAAAGGAGAGGGAACATAGGTTAGGAGAAAATTCATATTAGCGCGACGGGGAATAAAGTCAGGAAGTAAATCATAGAGTGAAACAGGATTGACAGGGCAATTAAAGAAAATATGGTCTGGAGAACCTTCCTCTAAGCCGCACTCACACAAAGAGTGATCACGAACGCGGATTTTTGCCAGGAATAAAGGAGAACAAATGTGGCCAAGACGTAATCGAATGATCGTGGAGATGGCACGCTTGCCAGCATTGCGGAATTTAAAAAACCAAGGCTTCACGGGCAAGTTTGGCTGAATGTCACCGTAGTGTTTACCTTTACAGAGCGTAGAAGCATTCCATGTATCGCCCCAGCGATCAACTAAATGGGATTTAGCAGAAGAGCGTAGGTCCTGACTATAACATTCAGAATATATAGGACACCCAATTTCAATTGCTTGTTTGGCACTGGCATCTGCCTGTTCATTACCCACAATACCTGAGTGGCCGGGAATCCAACCCAAAGTGATATTGAAGCCAAGGGAATTACATCTATAGAGGGCTTCTCTGGTTTTAAGAATAATTTCTAAGTTGTCCCTGGAAAGAAGAGGTGATTTCCTCTTTATGTATCACTTTCGACCCGCTTCTAAGATAAACAATTGCCTACTTTCAGAGTATGTGACATGAAAACAATATTGTAACATGTCAAAGGCAATATAGTTTTACCGAGTGGAATAGAGGCCCAGTTTGAAGAAAAACTAGACATTTGTTTTGTGTGTAGCCTGAAGAGTTATGAAATAACGAGACGAAATAAATTAAAAAATATATCACAGTTTTGTTACACAAAGACTCGCCCTCATCACACAAATATCTATACTACTATTATAAAGCCGAAGAGTTTGTTTGCTTGAACGCGCTAATCTCAGGAACTACTGGTCCGATTTGAAAAATTCTTTCAGGGTTAGATAGCCCGTTTATCGAGGAAGGCTATAGGCTATATATCATCACGCTAAGACCAATAGGAGCGGAGCACCAATGAAACATGTTTCAACCTTCTACGTTAAGAAAGTCGCGGGGTAAAGTTAGCGTTAGCCCAAAGTAGGTAACTCCACGGGGACAAAGTCGCGGGCAGAAGCTAGTTTGCCCATAAGGCTCTTGTCGCACCGCCGACGATGAGCCAGAAACGATGCCAGCGATTACCTAACTATTAAAAAAAAAGATAAAAAGACAAAAGAAATTTATACAGTAAGTAAGCCGCACGGGCACTTTTACACGTCAAGAATCTATCAGCGCTTCCCAAGAGAAGACCACTGCTGAGAAGAAACGCCGCAAGAAACTCATCAGTCAGTCATTTTTTAAACATATTTCTTATTGCAATGGTACTACTTAGTCTAGTATTATATAAAGCTATAAATATTAAATTAAATATAGTATCAAATAACATGCGTAGTTCAGCAGGAAAACATGCCGATTAAGAATCCCAAGAAATAATTTTTTTATGCAGTAGTTTTTTTTTATATTTGGGAAAAACAGTAAAAAAGTTGGATTGTGAATGTTAGGAATACACTTAAAGTGCCCTTAGTCCATTTATTACCATAGGAATTGAAAAACATATACAACTGTCATGTCCATTTTTCATCTGTCTGACGGATTACTTGATTCTAACGACACGCTTTCGTTTCTCGTAATACTATTGTTTTGATATACGCTATTAAAAATGAAAGTGACTAACGGATTTGTAGAAGCGGATAGCCGCAATCTGCCCTAAGTCGACGAATTCATGTTGTTACAGTTGTTATGGTTGACAAGTGACATGACATGACAGTCAGTTCTGTTTCTGTTGAAAGTTACCTTTTTAATTTTATATCATGCTAAGATCTCGACATCAGTATTCCTAACTTTGTATATACGGTATTTTTAATGACTATTTCTTTAATAAATTATTAACGACGAATTTAAGTTAAATAAAGAAAAACCGAGAAACACGGGTAGTCTAATTTTTAACCAGCTATAATAAACGCGAAAAAACCATATTTTTTTTTTAAATGTCAATTGTAGTCGAAAGCTAATCGCTTCCTCGCCGGGGAAGCCGACCGCCGGTTTCGTAGTCAGGGGCACTACTAACTGGCCCATTCTGATATTTTGCAATGTACGCCATCCTGTACATTGTAAAATATGTAAATAATGTAGGTTTATTTTTGATCCTTTGACATTTGTAAAGTGTATAAATATATTCAGCCTTCACGACAAGTTTTGGCAACAGTGCTGTTTATGGATGACATCACCTTCGTTCGCGCTTACAATTTGGAGTGATGACGTAATGAGCGCTGGGGTCATTTAAATCAGAAATGGGAGCGCTTTGTTTCATATTAGTACATTACCGCACAGAACGGGAAATAGGCCGTTGCAGGACGAGTAGAGTTAGCGTGGCCGAGACGCAGTCGAGGCCGCACTATATATGAGTCCAGCAACCGCCCTTCCCGGTCGAGGCTTGTATAATGCTTTTCTCCAACAATGTGAGGAAATTTAAAACAATTGTTAATAATATTAAACACAGTCCCAAAATTTCCTTGAAAAAAAAGAACAGAAACGTACGATTTAGTATGAAACTGAAATAAAGCATTAAATAAAATCACAAATTTAAACGTAATAATGTCAATTTCAATAAAATATAGTTTAGAACTTTAAACTATAACATTTATAACGCGTTTATGTTATTTAGGCAATTTATTTTGTTTATGAACGCAATTTTTATTAAAAAAAAGTTCCACTATTTGACACACTTTTAAATAAGTTGTAAACGCTGTTTGAAAAGGCTTAACTTTTTAGTCTATGACATTTAAAAGGTAAGATATACAAGTAAGAATTTTGATTGCACGAGTGTTTGGCTGTTTGGAGATAGTTATCATAGTCCAAACATGGTTTTAAAGGAAAACACCAGGTACGTAATTAAATTTCATACATTTTCGCGGCCGCTGCCCTTGGTAAATAATAACTTTATTTTTTAAATTTTGCTTGGATCTGGAACTTACAACTTCGCGGGCTGATTTGACAACAGTAAGGTTAACATTTCCGAGCATGTGGGAGAAAAAATATTTTTAGTCCGTATGTATTGTTATTCATAAACATCGCAGGTCATAAAGTGTTTATTACTGTAACGGTTTTCATTTCAGGATTTTTGAAATATCTAGCTGGTAAATGAGGTTAGGTTAGGTTTGGTTTGTTTTATAAAATCCCTGAAATAAAAACTTTTTTTTATAATTATATTAACTCCCAAACATGATGTGTACCAAATTTCAACTCAATCAATCCAGTAGTTATCAGATCAAATTGGCTATGAAAGTTAAAATAATATACATTTTATCAACCATTATTATCTTAAATACGGAACCCTCGGTGCGCGAGTCCGACTCGCACTTGACCGGTTTTTTTTAAAGTACTGTACGGTGTACCCACCCTAGAAACCAACAGACAGACAAAGTTGTTGGTAACGGTCCCTTGTTACTCTGGGCTTCCCCGTACCGGTTACTCATGCACACGTATGATTGTTACCGCAAGGCCGCGGCCAGTCGGTCGACTCCCGCGCACGCAGATGGACCGGTTATGGAGCATCAAAACAGGACAATATACAAGCATGTGTTCATATTTTAATTTGATTTTAGGTGAGTGTTATTTTATAAGTTACTAGCGACCCGCCCCTCGCTTCGCTTCGGTTAGTGTGAGCTTTCTGCAACACCCGTACCAAATCCAGAACTTATTTATACATAAAAACCTTGCTCTTGAATCACTCTATCTGTTGATGAAAACCGCGTTAAAATCCGTTCAGTAGTTTAAAAGATCTAAGCGAACAGACGGCGGGAGCGACTTCATTTTATACTATGTAAAGATAACTTTTTATTTAACTTGCAATGTCAGTTTAGGTTAAATCTTGCAAGTAAATTTTTAACCAGGCCCGAGTTTCTAGGCGGTAAAAACCGTATTGTCTTTGATCTGTTAATGATACCTTTTTTTTTCTTAACTAACGGCTTTCACTCCTTGTGTTTAACAAGGTGTATTTCGCCAGTATCGAGTTTTAGACAATTACCATGGACTTATTAGAGAAACAAGTCCATTGATATCACACGCGACGACAATAAAATTGATCGGTTAAAGAGATTTTCTCAAACATGCAATGGAATGTTGGCGTTATGTTAGTTATTTTATCTATATCCATATCATAACTTCCCTACAATATGTTCAGAAGCGATAAGCAAATCGCCTATATTAAGAAACCTGTATCTGTGGTTGCATCTTAATGTTTACATTAAAGTATAGTGCATCGTAATGTTTATATTAAAGTGTCGGTACCTAAACATTAAAGTATCGGCAATACTTTACCACTAACTTGAAAATGCAAGCCATATCTGTACATTATAAATAAAGTTTTTTTTATTTTTTATTTAAGCTTTGGTACTTCAAACAAGTTAACAGTAACACTAACTTAATAAAAATACAGGCCATATCTGAACATATTATATAAAACTTATGATATGCATGTAGATAAAGTTATGTATGCGGCGCTAATAGCGGCTATACATAATTAGGCATTAAAACACTCGTGTGATCTTACTGTGAAACTCGCCTTCGGCTCGTTTTATAAAACCACACTTTAATGCTTCTTATTATTCACCAGCCACATTAACTACTATTAGGCCTCAAAGTATCACGTTGCGGACGGAACACCTCGAGAGAACTGTAAAGGAACTTCATACAAAATTGAAGGCCTAGGCCGGGAAGTAGTTTTTTTAATTTTCATGTAAACATGGCGGCTGTGTTTATGAACAGGCTAAATAGCTGTTTTTTTTTTAATATACTAAGCCGTGCATCCATCCAAAGCGTTTGCATAATGGTACCAGGAGGGCAGAAGTCATTAGGGGTGCGTAGCGCAACTTAGATCGCAGCACGGGGCGGCGCGCCGCGGGGCGCAGCCGACACAGCGCGGACGACTGAGCACTGTAGGTTACTTTTAATGTTTATGCACTCCTAGTACGTATTTGACGTTGTATTTTTTTTAAATTAATTATTTATATATTATAGTAACTTGGGCCCATTGTTGTTTTTGTTGTTTATAAATGACCTTCCAAAAGCTACCGGGCCCAAATCCATACTCTTTGCTGACGATACAACAATCATAATTAAAGGTGATAATCTGTGTACATATGAGTCAAATATAAATCAGGCCTTGATTGATGTGAGGGACTGGATAAGTAATAACGGCCTACTTTTAAATTTTAACAAAACTCAGTATATGCAATTTCACTCTTATCGGGCAACTCTTTCTCAATTTAATCTTAATATTAACGACATTGCATTGCAAGAAGTAAAAAGTATAATTTTTTTAGGTTTAAACATAGATTCATTTTTGAATTGGAAAAATCACATTAACTCAATATCTCTTAGGTTAGATCGCTTCATATTTGCATTGAGGAAACTAAGAAGATGTGTTTCCGTTGAAGCCGCTCTTATGGCATATCATGGTCACGTGTCATCCATTCTCGCTTACGGTCTCATATTATGGGGAAATTCTGTAGAAGTGGAAAGAGTATTTAAATTACAAAAAAAATGTGTTCGAGCAATAACAAACTCTTGGCAAATCTGTAGTTGTTAGCCTATTTTTAACCGACTTCAAAAAAAGGAGGAGGTTCTCAATTCGTCTGTATTTTTTTTTTTTTTTTTTTTAATGTTTGTTACCTCAGAACTTTCGACTGGGTGAACCGATTTTAAAGATTCTTTTTTTATTTGAAAGCTGGTGCTTTCAGATTGGTCCCATTTTCAAAATGAAGATCTGATGGTGGAATCGACGGAACTCTTCAAAATTTATAGGCACACCTATAGCGATTTTGGTATTTTTCATTGTAACTCGTGTATTTGGTCTTGGAAACCACTATTTGGTGAAGTGGAACTGATGATGAAGACCACAGATGACCACCGGAACTCCCAAACGGTATATATTTCGAGGGTGGCGACAAGATATTTCGATTAAGATAGTTGAGCGACTATGACGAAGCATATTTAGGTTTAAATATATGACTATGACTTTCCCACGGCGTTGCTTGCGGCGAGATTGAAATGTTCTATTGTTTCTTGAGAAATGGGAGAATAACAGCATAATTATGATCACTAAAAAGTATAAAATAAAAAAAAGTTTAAAAAACAAAAACCCGCCTTCAAAAAGCAAAAAATAACTTCTTTAAAATGCTAGGTAAATAGGTCAGTCCAACTGAAGTCGGCGTCCAACAATATTTTAACCAAAAGCAGACTTCAGTTGGACTGACCTATTTACCTACCATTTTAAAGAAGTTATGTTTTGCTTTTTGAAGGCGGGTTTTTGTTTTTTAAACTTTTTTTAAAGAAGTTATTAAACAACTGAACATTTTACCTTCGCCTTGTCTGTATATTTGGAAGATTTGCAATGTTGCCAAAACATTTCCTGATCACTTACTGGTCGTTCAGCTATGTATTCATGTAATCATAGATCACAATATAAGGATCTCCTGCAGCAGCCGCGCTGTAGGACGGACATTTATAAAAAGAATGCATACAATATGTGCATTCTCATGTTTAATAGCTTGCCGGCCAAATTAGAGCACTTGAAGGTAAACAGTTTTCTATAACCTTAAGGAAGTGGCTTCTAAATTGCTGTTTCTATAGTGTTAAGGATTTTATTAATCATGAGCATAAATGAGATGTGACTATAATTATTGATGGGTGACTTGTACTTTTTTTTTTGTGTGGCAATGAAGATTTGCTTGCTGTTTTATAACTGCTGGAAAGGTGAAAATACAATATTTATTTTAACATCTGTAACTACCCTTTTTTTCAAATAAATGAATTATTATTATTATTATATTATTATATGTTTGAGAAAAGCACTATACAAAACCTCGGCGTGAAGTGGGGTTGCCAGCCTCGTAACTATCGTTGCGGGCAAATGCGGGCTTCGTATTTTTAAACGGACTCTCAATTGCTGACCAATACTCGGCCCGCAATTGCCTACTTCCCTGCCTAGGCGATCATGTCCTATTATAATTTACTTGTAACGTCGACTCTGTACTTACATTTATTTTATATTCTAGCTCTTACCCTTACGTGGCTCAGCAGAGGGCAAGCTAATGAAGGTCACGACTACCCAGCGTTTGGTCAAAATGGTTTCAACTACAGAGTTACACCTCAAAATGACTACACGGGTCCAACCAGTCAGAATCGACATAGTCAACCTAGCCAGAATATGATTAGTAGTCAGCCCAGTCAAGATTATAGCACCGGTCAACCTCAGAGACTGGCTGGTCAGAATGTACCTTGGAATCCTCAACCTAGTGAGTCAAATGGAGTTAACATCAGTGGAGGTATGCGTTTTTAACCGATTTCAAAAAAAGAACGAGGTTATTACCTACTTGTTTTTTATACTGATTTAAAAAAATGTTAAAAGGTAAGCTTGCAGGGGCACGTTTTATAAAGCTACAAGTTACAATATTACAGGTCTAAACTGGCAACACTGCTCAAATGGCTGGTCATCATTGGTCGAGGTTGTGTCAAATGGAAACTTGTAACCTGTAAATTGTAATTTGTAGCATTATAAAACAGGTCCCAGGTGGCTGCATTTAATTAGTTTAACACTCTATTTTTCATTTTAAAAGAGTGGAAAGTAAACAAAAATATTGTATGTTAGTGTCACGAACTTTGCCTTTAGGTATAGTGCGACCAAAAAGAGTAGAAATTAAATGAGGGCGCCACTTTCTACGTAACTGTCACATTTTTGACGTAAAATGCGTAAACATGGCAACAATTTTGTATGGATTTTTTTTAGTTGCAGCTGTCACCACTGGCTCTACTTTTTGGCCAGGCTATATTATCGTTTGCTTCTTCTTGTTTATGTATTAATGGCGGTCCACAGCGGTATTCCGCAGTGATTGCGCCAGTTTTGACACAATTTCAAAACAAGTTTAAAGAAAGTCCGAGTTTATTTTGTATTGGCTGTATAAGATTTTACCATGCTCTAGAAAAGAGTGAAAAATGGAGTGTTTGTCCAATTCTTTATTCAAAATCACTTTCCACCCTAGCTCGCTAATGAGATATGGAAGTCATTACTCTCCGAACAGGAGAGATGAAATAGTAACTTACGTGACGGTTGCGTAATGACAGGCATTACAACATGAGTGTGGTTTATGAAACGAGCCGCAAGGCGAGTTACTTACCAGGCTGTATCTCATGAACCGTGATAGCTAGACAGTTGAAATTTTCACAGATGATGTATTTCTGATGCCGCTATAACAACAAATTCTTCACCTTAAATTCTTAAAAAGAGAATAAAATAAATATTTAACCTCGTAAGGCCCGATGTCCTAAATTTAAGACATCTGTCAAAGTGACTTTTGACTTTAGTTGACTGACTTAAGACCATTCCAACTTTTAGATTAACATTAAAAATAATTCTTTTACAAAAACAACATTTGTTTTAAATTTATTTTTATTTGATTTCTTATCTGTCCTGTTTTGTATAGATATTTAAAAACACTGTTATTCTTTCACATTACTTTTATTTTTGTCATGTTAGGTTTAATGTTCAAATGGGCTTAATTATTATTATTTTTTGTACATAAGGTCTTTTTAGGTAGTAAGTGTATTACGTATTAATGTAATTCTTAGAGATGTAAGTATTATTTTTTTCGTTTTTTTATCCTGCAGAAAAAATGTTTAATAATTTATTTTAATAGGTGTATGTATATTGCAATTGTAACGATGCAGCAATTGCTCAACAAAAGGTGCCAACCGAAAACCAGCGCTGCGGTCCCCCGACCACAGCATTATGCTGAGTTGGAAACTTTTTGGCACCACAACTCGTGCATTCCGTGTATATTTTTTTGTAATGTTGTTAATTTTTATTTTTTGGTGTCAAATAAATTTATATTCATTCATTCATTCTTTTTCGAACTAACGAAATTTGACATAGGCCTTACGAGGTGTGGGGCTCCATACAACAAACGTGATTTTCTTGCCGTTTTTAATGGTACGGACTCGCACTTGGCCGGTTATTTTGCAGTTGATAAGTAAAATTTCAAAATTGAATAGGTAAAAACCTCCCATATTATGGCGACCCCCCTTTCAGACCTGAGATCTCTTAATCGGCCCAACCGATTTGCTATAACATCCCTCTTTTTACGTCGCGGGTAAACCCTATTAACATCTTGTCTTCATGTATAACTGACAGAAAAAGAACATATAGCATCGAAACCCGACTATAAGACGTACTTTGCGTCAGCTATCTTTCTCTACTTTTTTATATTACGTATTGTATGAGAAAAAATGAAACAAAAAGTAGGCTGTTTTTTCTTCTTTAAACTGTCATTGTCACAAGGTTTTGCACAGGGACTTCTTTGTCCTACCTATAGGATGGTTTTGTCTTTCCTTGTCTATAGGTCCAAATACTATAGGTGCTTATAGGTCCAAATCACGCCTTACTTGTGACGATGTATCAAATAACGAAAGAACAGCTATAGATTCATCTCTTTCTAACTCACTATGAAAACCATAAGTAAAAAGAAGTGAACCATAATGTATTTTCTGCTTATTTAGTACGGTTTCTATGCCTTTAGTCTATCTTCTGTGGTATAACTTTCCGATTATTTGCAGCAAACTCAACCGTAATTGGCAGACAGGAATTGAAGCCGTTTGTTTATGGGACCGGTCAACCTCCGACTATAAGACTGGCTGGTACAGAGAAAACCGGTCAGAATTATGACCAGTCAAATAAATATGATAATGGAACAAATAAAACAATCAATAGTGGTAAGTGTTTGAACTACACTTAAAACAAAACAAAACAACTGAAAAGCGAAAAACAAGCTATATAATCTATAGAAAATTGTAAGAGCATGTACTTATTGATATTTATAACAATTTAAATTTAACTTGAATATTGGTAAAGGTGTTCCAGGCGGGGACAAGCTAGTCCAAATTTCTATAGATTATATAGCTTGTTTTTCGCTTTTCAGTTGTTTTTTTTATTGCAGTCGAGTTTTTTGTTTATTTTTAACTGTTTAATTTATTTAACTCTTTAGTTTTTATAAACAAAATAGTGGTTTAATTAATTATTACTAAGCAATATATGAGCTCTGGAGCTTAAATTTTTAATGTCGCGAAGCTACAGGTGATTTCGCTTGTAGTTTGAAGCGAAACTCTCTTTCTAGCGAAAGGAGTTTATTACTTAACATTTACGTATTTTTTGACTTTCCTGTCAAAATAGTAGCATAAAAGTGTTATGATGTATATATATTTGGAATGGGCTATTTAATAGCTTTCATTTGATACCCATATCGTTATAATAAAAAAAAATGTTTATTCCCCTCCATATTTTTTTCCGCGGACGCCATATTGAAATATTATATACGTTAAAATCCATCGAGCCGTTTAGGCTGCAGAACGTGCCCAGAAATAGACATACATACATACATACGCTCGAAAAACATAACCCTCCTTCTGACGCAGTTGGGTATCCGACTTGCTTACCAACTTTAAATCGTTAGTTCTAAATGATCTTTCAATAAGAAAAATGATGAAAGAAACCTAAGATGATTTTTAAATACCTATTCAATGATACCCCACTTGTCATAGTTGGTTGACTTTTTAACTTTTTCTTTTTACAATAAGGCGTCTGGTTGCCGCGATATTGAGTTTTGATTTTTGTTTTGATTACTGTCATGTCTGTAGTGACACTCAAGATTAAGATAAATCGTATTACAAATGTAGTGAAATATCCTTTCACATCGTATTTTCTCGGAAATGTTCCTATTTGTCTTGCTACTTCAGTCTGACTCAATACCCACCAGGACAACGTGGGGGAACGTCGCATCGCGAGAGTGATAATCGATGTAGAGTGAATAATACCAGAGTATTTTTTTTATAATCAAGATTAAGTTTGTTTTCAGTTCTTTTTAATAGTCATGCCGAAAGCATTAAGACCTGGGAAACGTTTAGATCGACAAGCGTGTGAAATTATTTACAACATTTATTTATATTTCTTCTTGTTTACCTACACCTAATTTCTATATATTTGATCGTGGTGGTTTTAACATCTCGGTGTGATATACTTCAAACTCGTGGTTTGAATTTGACACTGATAACTAAAGTACTCTATTTATTTAATACAAACATGTCACTTAATAATTCAATAATTCATAGACACGTCGGGATCATTCGGAAGTAGACGTGAGTTCCGAGTTTTCACGATGTGAAAGGATTATTCACTACATCTTGTACACTGATTGCAATAGATGTGTCTCCGCCCGCGTCAGCCACCCGAGATGTGCGCACGATCTTGGCAAACTTCATTCTTCTACTGGACATACAGTGTTTTTTTTTACTGCCATCGACGGGCAAACAGGCAGGCAGCCCACCTGATGGGCAGTGGTCACCGCCGCCTATGGACATTTGCAATGTCGAAGGCGTGACCAATGCGTTGCCGGTCTCGAAGAAATTGAATGATACCCTTTTTAAAAAGCCAAACATGCAATGGAATGTTGGCGTTATGTTAGTTATTTTAGGCCTCAAAGTATCACGTTGCGGGCGGAACACCTCGAGAGAACTGTAAAGGAATTTCTTACAAAATTGAAGGCCTAGGCTGGGAAGTATTTTTTTTTAATTTAATTTAAACATGGCGGCAGTGTTTATGAACAGGCTAAATAGCTTTTTTTTAAATATACTAAGCCGTGCATCCAACCAAAGCGTTTGCATAAAGGCACCAGGTACCAGGACAGCAGAGGTAACTAGGGGTGCGTAGCGCAACTTAGATCGCAGGCGATGTACCACCGCGCAGCAGCGGCGCACCCGTGACCCGACACAGCGCGGATGACTGAGCACTGTAGGTTACTTTTAATGTTTATGCACGTATTTGACGTTGTAATTTTTGTTTTAATTTTTTTAACGAATTACATGTTTGAGAAAAGCACTATACATACCTCGCCGTGAAAAGGGGTTGCCAGCCTCGTAACTATCCGGCCTCGCTTCGCTCGACCGTCTATATAAACTCGGCCGGCAACCCCATGCTTCCCGGTCTCTGTAGTAATGTCCATTCGTCATAAAATGTACCTTTTTAGAAAGCTTATGAATTGAGCAAACTATTCCTGTAATTTGTACGCGAATTGTTGTAATTTTTTTTTTAGTTATTCTTTAAAATGTTACAAATTCTGGAAAATAATTACTAGAACTTCTAACTTCAAATCCTTTTATTTGCATTTTATTTAGCGATTTTTTGTAATTTTTGTAATCAGTAGTTTATTGGCTATTTGAAAAATGCTTTCTTTTATTTCTAAATGACGCATCAAGGAATACGGCGAATTTCCAGTCACCCTGTATGTGCCCCACTTACCATCAAGTGGCTTGATTTCGGCTAGTTAAAAAAAAATAAGTTCCAGGTTTTAACGTCATGGAAGAGATTGGTGGAAAAGTTGTCTCTGTGACATATAATACAGAAGATCAACCACAACCTCTGCTGTGGCACGTCGGGATATACAGCAAGTTGTTCCAACCCTACATGCAGATATGCGGAGGAACCTTGGTCACCCTGGATGCAGTCATTACGGGTAATAAGTTATTAACTCATAGAGTATTGTCTGTTTTTAATTTCACACTGCTAGATCAAAACAGTAGTAACTCAAAATACAACTGTATTTTAAAATCAACTTTAACACAACTTCTATGAACTTAAATTGAAACAGAACTAACAAGGATTTTGAGTTAATACTGTTTTCATCTAGCAGTGCGATTTTTGTATTAACGTATATGTTTGTGGCCATTGTAGCTCCTAAATGGATGACGCGATAGTTTTAGGGTTCCGTCCCGGAATGGTAAAAAAGGAACCCTTATGGTGAGATTTCGGTGTCTGTCTGTTAACACAGCAGTTTTTCTCTGATACTATAGAAGTTATCAACTTGAAATTTGGCAGAGTTGTATAACTTGGTTGCCCGCATCTGATTTTAGTTAAAAACATACAGTGTGTTATTGGCATGAGGGCTTCTGCTTTAACTAACGATAATATGTTGTATAAATAATTATTTGCAGGTATAATTAAGTCGAACTTAACTAACTTAACGCTGCAATTTAACTTCGTCGATTTTAACTACCATCAACGTATTGGAGCTATGTGTAAATATCGTAATCATATCGTTATAAGGTACCTACATGGTACAAGGCATACATTGGTACAGGGGCAAAACAAGTCAAACGTCAAACATGGGGCTGCTGCTTTATTAATTAACTTTAACGCACAGTGTACGTGTACATTGCCTGCAATTTATTTTTTGCTAGAAAACAAGTGTGTACTATTTTTTATTGTTTTAATTAAAATAAACATGTACGGTCTGTTCATCCTTACTTGTCTTATATAGTAAACAACTTTCTAACCTCAAAATGAACCTTTTTGTGGATAAAACTGCTCTTTTTTCGTAAATGAAGTAAACCGAGTTAACATTTTGGACATTACTTGGCCAATGTATTGTCTGTGATTGCTTTATTTTGTTTAAAATAGCTGTTTTAGCCTAAAAAGGTTCATTTTGAGGTTAGAAAGTTGTTTACTATATAAGACAAGTAAGGATGAACAGACCTTAGGTACATTAAGGAGTTGCCCATTGTTACTCTATATCAAGGAAAGCTCATGCCGGTAACACACTGTATATTATCTTGCTAAATATTTGAAAAGGGGTCTGAAATGAAAGGGATTTGATTACAATAAACGGGATGTCATGTGAACGGGCTCAATCTGCACATTTCAAAACTTTTATTTCCGTGCCGTAGGTGCATTTTGATTTATAGCCAAATATGTACAAAAAATTACCACTTTCCTCTCCTTATCTCTAAAGTATGTTTTTAATTTACGCCAAGTGAGTTTATAAACTTTAAAAAGAGTCATAACATATATACCGTGCCCGGGACCTACCCGAAGGATTTTAACCTATTTAAATTTTAACTCTAGAACCTATTTGGAGTATATAATGTGGTATAACATGTAGTCCAATAACGCATAATTTCTGAGATTTTTATTATTTAAAATTCCATAGTTAATTTAATTTGAACTCTGTCACCTTAACCTAAAACATTATTTACTAAGAAAGATTCATGTTGCAAGTAGCAATATCATCAACGTACAACATAAATTAATTTAATAAATTTCTTAGTAAATAATCCTGGAAAGATTTAATCTTTAAGAAGTGGTCTCTGCCTACCCCTCTGGGAAACAGGCATGATTTAATGTATGTATGTAATGTAAAAATCTCGGAAATTATGCGTTATTGGACTACATGTTATACCACATTATATACTCCAAATAGTGTCTAGAATCGATGGTTAAAATCCTTCGGGTACGTCCCGGGCACGGTGTATGTTGTTTTTAACCGACTTCAACAAAAGGAGGAGGTTCTCAATTCGTCTGTATTTTTTTTTTAATGTTTGTTACCTCAGAACTTTCGACTGGGTGAACCGATTTTGATGATTCTTTTTTTATTTGAAAGCTGGTGCTTTTCGATTGGTCCCATTCTTATCAAAATGAAGATCTGATGGTGGAATCCATGAGGTATCGACGGAACTCTTCAAAATTTATAGGCACACCTATAGCGATTTTGATATTTTTCATTTTAACTCGTATATTTGGTCTTTTAAAGCTTTATTTGGTGAAGTGGAACTGATGATGAAGACCACAGATGGCCACCGGAACTCCTAAACGGTATATATTTCCAGGGTGGCGACAAGATATTTCGATTAAGATAGTTGAGCGACTATGACGAAGCATATTTAGGTTTAAATATATGACTATGACTTTCCCACGGCGTTGCTTGCGGCGAGATTGAAATGTTCTATTGTTTCTTATTAACTGAGAAGTGGGAGAATAACAGCATAATTATGATCACTAAATAGTATAAAATAAAAAAAAGTTTAAAAAAACAAAAACCCGCCCGGCGTCCTACAATATTTTAACCAAAAGCAGACTTCAGTTGGACTGACCTATTTACCTACCATTTTAAAGAAGTTATTTTTTGCTTTTTGAAGGCGGGTTTTTGTTTTTTTATTCGAGATCGGCTTCGGAACCCTACACTGAGCATGGTGAGACTTGCTCATGCCCGGTTTTTTAATCTATGGAATGCTGTCGTTCCAGCGGCTCATTGCTTCTGGAATGATATGGGGGGCGCGCTGCCGGCGGAGCAGTTCGCCGTTGGTGCTGGCAAGCGGCACCGGCCCTGGGCCGACACACACGACGTTTACCGCCAGACCTCTGACGTGAGCTCTCGTTTTCTTTTCTTGACTTACTTTCTTTATTCTTTAAATATATTTTTTTCTATTTATTTCTTCTTTCTTTCTAACAGCGATACAATATGGATTTTAACCTACGTAGCTTCGTATTTTTTGAATTGTATTTCATCAGATAACCTCGTAAGTAAAAGTAAAAAAGTAACTGTGCAGTAGGATGTACATTACCAAGGCAATTTAATTTGAACTGTATTGCAATAGGAATAAAGTTCATTTTTCTTTCTTTATAAATCGAATATGGCATTATCGAACAAACGTAATTGAACTTTATTGCCTTGTTGGTAGATTCAAAGTCCCACTGACAAAAACTGGCGGTTTGTAGTATGGTGGGCCTTACGAGGTTAACCTATGTAATAAGATGAATTATGTAGGTATCTAAGTTCTTACTAACATTATAAATGCGAAAGTTTAGAAGTTTCTTAATCACACCAGAGTGCCCTGCCAAGATGCATTAGGTACGTTTCGTTTTTAAGTCTCTGGTAGATGACGTGATACGAAAAGTCACGTGATACCAGCGACGCGATTGGTTTAAAAACGAAACGAATAGAAACGTTAGTTAGCGCAATGCATCTTGGCAGGGCCCTCAGAACGGCTGAACGAACTTGAATAAGGTTAGGCACATAGATAGATATAGTCTAGAATAGCACATATACCACTTTTTATCCCGGAAAATATACAGTTCCCGAGGGATTAGCAATAAACGACTTCTACATGGTACGGAGTCCCGGGAAACAGCTAGTATCTCTATAAAAGTATGTTTGTTTATTGTTTTCTAGAAGCCATAGTATAGTGATATTTTTCTAAGATGTCCGAATGGTCATATAAAGCTTAGGTATCCTTATCATTTCAGAATGAAAGGAAATATGTAAAAGATAATCCACTTAAATAACTACCTTCCACCCTAAGCAATAAGATTCAAGTTGTAATTCTTCACATTAAAAACAGTAGCGGTTTTTGCCACACGCCTCGCCGGCCTTCTACCGGTGAGCTCCAACCGCGACATATGATACTTGGGTTTGCCATTACAACTTTAACCTTATAAATTAGCAAGGAAGGTAGCTATTTGAGCTGCCAGCGGGACGGTAGCGGGGCGTGATGAGTGAGTGATGCGGGTGGGACGGCCGGTCACACAGAGCAAGCGCGCATCGCGCTGGCCTCGCGCCATCAACCCGCCAGGATCGCGCCATCAGCCCGCCAGCGTCTTGCGCGCGTCCCGCCCGCATCGCGCTCTCCCGCTCGCTCTCTGTGGTTTGCTCATTCGTTTTGCGCTCGCTGTCTGACGTCACACTGATTGGCTGCGTTGGCGGGACGCGACAGAAGCGGGGCGCGATGCGACGGGGCGCAGCCTGTTTGACCACGCTAGCAGTTTGTATGGAAATATCGCGCTGCGCGCCCGTCGCGCGCAGGCCGCGCGCCCGCGACGTTGCCGTCTGGCCGAGCCTTTAAAGCGTATCGTCAGTGATACTACAATACCTCGTAACTAACAAATTAAATAAGGTGCAAAATACACGTTAGCAATAAGTCCGTAAGGTACATTTTGCAACTTACTGAATTTGTTAGTTACGCGGTATTGGAGGACCACCGGCGATATCCCCTTTGACCTGTATTGTCAACGTTTTGATAGCTCTTATTTCGTTGACAGTTATGGCAGCCGAGTTAAAAACAATACTATTACAGGTCAAAGACGATAAGCGTTTTACCGCCAAGAATAATGGCCCTTATATAAGTTACTAGCTTTCGCCCGCGACTCCGTCCGCGTAGAAGTCGTTTATCGCTGCTCCCTCGGGAACTGTCCAATTTTCCGAGATAAAAACTATCCTATGTCCTATTCCAGGACCTAACCAATAGGTGTGCCAAGTTTCATTTCGATCCGTTCAGTGGTTGAAGCGTGAAAGACGGACAAACATACACACTTTCACATTTATAATATTAATATAAGTATAAGTATGGATTCGTCAGGTGACAGCGATCCACATCCCAGCCGGGTTTCGCGGCTCTCTGACCAGCTTCCAGGCCGACATCGCGGTGGTGCAGCTGACGCAAAAGCTGGTGCTCTCCCCAGCCGTCCGCCCGGCCTGCGTCTCCTTCGACGAGGCCCTGGACGACGAGCAGCTGGCTGAAGGGAACTTGGGAACTGTGAGTAGCTGAGTAAATCAGCGCTGTAGGTGTCTGACACCTCAGCATTTTGCTGAGCCAGTTTGCGTTTCACCGCCGTGAGGACACACAATGCGTGCTATCTCTGTTTTTTTTTTTAACCATTTGTATATGTGTGTCTTAGACAGCGGTTACACGCTAATTCTGGCGTCAGTTCAGTCCATCATTCTGGTCAGAATGACGAGAGAATTATCGTGTAACCCTCGGACTGATGGACTGATGGTCTGGACTGATGAAAATTAAATATTTTAGATAATTTTCATCAGTCCATTTTGAATGACAGAAAACTGATAGGCGACTGATTTCTGTATTCGTATTTCATTCATTAAATTTAGATGCGTGTAATTATCTCTTCTTTGTAGCCAGCTTCTCATCCACCGTTTTCTTTTTATACGTTTTTTTTAACAGTAAAGCGATAATTATCATATCCATATTAGACTACAAGACTGTGACTAAATGACTGTGTTACGTTCTGTGTCCTATAACGGCGACTGTATCGTAATTTTGGTTGTCTTGTCAGTCTGGACCGATTGTGTAACCGTGTCCATTTTCCATCATTCTGGGATCAGTCAAAACTTGAATAAGACTTATGACTGAACTGACGCCAGAATTAGGGTGTAACCGCTGTCTTATGGTTGGTGAATAAATGTCTTCTTCTTCTTCTAATTTATGACAAAGAGGCATGTGGAATCTGAGACCCATACCTACACATTTTAGTCCTCAAGACTACATCTTAAGACTGCAATTCTAAGGGCCATATTAATAACTGATCTCGACTGTGGCTATCGTCTGAAGATGCGTCAAAAATTACAGTTTTCTACGGCTTGACGTAACTTTGACGTAAGTGACCGGCATCTCGTCCAAAATGAGTCATAGAAAACTGTCATTATTGACGCATGTTGAGACTGGCATTAAAGTCGAGATCAGTTAATTAATATGGGGCTAAGGCTCCAAATGCGTTGCCAATAGGGAATGCGTGGATTTTTTAAATCGCATTTCTCAACAAAATATGAAAATACCGTAAAAGAGATCACCAAGAGTGAAATTAAAATTTAAATCGGTCAAGAAATAAGGATGATACAAGCATTTTAAACTGCTAATTAGACAGCGAGATCCGATGTGCACCGGTGACGTCATCGTGCAGTTCGGCCATGTAAACTCCACGTAAAATTCTGTTTTGCTAGAAAGAAATAGGAACAAATCTTTGTTAGCTTATATCTTGGTTATTTTTATAGCTATTCAAAAATAGTACATTATTGCCTAGGCATGGAAGTAGGCAATTGCGGGCCGAGCATTGGATTAAACGGACGAGCTTGCGAGTCCGTTTAAAAATACGAAGCCCGCAGTGGCGGTACTGCCATACAAGCCCAAAAGCCGGGCTTGCCTTACAAATATAACAACGATCAAAAATCAAAGGTCACGATCACGAACTATTTCAATTCGCGCTCTCATTAAAATTTTCAAATAATGCAGCAGTAGCGTAGTACCGAATATGATCGCGCTCCGCCGCCGCACGACGGGCAGCACTGCTGCGCGCTGCGACGACCCGAACTTGCTTGAGACACGGCTAGTCATCCCGCTCGCACGCAGTGGCTTGCAGGCGGGCTTCTATCTTAACCGGTATATCTCTTTCTTACGCATTAGAACTGCCTTATAATGAGATATAACTATTCATAGGTTCATATAGCAAATAGTACGAGATTTTAAGCCCTGCTTGCGTCTGAAGTTGTACACGAGTCGAGTAAAATGCGAAATTCGCGCATGCGCGTGTTGAGCCGCGTTGACGGCCCACTTCACTTCTATTTATTTGCTTGCTTACTTCAATAATTTTACTTGTTTTGTTTTTTTTGTTGTGAGTTGTTTTGTTTGAGTCAACTGCGGTTACTAAGTATTTTGTTTGTTGTGTTGTTCAATTGGATTGGCAATGGAGGAAGTATTCCCTTGTGAATCTTGTGATTGTGATTATTTAAAGTGTGCACAAATTTTGCTTGGCGAGTAAAAGGTAAACTCTTTAAACTTTGCTGATAAAACATCCGATTTTCAGTACCTATGTATTTCTCGCATAAGTAAAAGACGGTTTAATGTTTAATACCTAGATCAGTGTAAAAAACACAATATTGCTGCTGTTTTAGGTATATTATTATCGAACGACAAAAAGTTTGGAATATACCTATCTGATTATGAAAAATCAAATAACTTAGCTGGCACGATTAAAAGGCATATGAATTTTATTTCCAAAAAGACACGAACGATTTTAGTAATTTTGCTAAAAAGCGAATTGAGACATTTATCCACAATAACTTTAAAAACTACAAAATCATATATCTCGGCTTGCCCTATCCTGAAACCCTAGGCACGCCACTGGAAGCCCGCAATTGCTGTTCCTGCCGAGGCAAATATAGTGCTTTTCTCAAAAATCGCAAGAAAAAAATTGTGTTGGAGTCAAATCTTCATCGCTTGAACTCATTTTTTGAATTGCATACAAAAAGAAACTTCATGTGAAAAAACCATCACTCCTTACCGCCTTTTTGTTTATGACAAGGAGAAACGCATAAACATAAGCTATTCCAGGCACAAATAAAAAAGTTATTTTTCTAGTAAAATTTGGATGTATAAGACTTGTGCCCTCATTTTATTATGGCCCTTTTCACTTTTTAAAAAGTTACAAGCTATATAGTAATGGAATTTGTATGCAACATTGCGGGCTTGTGTAGCGAGCACGCAATGTTTTTTTTTTTAATTTGAGAACTGTCAGTAAACTATGTACTTCGCGTCTCAATATGTAGATAGGAATGTCAACATTTCCGGACATTTTTGAGAAAAATATTTCGCAAGAGGGGCGAAGTAGACGGGACAGGAATGAGCGGAGATGGTGGGACGACTTGGAATCCCAGCAATTAGCCAAATGAGGCACCAATTAGGATCCCTTACGATCTTCTCGTGGTGCGACAGGAATTTTGAAACACAGTATTAAACTTGCCCTCTCTCTGTTACAAGGCTTTTTTATGAGATATCGTACGAAATGGGTCGCGGCAGACCAAAAAGAATTTAGGTAGGCCTATTTGTACTAGCGACTAGCGACCTAGGAAGCTAGCGTAAGGGCAAATATTTGTGTGGTATTTAGTACCCATACAATATAAGCCTCCACCGCTTCTATTCTACTGGGTAAATACCATATTACTTTTGACTTGTTATCGTATTGTTTTTACTCGGTCTCAACGTCAAAGACGATATGGTTTGAACCAGTAGAATAGAGGCCCAGCTTAGTTTGGGACTAGCTCAATTTGTGTGAGATTATCCCGAGGTTATATACCTCAGTACGTTTGTATTCGCCTTTGTAATAATAATTGTATACATACATACACTAGGGTGGTCCACGTTTGTATGGGAAAAAATCAAAGTGCAGTTAAAAGTCAGGCCACCCGCTTATTTGGCTGCTTGTGTTTCAAAACGAATCTATGTGAACTTCCAGTTTCATGTCAAGGATAAAGGCCCAGCCACACCGCTTGCGTGACGTGCACGTGCACGTGCGCGTTTGCTTTCCACTGCGTTGTATAGTGACATGTCGTAATGAGAATTCATACTTTACAACGCAGTGGAAAGCGAACGCGCACGTGCACGTGCACGTCACGCAAGCGGTGTGGCTGGGCCTTAAAGCGGTGCTCAACGACCTCAAAGTTTGCATATCCGGAATAATTCGGATTGTGAATAATAAAACCGATGTATCCGGAAATTAGTTACTGATCATTTTCGTGTAATTAAACATCATATTTAATATAAATAACTTCGAAATAGTAGTCTTTTTCATGTAAGAAACTTTCTCATTTTAGCACTGTGGCACTCGCTAGAACTTAAACTCTTAATCCTAGACTAATGTTAAAAATGCTTTTAAGGCTTTTTATTCAATAGTCCACTTTACGTTTGGAACAAATATTTTAACTCTAACAAAAAATATTTTTGATAATTTTGTATGAAAATCCAAATTTTAATAAATCTTAATGTCCTTTGAACACCATTTTGCACTAAAACTAGTAAGCTATATTTTGGGCATCGTAATAAGGTAGTAGGAAGTAATAAATTACCGGGGTGGCCTGGTCAAAAAACAACAAAAATGATTTTTAGACCACCCTAAAATACATACAATCACGCCTTTTTCCCGTAGGGGTAGGCAGAGACGACTTCCTTTCACTTGCTGCTATCCAGAAACTTCTCTCGCTTCCTACACACTCATAAGTCTCTTCATACATGTGCGTCGGTTTAGGGTCTCCTGACCTATCCCTTTCTTAATACGTCCTCGATCTGATCGTGGAACGTTCCCCTTGGCCGCCCTCTTCCAACATTCCCATTTACTCTTGCCTCATATATCTGTTTCGTCAATCTCACTTCATCCAATCTCTCCACATGACCAAACCACTTCAGCATTCCTTTAATTGTAATTGTATAGGCACTTAATGGACCCGATTCTACGTGCACATCGCTTAAATAGCCTAAAACTAAATTGTCTAATTTTTTGACATAGTTTAAACGGCAATCTCAATATAATATTGAATGGACCGCCTAAAATAAGAAGCGTCAGATTCGAATTAACGCTGTCATTTGATTATGACAGCTGCTCGTAGAATAGCAAAGTGTTTTAGCGACACCTAAATAAAATTAGGAAGTTTAGAGGCCACTGTAGAATCGGGTCCAATGTTTTTGTTTCTCTCAAAGGTGCTGGGCTGGGGGCTGACGCAGCCCGACGGACGGGAGTCCCCGGTGCTCAACTATTTGGAGCTGCCCGTGGTCCCCGTGGGGCGGTGCCTCGACGACTCGCCTGCCGACTATCTGAAGTACATCACCGTTGACAAGATCTGCGCGGGCGTCACTACTGGTAAGTATCCTTTTAAAGGTAGCCAAGATGCATTACGCTTACTAGCGTTTCTATTCGTTTCGCTTTTAAACCAATCGCGACACTGGTAGATCACGTGACTCTCCGTATCACGTTATCTACCAGTGACTCGATTGGTTTAAAAACGAAACGAATAGAAACGCTAGTTAGCGTAATGTATCTTGGCTAGAACCCCAGTTTCGTTGGTTGCCGGGAGCTGTTTCAGCGATGGAATGTATCCCGAAAAGCAAGAGGGCTAACAACCAATCAAGCTGAACCTTTATGGTTGTTGACAGCTGTCACAGCATTATCGTTTCGGTATCGTTTTTATCTGTTCTTGATTATCTTTGTCACGAATAAATGATTTTCTTTCTTTCTTTCATTAGAAAAAACCGGGCAAGAGCATGTTGGACCACGCTCAGGGTAAAGTTACGGAGCCGTTATAGTAGAAACTATTTAAAATCACGATTTCCACTTGAGAACTTATCTGCGATTAATGGCATTGTTATCCTTTGTTAAATCCAACCGTAAACAACCTTTACAAAATGAAATGCATTAATAACAAAAGATGGAATATGAATTACAACTTTACCATCTTGAGAATAAGGTTCAAATTGGAATAGGACACACTTCACATAGCACCTTTGGGAAATGACATTGACTTGCTAAATGCTAGACCCTGTGGTCCTTATTATGTCACTTCCAGAAGGTTCTATGTGAAGTGTATCCTATTCCAATTTGAACCTTATTCTCAAGATGGTAAAGTTGTAATTCATATTCCATCTTTTGTTATTAATGCATTTCATTTGGAAAGGTAATTTGCGGTTGGGTTTAACAAAAGATAACAATGCCATTCATCGCAGATAAGTTCTCAAGTGGGAATCGTGATTTTAAATAGTTTCTACTAACTATACTATAAACACAAAAAACTATCTCAAAAACAACATACTCGTAGTTCATACATTTCACAATCTTCTACTTGTAGTTATTTAGTGCTGTCTTAGATGAATTTTAACCAAGTCTAGGTACTTAGTCGTGATAGTTTTCCTAATCAGTGCAGAAGCCAAAATATTGTAAACAAGTTTGTAGGACGAGAGCACAATAGAGAGATCTGTCTCCAGGCTGATGTTATGCCTAGTGTCCATTGGGAGGAAGTTGGAAGTGGTAAATTATGTCAATCGACTGGTGAAACTTCGTTAGCGCGATGTGGAACACTTTGGTTGCGCTGTCTGACGCTGGTGGCGCTGGCGAGTTGGTTGATACAAGTTGTCGCTACATGTCGCTAGGTCGTCACAAGTTTTATATGTGCTGAGCTCGGATTCTCATGAGCTAATAACTTTTGACAAGTTCGTTTCCACGGCATGGAGCTTAACCTTTAGAAAGCCATAGTCGGCTGTGGCCGATATCTGAAAACCGTGCCACTGACGCCAACGTCGGACACAACCCTTTGTTTCGTAGGAATTACGTTGTAATTTGCATAGCATAGCAAATATGTTGCATTTGATGTAACGCGTTCAAAAAGTTTTTTTGGTGGCCGCGACTCTTACCATGTTTGGCAACGATCCTAGCAGTGTAAAATTTGTTTAGGCAAGGCGCTTTGCCGCGGAGACAGCGGCGGCGGATTGGTGTTCACGGACGCGCGCGCCACGCCGCCCGCGCCGCACCTCCGCGCCGTGGCGTCCACCGCGCCGCGCGACAACCACGCCTGCAACGCGCACGCTCTCGCCGCGCTCACGCACGCGCGTGCGCACCGCACGTTCCTGCGCGCGCACGTGCCGGGACTCGAGCAAGAGTGCCGCAAACATTACCATTACCCGGGGGTGGAGAAAGGCTCGATGCAGCGGATAGGGAACAAGTTAGTTTGTAATTGTTACTGCAATTCAACTCGAGCGAAATGATTTTATATTTTGCATGGATAATGGTTTTCGGTACAATCTATTGATGTACTAATGATATGTCATTTGGAGCAAAAAATTGTGTTACTGGTCTCCACGTGACAGGCATTGCCTAGTGTGGGACCATTAGTTAAAAAGTACCTACCTATTATGTATTTCGTTTCTTTTAATAAATGAAATGTATCTTTGTGTATTGCGATATTTATTTAATTTTCTATAGATTAAGTTTTTATATAAAAGTAAAATAAAATACTAATACAAAAAAATAAAGACTATAAAAACCTAACCAAAGGATGCCGTCTAAGCAAGTGAGTGAATAATGCTTGCGTATTTAGCCAACAGGTTCAGACTAGAAAACTATTTTAAAACTAACTGGATTATGCGTAATAATTGTAGATTGTTACACAAGAGACTAAAACAAGCCATAATGACAAGAGATATTTAGCCACGCGAGCGAGCGGGCGAGCGAGAGTGGCTATAGTTCGAGTGTAATTATGGTTGTTTAGTCTCGCGTTCAACACTCTACTTTTCACTTTGAATGGGGTGCGTAACGATCGATATAAAAATATTTTCTATAATATCAGTCGATATAACGCTCATTTGATATAATAATTAAATCATATAACAACATTTAATATATTTAAATATGATATAATTATCATTTTATATAACGATCACTTGTTCTAAAAATATTTTATATAACATGCATTAAGTATAATGCATATTTACTATAATCAACTTATGATATAAAGCTAATTTCATATAAAGTACAGTTGGTATAAAAAAATATAGTAACCCCTATTGTCGAAGTTGTTGACCAAAAAAACACCCTGTATAGGTTAGGTTAGGTTAGAATTGTGTCAAGGCGCGAAGCGCCATAACTACGCGGAATAGGAGCTCCGCAAAGCGGAGCTCCGTCGACTTTGTCTCACTGTCAGCGTTGTACCAAAAAAACATGCGACAAAAAAAGTTATTCCAAAGAAATATACTTAACAACTACCAGAAAAGTAGTTTAGGTTTACAATATGATTTTTATACAAAATGATGATTATACCAAATGATGTTTATAATAAATAAACGATATACCAAATGATAATTATAGTAAATAAAAATAGATATTTTGATAATATACCAATCGTTTATTATATAAAATGAGTGATTATATCCTTTAAAATTATATCAAATGTTATTATATTAAATGAAATTATATTAATTATTTTTATACCGATCATTACACACCCCTTTGAATGCGAAGGAAAAAAAAGACGTTCAGTGCCGGATTAGCTACGTAGCAAGATTAGCAAATGCTACGGGCCCCGCGCATTGGGTGGCCCCGCGCACCCACCTCTAACCTCTAAAATGCTTGTCTGGTAGAAATTTTCCTGTTTTAGTACTTACATCAGTATGCGTGTACTCATATCCATCAGGGTTGATGATAGGATGAATAATCCAATCGATATTTTCCAGCAGAATAACCTAAAAAATACCCCCACGCAAAATAGGCGCATATATAAGTCGCCTTGTTGCGGAAAAGAGCCCGTCACAAACTGTAACCTAAAATAAACCAGGGGTATCTTTATAGAATTTGCTACGGACCCCTTGCTTGCTCAATCCGGCACTGACGACGTTCTTTACAAAATTACAATATTGATTATAAGAAAGTTTATTATAAAGGGGTTTGGGTAAAAGTGTTGTCACTTGTAAAATTCATACATTTTCAAGGTGAGCGGCCATTCGTAAAAGTGGTAAATTATGATAAAATTATTAAAAATAAACATATTTTGTTCTGTAATATAATACTCTTAAGTGCATCGGAGCCGAGATATTTAAATATTCATACTTGGGCGTACTTTTGTAATAAAAACTGAATACTTAAATCTTTAAAATCTCCGCTCCGATATTATATAACGCCATAAATTATATATATCTATGTGTATTTAGAGGTCCTCTAAATAACTATGTAAAAATCATCCGTGGCCGATGAAAAAAAAAATGACAATATTCTTCAAACAAATTTACCCAATGCCCTTTGGTCCGCGGTTTTTTCTTTATTTTTTTGTGAAGTGCCGCTTTAAATGCTTGCATATTTAGCCAACAGGTTCAAACTTGAAAAGTATTTTAAACATAATTGCACCATGCATAATAAAATGAATACATCCTTAATATAATTAAATAGATTCATATTCGTAATCATTAATCGTGTTTGAAATGAAATGAAATGAAATAAAATTTATTTGGCACTTAAAGCACTTAAGATAAAAATAATACAATTTACTGTTTCACGAAATTCAATAGTTTTTTTTAATATTTTTGCACAGTTGTCATTTTGAGGTTATTTCCACTGAAAATGGCGATAATCCTCCATTCACAAACACCGTGATTGGCTGTTAAGAGGTTTCCAAAGTAAATTAAAAAAAAAACTTTAATGCCTAGAGATTAATAAGGAGCTTTAGTCCCGATGTGCATAGACTAAAGTAACATTTTAAGTGAAGAGAAGTGAAAAATTAATTAATCCTTAATATAATTATCTAAATAAATTTATATTTGTAATCGTTAATCATGTTTCACGAAATTAAATCGTTTTGTTTTATATTTTTGCACAGTTGTCATTTTGAGGTTATTTCCACGCCCTTTACATTGTCTATACACAATCCCTGAAAATGGCAATAATCGTCCATTCACAAACACCGTGATTGGATGTTTAGGGGTGTCCAAAGTAAATTAAAAAAATATACTTTAATCCCTAGAGATTAATAAGGAACTTTAGTATCAATTTCACCATACGATGTTAACCACTTAACAGACGATTAGAGCGTTAACAGCTGTCAAAATATATGATCTAACAGTCGATTAACATTGATTAAAGGAGGGTGGGCAAATTGGCCTATATGACCAATAAGGACAAGCGATATGTCACCGTATAGGTAATTCCAAGTTGTAAATCTATTACTATATCAGGTAGTTCGAAATATTTGTGTAAAATAAGTTATCGCAATGCAAACACGGCGGTATTTAATAGTAACTATGTTAAAGTCGTCTACGTAGGCGTCGTGACGTTCCAGATAAAAAAAAACTCACAGTTATTTGAGGTTTCCCGCTACACAAAATCGTTGTACAATTAAAAAGGATATCCGATGATATAGTGCTTATTGTTATCGGTTTCTAGGCCAGCGTTCATACATTTTTGCCCATTCTCCTTTAACCTCGTAAGGCCCACCATACTACAAACCGCCAGTTTTTTGTCAGTGGGACTTTGAATCTACCAACAAGGCAATAAAGTTCAATTACGTTTGTTCGATAATGCCATATTCGATTTATAAATAAAGAAAAATGAACTTTATTCCTATTGCAATACAGTTCAAATTAAATTGCCTTGGTAATGTACATCCTACTGCCCACTGGGCCTTACGAGGTTAACATCGTTTGGTGAAATTGGTACTTAATCCCGATGTGCAGAGACTATAGTAAATTGTTATTAAACAAGTATGCAGCTTCCGAGTGATATTTTTCAGGTAGGACGTATTTACGATTGGTCATATTTCTGAGTGTACGTAAATATGTACAAATGGACATTTGGACATATTTTTTCAACGTATTTACCATAGGGACGATTTTACCATAGGGCATGGCTCCATTTTAGACGTTACTTTAGGTTGGACCATTTTCCTTGTCGATGTATTTCAACTCTTGAGTTGTAATTTTTCTGGTTTGACGCATAATTTCGAGTAGTCGATTTTTCTTTTAACCCAAATGACAGTAAATCGCCCGTCTGAGTACGGCAGTTAGTAAATTGGTACTTACTCTCATTCAGTATAACGAGTATTGATAATGTGTACAAACTCAAATAAATCATTCCCTAACTAAGCTCTGAGGGCCCTGCAAAGATGCACTACGCTAACTAACGTTTCTATTCGATTCGTTTTTAAACCAATCGCGTCACTGGGAGATGACGTGATACGAAAAGTCACGTGGTCTACCAGTGACGCGATTGGTTTAAAAATGAATCGAATAGAAACGTTAGTTAGCGTAGTGCTTCTTTGCAGGGCCCTCTGGAAGTCTAGAGAAACTATAGGTACCTATACAGCCTTGGCCAAAAGTATTGAGCACCTCACCTTTTCCCTTGTAACTTATAAATTAAGTATTATTTTCTAATTACAAAAGTACACAAAGATGTAAAATATAAAATGTGTTTGTACATGTGCAAATTATTAGTAGATTATCATTTTGAAGTAACTTTATTTTTTAAAAACATAATACTTACATGTTAACATTTAATTTTTATTAAATTAACGCATTATTTATCTCGCTAAGTACAGAATTCGACATTAATATAATTAAAAATTAAATTAAAATTAAACTAAGCTACTCAAATATTAAAGATATAAATAATAATCACCACTATAAAAAGAACACCCCCTCTAGCAGGTCCGCTCGCGGCATGGTCCCCATGACACTGGCTGCATTACCTCTCTGGATAGCTAGCCCAATCCTTTGGGAGAGGTAAGCACCAGCTCTAGGATCTCCGGAGGATTCTATGAGCCGGGAGTACAGGGCATTAATAAAGCTTTTCATATCAGCTGACCAAGGTCCCATGGTTTCCACTGCAAACGCCATAAATTCGTAATTATTTAATAATGACGAATATTTGCGGCGCTTGAGTGTTTGGGCCTGATCAGCTGCTCCACCGGCCCGATTACGGGTTGACTGGACGTGGGAAACGGCGAATGTGTCAACGCACGTCGCGTCCCACACCAGTGCCCTACCTAGTTTCCACGGCACCAATGTAGCTTCGTCTGGTCTCTTGCCATCGTCTCTATGCAATCCTGCTGGTTCCAGGACAGCTGGTACAGCAGTATTGAAGTTACTATTTTCGTATGAAATCTGAAGCTAGAAAAAATCGGGTTTTAAAACAAAATGATTTTTTTTTAATAAGAAGAAAAAAACCAAAAAAAAGATATATATTATAGAAAACTTCCAAGACAGCGCCGATAAAAAATCAAAAAAATAAAATATTTGAAGTCGGCTTTTGGTTAAAAATATTGTGATTCGCCGACTTCAGTTGGACTGACTTATTACCAAAAAGTATTTTTTTATGTTTTTGAAGGCGTTTTGTTGTTTTTTAAAAGATTTATTTAATTTTATACTTTTTAGTGATCATAATAAGCTTATACAACTAACTTTAAGACATTTCAAGCTCGCCGCAAGCAACGCCGCGGGAAAGTCATAGTCATATTTAAACAATTAAATGTTCTTCGTTATAGTCGCTCAACTATCTTAATCGAGATATCTTATCGCCACCCTTGAAATAGGTGCCGTTGAGGAGTTCCGCTGGCCATCTGTGGTTTTCGTCATCAATTCCACTTCACCAAATGCACCTATACCAAAACCTTCTCCAGAATGTAACAAATTCTTTCCTGAAAACGGCATCAAAATCGGTTTAGCCGAACGCGAGAATATAATAAAGGCAATAAAATGTGCAGTCGAGTTTTAAAGCTTGCTGTTTGTTTGTTGACATATTATTTAAATGTAAAATTTTATAAACCTTAAACATTAATTAAACATTTGTTTAATTAGCATACCTACCTAACTGAAAAATGTATCGTATTCAGACAGTTCAAAACTCATTTTCAATGTATCACTTGGAGCTGAGGCGGTGCTGAAATGGTGGGCGCTGTAGGGTACATTGACCATAAAGGTCACAGCTCATTAGAACCCCCCGGCACCCGACCCGCACCGCCTCGCCTCGAGGCGGTTAGTATTCTTTATATGGATTTGTATGGGCATGAGCTCACTACATCAACTAAGCTTACCTTTTTAAAATTGCAAATGTTTGTTTAATAGACAAATTACATTCTAATCGAAAGTATAGTCTATAGAATATGCAAACGTTAGGTTTGGTGCAAATTACTAGTACCGACTTACCTGTTATACCTGCGCGCCTACCCAATAGCTTGACGGGAAAAAAATAGTCAAACTAACGTTTGCATATTCTATAGGCTTCATACTTTCGATTGGTATGTAATTTGGCAATTAAAAAAGCTAGTGTAATTTTTAAAAACGAAGTTAATTTTTAATTTTTTTATTAATTATAGACTGGACTGAAATTTTTCAGCCTACCTATTCGCCATATATTACTTAGCATATTAAATTTGGTACCGTCAACTGCTGCAACTTTGCCAACTAGCTACAACATTACCCGTTTTGTAAAAATTTGATTTTCTACCAAAGCGTTATCTATTTTTTACTAATATTAATGGGAGAAATACTATCATTTACCTGGCAACCCATTTCAAAAAAAAATATGGCAACACTGATAGTTTTGAACTCAGTCGCTGTCAAAGCTTGTAAAACGGACATGTGTTTTTTCGGTGTCTCCAAAACTTTTGTCATTACTCAGAAAATACATAAGACTTGGTGAGTGTTCATATGGTAAGTAATAATGGTCTTTTTGTTATTTCACGTACTTTTACTTGTAAATGTAATGATTTACAGCTAATTACGAGGACGGGTAATGTTGCAAAGTGTTTCTTAGAACATACATGCTACAAGTTTGCCTAGGGTTAGGGTTGTCACTATTTACTCGATTACGAGAAAAAAAGATTGATGACGCGTGCGGATCTTAATATGCGGATATTTATGAGTTGAATAAGTGGTAGGCAATTAAGTTTGCACTTGCAATTAATATTTTTTTTTATAATACTACATTTCATTAATACACATAATTTAATTTTCATTAAAATTTCATAAAAATACAAATTGTTTTTTTTCATCATTCGACTCTTATTCATTCGTAAATTTAAACGCCAGTAAAGTACCTAGGTACAGTCAACAGCATAAATAAGTGATCATTTATATACCTTGTCGCTTTCAATCGTTTCACAATTTTGTATGACATTTCAAACTCGACGTTAAAGTGACAAGGTACATAAATGATCACTTATTTATGCTGTTGACTGTACTCTAAACTACCTATTCTGTTTTTCTGTTTGGCACAACACTAACTATGCTTAAAAATTTGTATGGAGAAAAATGGGAATGCTATTGGACACGCTACATCCCGGCATAGACATAACAGTAATGAATTTAAGAATTGGCCCCTTTTTTAGATACTGCATGTAATATCTCTGATAATCCGCCAGGCAAAGTTAACGTTTTTGGCTACAACTTTACCTGCAACTTTGACAGTTTCTACAAGCCAATTTATAATGATTTGAAGCATTTCGTACTGAATTTCATATGCCTTATGATTTAAAATAGCTTAGCAATGCAAAAAAGAGCACAGATAACGTACATTTTTAGAGTTATTTAAAAAAAACATGAATTTCCGTGCAATGTTGCAGCAGTTGACGGTATAAAATACTTTTTATCGAATAAACAGCCCGGTCCAAATCGTCTCCTATTCGGATCTCCTACTAAGCGGCCCTCAACTTGTTGACACGGTTGTATCGAGTCAATGATACCAGTGCAATAAATAAATTATGCATACAAAAACAGTTTTCTCGTTTTAAATGAATACAGCAAAGAGTTTATATCAAAATAAAGTTTGCCATCAACAAATTAAATTCTTTAATCTTGATTACAATATATAGTTTTTTTATAGAAAGCCAATTTATTTTAAATGAGGATAGTATAAATATTTTGAATACTGCAAATGTTTTGCGTTAACGGCAACACCTTTGTTTACATTTTTTCTGAGGGAATAAAAATCCGAACTTACTTACACTTACACGTCGTAACGTTTTTAATACTAACCACGAGGAGAGGCGGTGCGGGTCGGGTGCCGGATGGTTCTAATGACCTTAAGGCGTTCATAAGGTTAACACTAAGGAATCTAAAGACACTCAAAGACCACTTCGTGCGACAAGGTCGCCGGGTCCCCAGTGTGGCCCCGACGCCGCTCTCGGAAACGCGTCATCGCGGTTTTTGCAAAAATATAAGGAAAACATGTTCGTGTTACCGATGATAGGTAAGTACCTAAGTATTAAATATACAAATTGTATTATAATGAATACAAAGGTAATGCATCAGAAAGATAATACTTAGTTATTTTTGAAAACCTGATTGATTAGGTATGAATTCATAAATATAAGTTAGTTATACACCGTGCCCGGGACGTACCCGAAGGATTTTAACCATCGATTCTTGACCCTATTTGGAGTATAAATGTGTTATAACATGTAGTCCAATAACGCATAATTTCCGAGATTTTTATTATTTATAAAACAATTCCATACTTAATTTAATTTGAACTCTGTCACCTTAGCCTAAAGCATTATTTACTAAGAAAGATTCATGTTGTAAGTAGCAATATCATCAACGTACAACAAAAATTAATTTAATCAATTTCTTCCTAAATAATCCTTAAGTTAAAGTGACAGAGTTCAAATTAAATTAACTATGGAATTACGTTTTAGATAATAAAAATCTCGGAAATTTTGCGATGTTTGGACTACATATTTGTTATACCACATTATATACTCCAAATAGGGTCTAGAATCACTGGTTAAAATCCCCCGGGTACGTTCCGGGCACGGTGTATTATATAAGGTATTGTTAATACTTATTTCGACGACACGTTACACTATTTTCATTCGATATAAGCGCTTAATGTGTAGATACTGAGTTCATTTATGTAAAATGACTTTCCCGCTTTTAACTTGATAGCGCACACATGCAAGATGCGCCATCTTGACTGACAAAATTCAAAATTCAAAATTCATAATATTTATTCAGTAAATTGGCCACATCAGGGCTCTTTTACACGTCGGTAATATGAAGTGAATCTACTAGCGCTTCGGACAAGACCATCGGACAAAGACATAACCTGAGGCCCGTTTCACGAAGCTACAAGTTACACATTACAAGCGGAAGTCTCTTTCTAACTCCTTTTGCTAGAAAGAGAGTTCCGCTTGTAATTTGTAACTTGTAGCTTCGTGAAACGGGCCTCTGGACGTATAGTAGGCATAAGAATATATATAATAACTACACGTAGAAGTGAAACTCCCGGCTCCCGACGCGCGCTCGGCGCGTTAGATACCTACCGCCTGGAGACCCCTGAGGTGTCTAGTCAGTCAGGGGCGTCACACACGCAATATATATTAATATGCCAAAATATACATTGTAGCAATGCATCTTACGATATATTTCCGTACTAGTAGACAGATTCCACACACGCAGCTATAATATATGTATATTATATTATAGTAAGATACCTTAAAATACCTTGCTATAAGATATATTTATCTCTTTCCCTCGCCATTACAATGAATGGGATGGATATATTTTCATATCTTAGTAATGTCTGGTTCTTTGCTATAATGTTATATACATATATTCCGGTATATTAATATATATTATAGCTCCGTTGGTGATGGGCTTTAGGCCGTTGAAGGGGGAAGTAGGTATTTAAAGCGCGGCATTTGGGTAAAGGAGTTTCGCTTCTACGTGTAGTTATTGTTTATTCTTATGTAGTAGGTACATAAATAAGCATGTACAAGGGTATCGTCGATATTAATTATTTAGGTACTCTTTATTGCTTTGGAGCAGGACGGTTGGGTACCTTTTTTTGTTAGCCTTTTTATGCAAAATGTCATTATAGAATTGACAACAAGTTGTTAGAGTTGTTGGTAATTCCATAAGAATAACCAATAACTAGGTACACGTAGAAGCGAAACTCCCGGCTCCGGACGCGCGCTCGGCGCGTTAAATACCTACCGCCTGGCGACACCTGAGGTGTATAGGCAGTCAGGGGCGTCACACACGGAATATATATGTATTAACCAAGATATTGTTATTGTGTCTTGAATTGGTTTTCGTATTTGCGTTGATTTTAGTGTTTATGGTTGAACTAAGATAGTGTTTTAAAAAGGGAACGACTATTTACGGCAAAATAATTAGAAATAGGTAATTGATTGAATGAAGGAGTTTTATTTGTTAAATAGTACATCCCCTAGATATTGAAGATAAAAAAATGGAAACATTAAAAACGAATTAATAGATAAGAATAGTATTTTGTAATAATGCTTTTTCAACGTAATAAAAATTTAAATTAATGGTGCGGAAAGGAACGTAAAAAGTAACTCCGGATCCCAGACTATACTTAAAACTTATTGAGCTTAAAAGGTTGTTTATTTATAGACTCGTTTCTGTGTTTTATAGATGATTAATAGCCACATAAGCCATTAAAGTTTCTGGAGATAACCTTAATATCATCAAAAATATTATTACATAATATAACGTAAATGTAAAAAAACTCATTGTGCAACAATGTTTCCACGTTGAAGGAAAACATAAATTACATTTCGTGACTAAACTTGTATGACACATCCATAAACCGATTAAAATATTTTACAAGTGACAGCCCTGACTTTGGGCGCGGAAGACAGAGGGTCGTAGCGGGGTGAAGGGGGAAGTAGGTATTAAAAGCGCGGCATTTGGGGCATGGGTAAAGGAGATTGGCTTTACGTGTAGTTATTGTTTATTCTTATGGTAATTATATAGCTCTGCCTACCCCACACTGGGATGAAGGCGTGACGGTATGTGTGTGTGTACTCTTTATTAAACTTGCTCGTACACAATAAAGTCATCTATATGAAGGCAAAGCGGGCCTTATGACCTTTATTACACACCCTCTGTTTTCAATATCTTACAGGCCTTCTATTCTTGGCGGTAAAAACCATATCGTCTTTGAACTGTTCTGTACCCTTACCATGAGTTACAATCACCGTACTCGCTAGCGAGTCGAATGCTCTGTCCCTTGCACTCTTTATGAATACTGCGAGTTCTGCGAGGGATAGAGCATTTGACTCGCTAGCGAGTCGTTAACTCATGGTAAGGGTACTGGTATAGTTTGTAACTCGGCCGCCATTACTGTCAAGAAAATAAGAGCTATCAAAATGGTGACAATACGATACCAGCCCCCTATTTCACCATCCTGACAATGAAAGGTGACAGGTGACAATTCAGTGTTCAAGACGCAGCTTATATGGATCCCACTGGGCCCCCAGAGAAGATGCACTACGCTAACTTACGTTTCTATTCGATTCGTTTTTAAACCAATCGCGACACTGGAAGATGACGTGATACGAAAAGTCACGTGGTCTACCAGTGACGCGATTGGTTTAAAAACGAATCGAATAGAAACGTTAGTTAGCGTAGTGCATCTTGTCTGAGCCCTCTGATGTGAAGGCTTGTTAACTTTGCAATGTATTGCGAATTGTGACCTGACAAAGCGCTCATACTAAATTTACGAGATTTGTATGAACGCGTTGGCAATGGTTTTTTATATACTAACCTTATTTAAACTACGATATGTACAAACATTTGTTATATACCATTTTGAACCTTATTTAATCAGCTAACGAATTGAATAATAGAAATACAATTGGTCAACTAGTTCTTGATTGGTTGTCAATTTTGGTGAGTCACATTTGTAGGTAATCGTATGGGATGTAAGTACAAATTCTTATGATAGATTTTTTGCCGCTACTGTAGGTCAGAACCGGCCCTTGCCCATATCAACCTATTTACTGCCCTCCTAAATAAAAAGGACGCATGAGCAATTTGTTAGTCAAAGTAAATTTAACCTTAATAATAAGGAAATAAGGTCACTAATACATGCGCAGTTCTATGAGACATACGCCCTTTTTTCTAAGGAGGGCAGTTTAGTTAGGTTATAATAGGTGTTTAATCACTAAAGTGCACTTCATTTTACGTTAACACAAGTCTTTTTTTTCAGGTTTGCTCTTACGAGTATATCCTTGTTATTGCTTCGAGGCCGACGTAGCCGATGTTACACGTAGTCAAGCAGCTAGTAGTCAATTTAGTTATAATAATAGAGAACCCAGACCAAATAGCAACTATAACAGTGATCCCAGTCAACAAAGCAACTATAATTATGGACCTAGTCAAATTAGCAGCTATAATTATGGTACCAGTCAAAATGGCAACTTTAATAATGATCCTAATCAAAGTAGCAAATATAATTATGAGCCTGGTCAAATTAGCAGCTATAACCATGACCCCAGTCAAAACAGAAACTTTAATAATGGTCCCAGACAAAATACCAACTATAATTATGGCTCCAGTCAAGTTAGCAACTTTAATAATGATCCAAGTCAAAATAGCAACTTTAATAATGATCCCAGACAAAGTAGCAACTATAATTATGAGCCTGGTCAAGTTAGCAACTTTAATAATGATCCAAGTCAAAATAGCAACTTTAATAATGATCCCAGACAAAGAAGCAACTATAATTATGAGCCTGG
Organism: Acleris literana; assembly: GCA_946894065.1. Classification (NCBI taxonomy): domain Eukaryota; kingdom Metazoa; phylum Arthropoda; class Insecta; order Lepidoptera; family Tortricidae; genus Acleris; species Acleris literana. Next base: position 2,832,570 of record OX335693.1, on the reverse strand, counting down.
TCAAATTAGCAGCTATAACCATGACCCCAGTCAAAACAGAAACTTTAATAATGATCCCAGACAGAATAGCAACTATAATTATGGCTCCAGTCAAGTTAGCAACTTTAATAATGATCTGAGTCTAAATAGCATCTTTAATAATGATCCCAGACAAAGTAGCAACTATAATTATGAGTCTGGTCAAATAAGCATCTATAACCATGACCCCAGTAAAAACAGAAACTTTAATAATGGTCCCAGACAAAATAGCAACTATAATTATGGCTCCAGTCAAGTTCACAACTTTAATAATGATCCAAGTCAAAATAGAAACTTTAATAATGATCCCAGACAAAGTAGCAACTATAATTATGAGCCTGGTCAAATTAGCAGCTATAACCATGACCCCAGTCAAAACAGAAACTTTAATAATGGTCCCAGACAAAATAGCAACTATGATTATGGCTCCAGTCAAGTTAGCAACTTTAATAATGATCTGAGTCTAAATAGCGACTTTAATAATGATCCCAGACAAAGTAGCAAATATAATTATGAGCCTGGTCAAATTAGCAGCTATAACCATGACCCCAGTCAAAACAGAAACTTTAATAATGGTCCCAGACAAAATAGCAACTATAATTATGGCTCCAGTCAAGTTAGCAACTTTAATAATGATCCAAGTCAAAATAGCAACTTTAATAATGATCCCAGACAAAGTAGCAACTATAATTATGAGCCTGGTCAAATTAGCAGCTATAACCATGACCCCAGTCAAAACAGAAACTTTAATAATGGTCCCAGACAAAATAGCAACTATGATTATGGCTCCAGGCAAGTTAGCAACTTTAATAATGATCTGAGTCTAAATAGCAACTTTAATAATGATCCCAGACAAAGTAGCAACTATAATTATGGGTCTGGTCAAATAAGCAGCTATAACCATGACCCCAGTAAAAACAGAAACTTTAATAATGGTCCCAGACAAAATAGCAGCTATAATTATGGCTCCAGTCAAGCTAGCAACTTTAATAATGATCCGAGTCTAAATGATCCCAGACAGAGTAGCAACTATAATTATGGGCCTGGTCAAATAAACAGCTATAATCATGATCCATGTGAAAACAGCAACTTTAATAATGGTCCGAGTCGAACTTGCAATTATAATTATGGATCCAGCCAAAATAGCAACTTGAACAATGATCCGAGTCAGACTAGCAACTATAATTATGGACATAGTCAAATTAGCAGCTATAACCATGATCCCAGTCAAAATATCAATTTAAATGATGCTTTCATCAACATCGGAAGTCCGGCAAGTGGGCAAATTGGGGGAGTACCTGTTCCCGAATTTACAGAATATCCAAAGGTCCTCCCGGATACAAGAAGGTTCCCGTATCACGGGAAGTAAGTAGAAAATAGAATAAATACTCAGAAAGAGAGCCGTATTACTAACTATACTCCTTTCATCAACTACAGACTACCGTCATTCGGGCAAAGCGGGCAAATTGGGGGAACACCTGTTCCCGAATTTACAGAATATCCAAAGGTCCTCCCGGATACAAGAAGGTTCCCGTATCACGAGAAGTAAGTAGAAAATAGAATAAATACTCAGAAAGAGAGCCGTATTACTAACTATATTCCTTTCGTCAACTACAGACTACCGTCATTCGGGCAAAGCGGGCAAATTGGGGGAACACCTGTTCCCGAATTTTCGGAATATCCAAAGGTCCTCCCCGATACAAGAAGTTACCCGCATCAAAAGAAGTACTTGTAAGTAGAAAAAACTGTAAATACTCAGAAAGAAAGTCGTATTACTAACTATATTCCTTTCACGAAAAGCATAACACAGAGGATCGAAAATTTTGCGAGTGGGCAAATTGGGGGAACACCTGTTCCCAAATTTACGGAATATCCAGAGGCCGTCCGCCCCCCGTATCACGAGAAGTAAGTAGAAATTAGAATAAATACTCAGAAAGAGAGCCGTATTACTAACTATATTCCTTTCATTGTTTTTATTACTTAATGTTTATTATTATTACTTAATGTAATTTACTTTTAAATATTGTTGTTGTATTTATGATTGAAAAAATGACCTTCTGCTGGAGTTTCTTGCGGCGCTTCTTCTCCGCAATGATGGTCTTGTCCGAAGCGCTGGTAGATTCACTCTATATTACCGACGTGTAAAAGAGCCCTCATGTGGCCTATTTGCTGAATAAATATTTTGAATTTTGAATTTTGATATTTGAATTAACTACAGACTACCGACATTCGGGCACTGGGCGTCCCAATTTGATGGAACACCTGTGCCTAAATTCACGGAACATCGAAAGGTCCTCCTAGATACTAAAGGTCACCCGCATAACGAGAAGTTAGTCGGCAATAGACAGGCTGACCCTAGCCCTCCTGAGACAGAGGAACGGGAGCGGTTCCTGTGGCAAGTGAGCGTGTTCAGCGAGGAAGTCTCGCCGCCTGGGAGGCTGTGCGGGGGCACCCTGGTGACAAGCTCAGCCGTCATCTCCGGTTAGTGTCTGCTTGAGGCTGGGGTTTCTTGCTCATTTGCCTTCATCTGAAGAGGCGGTTTGCCTAGTTGGTAGTAACCCTGCCTGAGAGGCTAGCGGTCCCGGGTTCGATTCCGGGTAAGGGAAGTCTCGGCCCAGAACCAACAGTGCTGGGCAGTACTCGTTTTGTTTTTATGTCATAGAGAAAAGCAATTTCTTTTTTTGATCAAGTATTATTTACTGGGAAAAAATATTGAATATTATCACTGTTATCAGTGTTAACTACCCCCGCTTTGGACTAGTGATCGGAATGCCGACGTTTTGTTTGTAACAGCGTTTATTTTTTTTAAGTCTGGCTCTAGCAGTGAGCTTGTGGCGTTTGAGCTCAAGTCATTAGCAGAAATGCGTTTATTAATTTTCTCAGTCAATAATGAACAAACAAATCGTATGCCATTGAGACACACCTCCATGTACCTATAAGCATGATTTTTAGAACACCTTTTATAAAAGTTAATGTTGTCAATTTGTGTAAAATCGTCCTTCGATATTTATTTTATTCGTCTTACAAAGCAATCCTAACTAAGTAACTCTGACCCGCTCTCATACGCTCTTATTAAGGGCCTTATCATATCACACTTGAGATTGGCGGGCGAGTTGAAAGCGAGGCGAGTGCGCCTGCGAAAATCCCAACTCTAGACTCGGCGAACTCGCTGCGCCCCCGCGGCAAAATCGTTACGCACTCGCGGCGAAATCGCTACCCGTTCACCTCGCTTTCAACTCGCCCGCAAATCACATGTGTGATAAGGCCCTAAGAGCGAGTGAGGGAGAAGAACAATCCCGAAGTACCTTCTAAGTGCTTGTTTACGGAGACGCGGGGCGTCGCGCGTAGCGTTGGGCGGCGCGGTCTGCACTAAATTCAAACATATGGCGTTGTATAAAAGCGTTTACGGAGAAGCGGTTGTACGCGCGTTTGCTTCAAATACAGCGTTACTTGCGGCGGAGCCCGCGGATGGCATCGCCGCGTTGCACGCAGCGTCGCACGCGTCAATAACGGCGGTTCCCGCCACTGCGCCCACAGCGGGGTCCGCGGCGGAACCTTCTAACAGTCTTGCGCTCCGCCGCGCGCTCCGCTACACGCTCGAGAGTCCGCCGCGGATGTAGCGGATACCGCTACTCTCTACGCCCCGCACCACGCGCCGCATCACGCCCCGCTTTATAAACAACACCGTACATTGCCATATGTTTGTGATTGCACGTGTGATGACGCTGTCCGCTGCACGGAAAACGGCAAAACTGCTCTGTAAACGGAAAAAACGCCCCACGCGCCGCGCAACGCCAAGTCGCACGCCACGCGCTACGCTCCGCGTCTCCGTAAACAAGCCCGAAGTGTCCACAGACTGTATCTTGGTGTTGTCCCAGCGGCGCAGTGGTTCTGGAGTGATGGTCCAAAGCCAGCAGCATCCTTCGCGGTGAGGGCCGGCGAGGTCGCCTCAGGCCAGGCGCACAACTACCAAGCCTATCCATACCAAAGAAATGTGAGTCCTCTCACCATTCTGCCTGTAATGACTGTACCCAAAGCCGCATTAACATTTGTCTGACGTGTTGTGTCATCATGACTAACAGTATCGGTTTCATACATTTAATATGGTTACGTTCACATTCCTCTCCGTCAGAGCCAGCGTTTACCTGAACCTGCTTGTAAACCATTTAACCAGTGTTTTTCGAATCGTTCCCAAACCGAAACTCGTTCACATGTCCTTAGCAGATTCCGTTATAAATTATGGTCTAGAAAGCTATGGACGATCATATAAAACATATTTGAAAAATATATATAACCTTCAATAACGGCTATTAAAAACCATTGTACCTATAAAAAATAAATATATGCACAGAAATGAATATGAAAATCTATTTGACTATTGTAAAGTGTTAACAGTATACGACAAAATAGATTTATCAATAGTGACACAGTGTAGCAACAAAATTAAAGACCTAAAGAAAAAAGCGAGGCCCAAACACTTACGTAGATTGCAAAATATTTCGAAATTTGAGGTTAAAAAAGCAACAATGAATATGGACAAAGAGTGTGGAAGTGTCTTCTCCCAAGTACCTTAAATCGATTTCCTGATGATTTATCATGGTCAATAGAAGGTAAAACTGCAGGCCAAGTCAAAAATATAGTTAAGAGCCATATATTAGGTAAGTAAAATTGTAAAAAAAAAGTGTAACCATAAATCATAAAACTAAGCATGTACCTATTGCATATTAACCTATATGTAATTTTAATAACAATAACAGTAGATAAGTAAGTGTTATTAGTTAAGACTCCTTAGCTCATAAAATCTTTAATATTTAAGATTAGAAGTAGTTAAGTTTAAAATAATGTAATGTAATCAAATGAAATAAACAGTTTAATTTCTTTTTTTATCCTTATACCTATGTGAAATGAAATAGGTGCCTTGTCAGTCTATGCATTCAATTGTCTATTTAAGAGTAAGATCACATGGTTTACAGGTGCAAGATATTAAGATTCCTCCGCGGTTCCGCGGCGACGCGAGCAACTTCCAGGACGACCTGGCAGTGGTGGTGCTGGCGCGCCCGCTGCCTCCGGCGCTGAAGCCCGTCTGTGTCAGCTTCGACTGGGAGCTGGACGAGCAGCAGCTGGCAGAGGGCAGCGAGGGCACGGTACAGTTCCTATAACTATGTAGCTTGGTAAATGAGTGCTCAAAAGGGGGGTGTGGCTGGACTGGCCGAAAGCAGGACTTTTGACTTCGGAACTTTGTTTGGACTAGTTAGGAGATAAACATACTAAAAGTCCCCACCACTTGGAGGTGAGCCCTAGCGGGGAGGGGGACACAAATAAGGTCCCGTTTTTTTGTTTTTTGTTTCCATTTTGAAAACGATGCGTCATAGGAAATGTAGGGGGCTGTTTTCTACAGACGATATATATGCAAGTTGGAGAGAAATGTATGAAAAAAGTTTAAAAAAACAAAAACCCGCCTTCAAAAAGCAAAAAATAACTTCTTTAAAATGGCAGGTAAATAAGTCAGTCCAACTGAAGTCGGCGTCCAACAATATTTTAACCAAAAGCAGACTTCAGTTGGACTGACTTATTTACCTGCCATTGTTTTTGCCAGGGTTTTTGTTTTTTTAAACTTTTTTTTATTTTTTACTTTTTAGTGATCATAATTATGCTGTTATTCTCCCATTTCTCAAGAAACAATAGAACATTTCAATCTCGCCGCAAGCAACGCCGTGGGAAAGCCATAGTCATATATTTAAACCTAAATATGCTCGTCATAGTCGCTCAACTATCTTAATCGAAATATCTTGTCTCCACCCTCGAAATATATACCGTTTAGGAGTTCCGGTGGCCATCTGTGGTCTTCATCATCAGTTCCACTTCACCAAATAGTGGTTTCCAAGACCAAATACACGAGTTACAATGAAAAATACCAAAATCGCTATAGGTATGCCTATAAATTTTGAAGAGTTCCGTCGATTCCTCATGGATTCCACCATCAGATCTTCATTTTGAAAAAAATGGGACCAATCTGGAAGCACCAGCTTTCAAATAAAAAAAGAATCTTCAAAATCGGTTCACCCAGTCGAAAGTTCTGAGGTAACAAACATTAAAAAAAAAAAAAAAAAATACAGACGAATAGAGAACCTCCTCCTTTTTTTGAAGTCGGTTAAAAATAGGTGAGGTCAAAACTACATTTTTGAAAATCGACCGCTTTTTGGAGCTCATATCTAGACAACGATTGAAAATAGGTGGAAAATGGTTAGAATCAAAGTTGTAAAAAAATTTATCAGCTTTAATAATGCCATACAACACCATTTCCTATGACGCATCGTTTTCAAGATGGAAACAAAAAACAAAAAAACGGGACCTTCTTTGTGCCCCCCACCCTAGGGCTCACCTCCGAGGGGTGGGGACTTTTAGTATGTTTATCTCCTAACTAGTCCAAACAAAGTTCCGAAGTCAAACTTTCTGCTTTCAACTTTTCCATCCACAATTTTTCGTTGCCAGGACTAATAGTAAACTCGGCTAATTCGCGTGTTTCCCGTGATATCATGTTACGAGTACATGCTTATAGTGAAGTTTCACATGAGCGAATTTAAACCAATGCAACCATATAGTGCGAGAAAAGCCTTTACCGAATTAGGCCAATAGGGAATATGCATGGTTTTTTAAAATCAGATTTCTTAACAAAATATTAAAATACCGTAATTAAAAAGAGATCACCAAAAGTGAAATTAAAATTAAAATCAGCCAAGAAATACGGATGATAGGGTGACGGCACCAATGATGGACACTTTTAGCTAACAGGCACCAGTAATGGGCAATTCACTCTTAATTCAAATTTCATACGGTCCTAAATTGATTGTTGCAAAACAAATGAATGACCCTTATCTTCTGTGAAATAAGAATCGTCCATCATTGGTCCTTCTCCATTACTGGTTCCGTCACCATACAAGTATTTTAAAATGCTAAACAGAAAGCGATAAAACAGAGAGATCCGATATGTCATGTGACGTCATATAACAGGCCGGCCATATAAGCTCCATGTTAAATTCTGTTTTGCTAGATAGAAATAGCATAGTATAAATATAAAAGTAGCTCGACTCCGGCCATTTAGGAGATTCTAATACCTATTGCCGCTCGGGCGTCAGGGTTGTCCAAACTTGTTTTTCAATTTTAGTCACCTACTTGGCCATACTGTGATTTATAATCATGTTAATTTTCATAAATTACACAAACCTAAAGTAAGTATAAATATTGTTAGGTACCTAAGTACCAAATTTAAATTATTTTACTTACATACTTTTTATCTGTTGACACTAAATAATAATTATGTTTATAGGTATGTGACGTGATATGTAAATTCCTTTTCGACCTTTTGATAATGCCGCTTTCGCGCAAGGCGGCTTCCTTTGACTACTTAGGTACCTATTATTGGCGGCACGCGCCGCCGCCGCGCGGCTTCCTTAGAGCATTGGCCGCTCGCTTTGGTTCTAGGCTTGTGCTTTGGGTACTAGCAACGATAAGCATACTTATGTAGTGAAAAATACATACTTAATATGACTACATAGGTACATATAAAACGCCCAAGACTCAGAAACAAAAAATACCTACTCGCACTCATCACACGAATATTTGCCCAGACCGGGAATCGAAACCAGGACCGCTAGCTTCGTAAGCAAGGTCACTACTTACTTAGTCACTACCAACTACCTAGGCCATCCACGTCGTCACATGTTACCTGTCACGTCACACTCAATAACTTAAACTACCTACTTAATACGTATTTATTTCACCTAGGTATACTATAGGCAGGCCGGTACGAAATACCTTTTATTAAATCTGGATATAGTTGTACCTACCTAAGGTAGGTTTAGAAATCCGTATACAGAACAATATTTAAGCGTTTTCGGCAACGACGTTGTCGCTCGATAGCTAAGTACGCGCGCTAAAACAAAACGTAACCGAACGCAATGACGCCGCGGCCCCGACTAAGTTCCCTTGAAATTTCTTGAGATCTCGTTTCTTATTGGTTCGCCCCGCCACAGGCCCCGCCCACAGCCGCAAGCCGCGCGATGTACCTTTGTTTGAAGACGATCTACTGTTCTCTATACTGTGGAAATAGGAACCAATCTTTGTTGGCTTATATCTTGGTTATTTGCGCAAAAAACTGTTTATTACATGAACATTGAAAATTTAAAAATGAATGAGGGCTCCTTTACACATCGGTAATATGGAGAAAGTCTGCTAGCGCTTCGGAAAAGACCATCATTGCAGAGAAGAAGCGCTGTAAGAAACTCCAGAAACTCCATGAATCAGCTTTAAAGAAAAACTGAGAAGTTGTGATTTTTTTTTATTAAGGAGATGAAAGCTCCTCGTGTGGTTGCCGAGTTAGAATAGTGCCACTCCATGTCTTCCCGTGGATGTCGTAAGAGACGACTAAGGGAATAAAGGCTTGTAGTACTGTTAGGCGATGGGCTTGCAACCTGTCACTAATACGCTGGTAAACATCTTAGCCTAATTGTGCAAATTGTGGTTATAGAATTATCAACAAGTTTTTAGAGATGTTTGTAATTCTGTAGCTCTGCCTACCCCACTCTGGGAACGAAGGCGTGAGATTATGTATGTATATATGTAGGGAGATGAAAGCTCTTGGCAGAGTTTGCAGCGGGATGTGAATAATTTCCAGTTCGAATGCCACAGGTTCTGGATGTCGAGCTGAGGATCCAGCGGGTGCCGTACGTCGGACCCGAGGAGTGCATGCGGAGGACACCCAAGCACCAGCTCCAATACATCACCAGCGACAAGATCTGTGTGGGGCTCCCCGCCACGTCACCTACGGGTGAGCATTTTCAACCGACTTCAAAAAAAAGAAGGAAAATAGCCAAAAACATTCGTTATTTAGCCGCTAGGGTCAACTCTGAATCTCGCTGGTTTTTAAATAGAAACCAAACCTAGATAGATCGATAGCTAATAAGTAGCTGAGTCACGCGAGATAACGATCGAGATAACTCAAAAAGGTCGTATGATCCTTTAGCCGCCTTTTAGTTTGAGAACGGCAGATGTGGCGTTCTTTTCCACCCTTTATATAGGTATAGATAGGTTATATCTGCGCCGGCGAAGTCTTTGCTCGACTCTACTGATGACGGAGCGGTTAGCCTAGTTGATAGTGACCTTGCTTTTTTTTTTGTAATCGCCTGAAGGGCCAAAGACGAAAGTCCTTGCTTTTGTTTGCGTTTTGCTTTAATTACTTTAAGAAAAAAGGGCAGAGGTGAAAATCCCTTCCGGAGACCTGGGAATGGAGGGCCCAGGTACTGCCGGGCTCGCACCGGCTAAAAACACCAATGCCCCTAGTACCAACTAGAATTTAGACTCCCGCGGATACTACCCCAGCCAGTGCTGAAAGGCCGGAGGAGAAAGTCCTTCCTCCGTTTACATATCCGCGGGGTTTTTCCAAAAAGGGGGGATAGGAATGGGGGTTGGGGTGGGGGGGGAGACTTATAGCTATGTGAGTCGCGGAGTGGGAATCCTGACGCATCCATGCTTACAGACTACGGGCTTCCTTTCTTTTGCCCGACAATGGAGGAGTTGGGTCGGAGATCTTTTTGGACCACTTGTGTGGCTGTGGATACCATCTTTATGGCTGGGGCTACCCTTTTTGAGGCTTTCTCTTTTGCCTGGAGATACTATTTTTTGCGCGTGTCTCCTAGCGCTGCCCTCTTTTGTGACCTCTTCCATTGCAACTTAGCCTATACATCTGCTATAATTTAATGGGGGGCAAGTGTCAATTTGACGAGGGACCAGTGAATCGCGCGCGGAGCCTTACCCCAGCCTATGCTGAAGGGCCGGGAGAGAAAATCATTCCCCAGTCAGTGACCCGGCTTTACTAAACTAGCGGTCCCCGGTGTGATTCCCAGTTAAGGCAATGTGTGTGTGATAGCGGCGTGTATTCGATCCTTAGTCTTGGCTGTTAGTATTTGTTTTTTGTTTGCTCCATAAACTTTTTCTTAGGTACTCGCCCAAGGGTTAACTGAAAGAGATCCCTTAAAGTGATAAGTTCGCCTTTGTGCTATTATTTCGAGTTTAGTACAACAGTGTTTACTTACAAACATAGTTTTTGTTTCTTTTTCAGTTTGCACCTTTGACACCGGCTCCGGCCTGGTCTACCAAGACTTTGAATCCATCCCGTACTTGCGCGGCGTGGCATCCCACTCGCTCAGGGTCCCATGCACCACGATGTTCACACACGTGGGCACACACAGAGCGTTTCTGCTGCGGCACGTCAGCGGGCTGGAGGCGGAGTGTGCGCGACACTACCCGGAGGCAGGGGGGGTGGTTAAGAATAAAGGGGGCGAAGAATTTGTTTGTAACTGTTACTGCTGACAATAAAATAGACTTCTTTGTTTTTATTAAATTAGCCTTTATTTCATGCTTCCTTTGCTTATTATGTGGTAAATGTAATAGTTGCTTTTAAAATAAATTAAATACTTAGGATAAAATACCTCCGATATAGCAACCACTTTTTTCAGAGCTGATATCTCGTAAACGGCTGTACCGATTTTTATAAAATTTTGCTTGAACCATTTGGATTAAGTAAGCTTTCTTTTTAAAAAAACCGCGTCAAACTCGGTCTATTCGTTTGGGAGCTACGATGCCACAGACTCACAGATACGTAGATACACAGTCACAAAGATACATACATATACAAATCGGCTGTTTTAAAAACAAATGTTAAAAAAAAATAGTTAAGAACAGTAAGTAAAAGCGTCAATTAAAATCCTTATTTTTTTCCATTTCTCAACGGAAAGTTAACCATGATCTATAGTTAAAATGACAATTGGCGTAAAGGATATATATCAATTGTCATTTTAACCATCGAATGATGTAAGTATAGTAATTTTCGTTACGAAATGGTATTTTTTTAAAGGATTTTAATTGAAGCCTTAACTGTTCTTAACTATTTAGTTTAACATATAACATCCATTTTTGTCCGAGGGTTAAAAACTATTAGACCGGAAGATACTGGCACAAAATTTCCGGTCATTTCTAACAAGTATGGCGGCCCTAGGGGTTTAATTATTTATGTAATGACGAAAAGGAAAACGATGGTCATAGCGCTGGTACCGGCGGCCCAATCGCGTGGGCGTTAATCGAACGTGTCGAATTTGTAACACAAAAAATCTTGTATTTTCCGATAGTCGATGAAAAAAGAAGTAGGTGGTAGCGTAATTCCACAGCGACGATGATTAGCTGTGCAAAAATTAGCTAGGTACAAATAGTTGAATGGTTTTTTTTAAATGAATGTGTTTTCGTCGGTATGGCAGGCTGTAAGCCACACCGGAGAAGTATGGCATTACGCTACCGCCTAAGTGCACTAGTGTTCGACACTTTAAGCTGACATGCACCAATAATCGACACTTAACTCTTAATTCAAAGATCATACTGTCATAAATTGAGTGTTACAAAACAAATGAATAACCCTTATCTTCTGTAAAATAAGAATCAAGTGTCGATCATGACTCCTTGTGGATTATTGGATCCATTAAGTTACCTCATTTTTCATCGACTATCGGAAAACAAGAATTTTTGTGTTACAAATCGTTCGACTTTCGTAATTTATCCGACACCTTCGATTAACGCCCACGCGTTTGGGCCGCCGGTACCAGCGCTATGACCATCACTTTCCTTTTCATAATTACGTAATTAGACCCTTGAAGGGTTGCCCTACTTGGTACCTGGAAATCTTGTCTCAGTGTCTCCCGGTCTATATAGATGTTCATCTCTGTATTTATGCATTGAAATAACTGGGTTTGCAGTTTTAAGATTGCAGTCTTGAGAATCCCAATGATGCACATGGATGGAAACAGCCTTAACTATTGGAAATAGCTTATTCTACGCCAAGGAGAGTTACTTCTATTTTTGAAAACAATATATACTGCATTTATGGATTTTAGAGAATTCTAGAAGTCTTTTTTTAGTTTAAAGGTGTATGTGGTTTAGATATAAGGTATCACTATCAACGATCCTTTCGATTCGACCGGTTCGATTTCCGAAATGGCAGACGAATTTTCAAAAACACATAAATTACAGCTATTTTGTTTTTAACGAAAGTAAGTCCCCTTTGCATGGAATTTGCTATTTCAATATTTAAGGTACCTGACGTCCATGACGCGTCTTACTTCCTCATTCGACCCTATTTCCATAATTTATTTTTGTTGTGTTTTTGCAACACGTTGTATAGATAGACCGTGTTTGAACATAGCCTTAATGATCTGATGGAACAAGAGCATCCAATGACTAGCGTTTTATCTCTATCTCACCTGATTAAATGATGATGAAGACTAGGATGAAGCTCGCTGGTTCAGTACAAACCTATCGCTCTTGATTTAAAGACATCCAAATTATATCCCTGAGACAGACGATGGAAGCAAATTCCACTTTTTAGCAGTTCGCAATAAAAAAGAAGAAGCGAAACGCTTTGTGCGAACAAATGGTATTTCGACATCATACGGGTGAAGCCGCCCCTCCGCCTGGACGTCCGAAGATGGAAATGTGATTGTGGAATTAGGTTAAGCAATTACTATGCCCTCTCCTAAGTGTAACTTGTATAATACAGAGAGGTACTCGACGTCGATGATCGAGCCTCCTCATCGCCAATGAGTCTACGAGCTCGGCGTAGCATTGTACCGAAAAGTAACTTCTCAAATTGTGGAAGTTTCTTATGAGAAATTCTCGGAAATTTCTAAGAATATTCTTAAATTTTGTATGGAATGAGAACATTCTCAATGCTCTCAAGTGTTTCTGATAATGTTCTCAGTAATTTCTTGAGAAGATTTCTTAACTTCTGAGAATGTTCCGCCGCCGAGTCCAAAGCAGCCAAATGTATCACGCCGAGCCATACCAGAGGGGGCATCAGTATTCCAGGTGTGATGGTTTAGAAGCTGACCTGGCGAGAAATTCCACTTCACCTTTAAGCGGAAACCTAGCGTTTTATATTTTTCATCTCAATAGCTCGGAAAGCCCTTTTCGTTTGTTTGATATCTATTGAGAAAATCGCTTTTTATCCACATGTGAAGAAAGAGTTTTGACATTTGAAGGCAGCTTAAGTGATATTTGACAGCTAACAAAACGTAAAACGTTAAAAATGCTGAATTTCTAACATCACAATTAATGAATTGCATCGAGTAAAAACACTAAATACAGTCTTAGTAGTTTATTTTAATTCATAAATATCAGCATTCAACATTAACCTTCATTCTTGTTGTACAAACAGATAAAATGTTCTGACAGTCCAAGCAAGTCGATGTGTGAACAAAACGCCTCCGAAATAATAAAAAAAAACTTAAGTCAAAGCTTTTCAATTCAGCCGTCAACGTTAAATACTCGCATGTTTTTCTAGTTTGTTTTGTTATTGAAAATGAGTGATTCGAGTGACGAAGACGTATTAACACTTGTGGAATTACGGGAAACCGTGCAAAATGCGGAATTGAGCTTATTGTCTGAAAAATCCCCTTACTCTTTTTATTATTTTCCTTGCTGCAGTGAGGTGAAAAGTTTTGTGTTATACACGGGTGAAAATATATTTTACGTCTCGTGTGTTGAAACACTCGCTACGCTCAGGATTCTATTTTTGAACCACTCGCTTCGTTCGTGGTCAATCATAGAATCCTTTCGCTAGCTCGTGTTTCAAATGAACACTCGCAGGTAAAATACAACTTTCCCCCCTTCTATAACCAATAACTATTTAGGTATTGTATTGTATGATACAAAAAAAAATCGGTCAAGTGCGAGTTGGACTCGCACACCGAGAGTTCCGAACTGCCGCACAGTTCGTCGGTGTTAATATGCATTTAGATTTAGGACGGACGGGCGGACGAACAACTTAGGCATAATAATAGGGTTCCGTTGGGCTACCCTTCGGGTACGGAACCGTAAAAACGACCTTCTGCTAGAGTTTCTTGCGGCACTTCTCCGCAATGCTGCCCTCCTAAGCAAAAATGCAATAACTAAATTCAAGAGCCAAAGCAGATTCAACTCTCTTCTGTTTGTAACTAGGTTGCAATTTCTACAGATGTTTTTTCTGAGATATCGCCATTATGCTTAGTAGGGCAGAATGATGGTCTTGTCTGAAGCCCTAGTAGTTTACTCCATATAACAGACGTATCAAAGACCCCTTACACGGTCAGTTTACAAAAAAAATATTACTAACCTCTTATGGGAGGGTAAACCGCTTCGTTACGTAACGCGTTACGGCGCCAGCATAGAGGTAGGACAGCATAGAGGGAGTATAAAAACAGCCAATAGAATAGTACTCTTCGCACCTGTTACAAATGCACTTCGTTAAAAAGAGACGTCTATATATGACCTCTTTCAACAGTGTACCACTTTTTAGGTTTGTTAGTGTGTGTCACTCTGCATTCGTGTGCGTAAGTTTGCAGTCAGTTAAACAATTTCAATATTAAATAGTTCAACTTAGATTAGTTTAAGTTATCACTTTTGTCGGGCGTCCCGAGACGCACACGTTTTTTTATGTCCTGACACTTTGTGACCGGTTTTGAAAAGAATTCTATGTGATGCTACCCTTCCAGTTTAAATCTCTTCTTCTTCTTCTTCGCGGACGCGTAAAGTGTCGACAAAGATGGTAGCCACAAGAATAACGCATAACAATTCTATACTCTATACAATTCCTCGTGCCTCGTGTGGTTGCCGAGTTAGAATAGTGCCACTCCATGTCTTCCCGTGGATGTCGTAAGAGACGACTAAGGGAATAAAGGCTTGTAGTACTGTTAGGCGATGGGCTTGCAACCTGTCACTAATACGCTGTTTACGCTGGTAAACATCTTAGCCTAATTGTGCAAATTGTGGTTATAGAATTATCAACAAGTTTTTAGAAATGTTTGTAATTCTGTAGCTCAGCCTACCCCACTCTGGGAACGAAGGCGTGAGATTATGTACTCTATACAATTATATTCCTTCCTCAAGTCAAGACATTCAATGACCACTTCGACAAGGTCGCCGGGTCCCCCAGTGTGTGCCCGACACTGCTCTCGAAGCGTTGTGAGAGGTGTTTGCAAAAATACAAGGAAAACATGTTTATGTTGTCGATGATCATAGGTGAGTCATTTACAATATGAATATACTCTCAGAATTCATAGAATTAGGCAAATATTTAATAATAAAGGAACCAACTTAAAGCGTTTTGACTAGTTTCGTTCGCTTATTTTATTTATACCATAGTTTTACTCATCTT
Organism: Acleris literana; assembly: GCA_946894065.1. NCBI lineage: Eukaryota > Metazoa > Arthropoda > Insecta > Lepidoptera > Tortricidae > Acleris > Acleris literana. Next base: position 2,817,317 of record OX335693.1, on the reverse strand, counting down.
GTTTATACTTTTTTGTGAATGGATATACTTAAGAAATAGAACAGTTGACTACAAAGATTATGGCTTTTAGTTTTATTTCAATGAATATCTTTTTAGTGGACTGTACGAGCCGTTACAGTCAAAGTAAATAAAGATCTTGGAATCGATGAGGAATCGAATGATTTCCTTTAAGTTATAGTCACTTCTTGGCTTGTATCCTATACAAATTATAAAGTACAAATTACAGTGCCTCGATCATCTGCATTACCAATTAGCGTATCCCAAGGAGACCTGTTATTATTTGACGCGTTTTTGTTCGATTTTAAAAGGGTAGTTATGTTAAACTATTTAAGATTTAGCCCCGTTTATATAACAGTAAATAAATAATAAAATAACCGACTCTATACCAACACATTAAAATAATAAAGATTAAGACAGATAGTTATCTGTCTAAATCTTTAATCTTACTTCTACTATATATGCGAAAGTTTGAATGGATGGATGTTTGTTATTCAACAACTGAACGGAACTGGATGAAAATTCACACAGAGATAGAATATACTTTGGAATATCGCACAGTCTATTTTTTATTGCAGAAATATGTACGTTTTCTGGAGGAAGAGTGATAAACCACTTCTACGCGTATACAACCATTAGTTTACCATAATTTGAATATTGGGTGAATTTCAACAAGCGTCAAATTATCCTAATTTTGGTGGTATTTTTTATTTTCTTAGTAGGGTTTACAATTAAACGTTTAAGTGACGTCATTAGTCATTATAAAAACAGTGTTAAAATGGCCCTTTATTATACCAAGTGTTTTTTAAGATACAACGATTTTACTAATTATGTACCACCAAAATTGTTATTATCCACCAAAATTACTTTTCTTAGCAAAACTCACGATCAATAATAACATATCGGGCTAATTAAAATATAATCTTTAGGGAATCTTCCTTGTTATTTTTGAAAATCCAAAACGTAAGTTTCTAATATAATAAATAATGATTATTTGTTGTTTAAATAATTTTGGTGGAGACCAGAAATTTTGATAATTTTGGTGTTTCGCAAAAGCCACCAAAATTGTACCACCAAAATTATAAAATTTAACATTTTTTTTAAATTAAAAACAAATGTTTTAGTTTAACAAAAACTTAACTCGTTACCGTTAAAAAGACACCATAAACATACTTGAAAAAACTATCACACAACAAAACTTTTTGCGAAATAATGACTTATCTAAGTTATCACGATTAATAAAGTGTATTTCATACCACCAAAATTAGATACTTATGTGCTTAGCGGGAAGACGCAGAAAGATGGTACAAATCTTTCACCGTCTATTGCTGGAGTGAAACTGAACGAACATCTGACGCTATATTTGTTTGTTTAATCACGTTTCGTTCGATCATAAAATCAATTTCAATATTCACCACCAAAATTAACTATTTCGCTTGGACAGTTTTATTTACACTGCTCCCAGTTTCCTTTTACTTGCAAATGCAATAATTGATACATTTTAAAATACCTCAACTAATAAGGAATACAGATAACTAAAATATAAGTCCAGTTGAGGCTTAATAAGTTTGTACCACGACATATCAGTATATGCGGGAAGTACAGGACACGACACCAAAATTGATTTTGGATTGAAAATATTTTTTTACGATAAATATAATAAGTTAATAATAATTTTAACTTTGGCTCAATATGGTACTTTGATTAAGATTATTTATAAAATAAATAGTTTTCCAATACATGTACTTTACACCCCAATTATCACGTCCGCCGCTCAAAAAATGTGGTTGAGATAATTACCCTATTACAATTGATTCCAGGTTCATTCTTATACCCTAGTTATTGCTACGAAGTCAACAAAGCTAATGTTACACGGAGTCCAGCGGACAGCAGTCGTTTCAATATTAACGTCGCTATCAGTGAAGCTAGTCGAAATAGTACTCATAGTAATCGACCCAGTCAAAATATCAGTGATAACTATGGACCCAGTCAAACACAAACCACTACTCCCAGACAGAATCAGTTTGAACCCCTGACTACAACCCCTGAAAGTATATATTATTCGAAAGAACTTCTTATCGACCGTTTCGCTTATCAAACTACTAACAGACCTTACGCAAATCCGGGATGTATTGGTCAAACAAATTCTGGATCAAAACAAGACAATTGTACTAGTCGAAATGGAGATGTTAAACTACGTCCCCCTCCCCCTAACGTCAACACCAGCATGAGGGCAGAGCCAGAGATTGGCGGAAAACCTGTACCTCCTTTCTCGGAAAATCCCGAAAAAATTGTTGGAGATAGAGATTCTAGCGTTGCGCTTTCCTCATCGCTAAGCGGTTGGGGTTTCTCTGATGATACCCCTGATCCTCCCGTGATGGTGGAACGGGATCGGCTCCTGTGGCAAGTGAGCGTGTTCAGCAAGGAAGTGTCGCCGCGCGTGAGGGTGTGCGGGGGCTCCCTGGTGACCAGCTCGGCCGTCATATCAGGTGAGCGTCAGTTGTGAGGTGACATGTGCATTCTTTGTTGGGCTGAGGCCTTTTCCCACGACTGCCCCAAAAAAGGAGTGTAATGTTTTCAGGGTTCATGTTTGTATATATGTATGTATGTGAGTTTCTTTATTCCACTATAACTTCTAAATCCCTTGACCGATTTAGATGTGTGAGGTATCGTTAGAATCCTTACGTCATCCCGGGCACAGTAACTGTTTGAGAACAGTAGATCGTCTTCAAACAAAGGTACATCGCGCGGCTTGTGGCTGTGGGCGGGGCGAACCTTCCACACGAAACTAAATCTCAAGATATTACAAGGTAGCTTAGCCGGGGCCAATGCTCAAGGGAAGCCGCGCGGCGGCGGCGCGTGCCGGCAATAATAGGTAAATAATCAAAGGAAGCCGCCTTGCGCAAAAGCGGCATTATCAAAAGGTCGAAAACGAATTTACATATCACATCACATACCTATAAATGTATAATTTAGTGTAAACAGATAAACTAATTACTTAAAGTTTGTGTAATTTATGAAAATTACTATGATTATAAATCATAGATCAAAATATGGCAAAGTAGGTGACTAAAATTTAAAAACATGTATGGAGAACCCTGCCGCCCGAGCGGCAATAGGTATCAGAATCTCCTAAAGGGCCGGAGTCGAGCTACTTTTTAACCGACTTCAAAAAAAGGAGGAGGTTCTCAACTCGTCGGGATAATTTTTCTTTATTTTTTTTTATTTATGTTCCCCGATTACTCGAAGACCACTGGACCGATTTGAAAATTATTTTCGTTGTTCGAATGGGTATACTTTCTAGTTGGTCCCATTGTCACCACGTCGGGATCTGATGATGGGATCATGGAGAAATCAAGAGAACTCCTCAAATATTATAGGCACACCTATAGCGATTTTGGTATTTTTCACTGTAACTCATGCATTTGCTTTTGAAAAGTACTATATGGTGAAGTGGAACTGATGATGAAGACCACAGATGGCCACCGGAACTCCTTAACGGTACCTATTTCAAGGGTGGCGATAAGATATTTCGATAAAGGAAGTTGAGCGAGTATGACGAAGCACATTTAGGTTTAAATATGACTATGACATTCCCGCGGCGTTGTCTGCGGGGAGCTTGAAATGTTCTATAGTTTCTTATTAATATTTAGAAGTGGAGCTACGTAACAGCATAAATAGGATCACTAAAAAGTATAAAATAAAATAAATGTTTAAAAAAAACAAAAAACCGCCTTCAAAAAGCAAAAAATAACTTCTTTAAAATGGTAGGTAAATAGGTCAGTCCAACTGAAGTCGGCGTCCAACAATATTTTAACCAGAAGCAGACTTCAGTTGGACTGACCTATTTACCTACCATTTTAAAGAAGTTATTTTTTGCTTTTTGAAGGCGGTTTTTTGTTTTTTTAAACATTTATTTTTCTATTTATACTATGTCCCGGGTGACATAAAACTGTTAAAATTGAAATAACAACAATGACAATTATTAACATATGTAGGTACCTATATCGACGACAGTATAAAAAATGCAGTTGGGTTTTTAAAGCTTGCTTTTCATAATTATAGTTAGGTATTACTCTACACTTCTTAAACAGTTTTAAGAATAGCAACTGCATGACTGTTCCCGTTACTGGAATAAAGACTTAGGACTGCGCCGAGCGTCCAGTGGCGCCCTCTTTACTGTTATTGTGTTTTCTAATAAACTAAAGTATTGTCTAGAAATCGAACGATGTTTTTTGTTGTTGTACAAATGAATTCAAAATGTATGGTAATCTATCGATGTTTCGAAAACTTTGGTCCGCTGTTTCGTTAGTCCGAAATTTTCATTTTTCCGAAAATCATTTTTTTCCGAACCAATTAACTTTCCAAAATGTTTAAAGAGATACCTACAGAACCTGTGGGTTAGGTTAGGTTAGGTTAGTTTTATAACTATCCAGGAAAGTTAAACAGTTTCAGAGAAAAATGATTTTCGGACAAATGAAAATTTCGGACAAACGAAACAGCAGACAAAAGTTTTCGAACTTAAGATAGGTAAGGTATAGGTGAAAAACTCAAGTAATAGAGTTGTGCCCGCTCGGTCTTTAAAGGGAGCGCTCCGATCTCGGTCAATCGGTGAAAGGAACTAGTTCGTTCTTTTAGTTCCTTTAGGTCCTTTAGCTCCGGAGCAAATTTGGAGATCCGTGCAGGACACGCTTTGAAGTAGGTGCTATTGGTCTCGTTCACATCGAGTGCGCTCTTTACTCGTTCGCTCTGTTTCGCTCATACATACAACATTTGCTACTGACCTAAAGGACCGAAGACCGATTAAGATCGTTTACGAAGAACTAGTTCGTTTCGGTCCGCGACGGGAATTCATTCTTTTTAGTTCTTAGTTCCTGACCGACACAAGCCTATCAAGTAAATGACCTCTTGCATGTATCTACTTCAAAATGATAATCTACTAATAATTTGCACATGTACAAAAACATTTTATATTTTTCATCACACTTGCTCGTAAATAGTGTCCTAACATGCTAGAAAAATCGACCGTAAATACAAAATAATACCCGCGGGCCTTTTTTTTTTAATTTGCGTAGACTCAAACTGTCATAATATGCCAGGACTAGGGCATGAATTCCGAGATCTCGGAATCTCGAAATGTCGGAATCTCGGACCAATTTTTCAGATATTATAATTCCGAGATTAGACGGAGCAATACCGGAACACTTTCAGTATCGAAATTGAATTCCGATATTGGGCCTATCAATATCGTAAATCCGATATTCATTACCTTTTAATTCCGATATTGTAATATCGAAAAAAACGTAGTATTTCAAAGTTATCTGTGGAGTTGCCTTCTATGCATTATAGGACATGCAGTATCGGACGATTTCTAGTATCGAAATTGAAAATCGGTATTGAATATTGAATAGAAAGTGTGTGTTTCTAATAGATCCCTAATTCCGATACTAGTATCGGAATTCCGATGTTGAGACACAATACCGAATTTCAATTCCGGTATTGGAAATAGTCGATATTGTACGCCCTGCGTAATTCCGAGATTCCGATATTGAGGTTCAATACCGATTTTCAATTCCGATACTGGAAATCTTCCGATACTGCATGCCCTAGCCAGGACCCCAATTCTTGTGCCATTCGATACGAAGTTTCATTCGAGATGAAATGTCAGTTGCATACAATTTTCAAAAAATCTCGCATATAAACTATTGACCTCGACTGTCACTAGAATCGGACTCCTGACCACGTTTGACATTATCTGTGGTAAGTCATAGACAATAATGTAGTCTGCCGCAAATTTATAAATACTGATTATAAACTGTGTGATTCCAAAATAATGATTAAAAGGGTGTCTTTGTGCACATATTAAAATTTATACCTATATCAATAAAAACATGTCGTCATCAGAAGAAATGGATAATGCGACTCCGCCGGACATCGCCAACGCGGCTAAAATTATTAGTGAGAATCGTAAGTTAAAAATATGATCTTTTGTCTGATTTTATTTCATTTCCTCGCAATTATGATGAAAAACACTGTATGTTACACGGGTGGTAAAGGAAATACAAAGCTCGAGTCATTAAAGCCCTCAGCCTTCGGCTTCGGACTTCTAACAGCCCCTCGTTTGTAATTCTGCCTTTACCACCCTTAATACACAATGTAATATAACATCTTTGTGTATTTTTGAATTTAGAAAATAATACTTTATTTATAAGTTGCAAAGGAAAAAGTTGGGTGCTCAATACTTTTGGCCAAGGCTGTATGTATATTCATGCCAAATTACAGCTTTCTAGTACTAAGAGTCTCTGAGCTAGGCTGCGACGGACAGACGGACGGACGGTCGGACATGGCGAAACTATAATAAGGGTTCCTAGTTTGACTACGGAACCCTAAAAACCGCAACCAAATCGGTTCACCCATTTAAGAGCTACGGTGCCACAAACAGACACACACACACATACACACGCACACAGCGGTCATACTTATAACACCCCTCTTTTCGCGTGGGGGGTTAATTCACCCTTCTTTTTAAAGCTTATCCAAGTCCTCTATAGTTGGTCTACCTGCTCTTTCCAGCGGCGCAGTGCTTCTGGGGCGTGGGCCCGCTGCCGGCGGAGCAGTTCGCCGTGGCGGCCGGCAAGGCCGAATTGGACGAGATCGATGACTATGACGCCTACCAACACTGGGGGGACGTGAGTTTGTTCTACAACTTGACCCATATTACCTTACCAGAGGGCCCTGCAAAGATGTACTACGCTAACTAACGTTTCTATTCGATTCGTTTTTACACCAATCGCGTCACTGGGAGATAACGTGATACGAAAAGTCACGTGGTCTACCAGTGACGCGATTGGTTTAAAAACGAATCGAATAGAAACGTTACTTAGCGTAGTGCATCTTTGCAGGGCCCTCTGCAGCTCTTTATACAAATAACGATTTGTGTCTATACTCATCATTTCTCCGAAAAATTTTGCTCATGCTTTTTTGTTCATACTTTTTAAGTCATAAAAGTTCAGTCAAAAAATTCTGAAAAGTGTACGGTACCATGAATATTGGCGTTATGAATTCAGATGAGTATGAGTTCCGATCATTAGTATTAAAAAATATTATGAAGAGTATGAAGAGTGATCATTATGATGTAAAATGGTATGAGAAATGTTTTCGGAGTTGCAATAATCGGAGTTGCAATTTTATATGAACTTTGGCGCACCCCTTTTCTATATAGAGTAGCTCCAGCCACTGGCTGATTGCCTTTCTTACCCTGATCAACATCAGGGCTTGGAAACTTGGTTACTTATTTTAACCAGCTCGTCAGAAGCGTTATACAAAACGAGTATTTTCATTTCGATTCCGCTCGACAAGAATCGATATTCTTACGGTTTTGATCAAAGAGCAAAATAAAACTGTTCCTGCTCGAAATAACGGTTAATTTCGTGTTTTCTACTCTAACATCTGCTCCTACTTCTTTAGGTGCATTGTCATTTGCTCAGCTCGAAGTCTGCTGGAGTTTCTTGCGGCGCTTGGTCTCCGCAATGATGGTCTCGTCCGAAGCGCTGGTAGATTCACTCCATATTACCGACGTGTAAAAGAGCCCTCATGCGGCCAATTTACTAAATAAATATTTTGAATGTTGTGGGCTTCTTGGTCTTCGCCGTATAATGTTTAACATCATGGTTCCGCAGGTGCGCGACATCAGGCTCCCCCCCCGGTTCCGCGGCGCCGCGAGCAGCTTCCAGGACGACCTGGCCGTGGCGGTGCTGGCGCGGTCGCTGCCTCCAGCGGTGCTGCCCGTCTGTGTTAGCTTCGACTGGGAGCTGGACGAGCAGCAGCTGGCGGGCAGCGTGGGTTGGGTAGGTCACTTTTGACCCTGCCCAAGGAGGAAGTTTTTGACCTGTGTATGTATAAGGTCTGTTCATCCTCACTTGTCTTATATAGTAAACAACTTTCTAACCTCAAAATGAACCTTTTTTGGCTAAAACAGCTCTTTTATCGTAAATAAAGTAAACTGAATAAACATTATGGACATGACTTGGCTAATGTATTGTCTGTGATTGCTTAATTTTGTTTAAAAAAACTGTTTTAGACAAAAAAGATTCATTTTGAGGTTAGAAAGTTGTTTACTATATAAGACAAGTAAGGATGAACAGACCTTATTATGTAAGTATGGTTATTTGGCTGAACGGATGGCCCGATTTCGACTAGCGAGATGTCGTTAGATCTGTCTTAACGTCGCGAGCGTCACTAGGTACTATCGCGATCGTTAACTTGTGACCCATTTCAAGAAAAATAGGCTTGAAGTCGTCAATGTCATTAGAGATGTCAAATCATTTGTAACTTATAGGAAACTCAACCTTATTGTTGTAGAATGTCAGAATGAGTTTGGACCTAAAGGGAGCCCAAATTAAAGTTCGTGACTGTACATTAATTTAATGAACAAATACAAAATTACGAATTGTAATTCCGGTGTGAAAGAAATAAGTCAAACCCTCTCGTGTAGGGTACGTTTAGGTCACTCAAAGATGCTCGAAATTTAAAAACCAGCCAAGTGCGAGTCGGACTCGCGCACGAAGAATTCCGTGGGTACATATCTGAATATATCGAAAGTTAATATATCTAAAGTTAAAATATCGAAGTCCAAAATATCGAAAGTTACAATATCGAACGTCCAAAACATCTACAGTCATAATATCTACGTCTGAAATGCCTACGATTAAAACGCCACCCGTTCAAAATATCGAACGATACAAACACCAACAGTTATTTGAACGTTGTGCTAAAATATCGAAAGATGATACATCTAAAGTTAAAATATCGAAGTCCAAAATATCGAAGGTTACGAAATCGAACGGTCGACTTATCTACAATCTTTATATCTACGTTTGAAATGCCACACGATTAAAATTTATCGAAAGTTCAGATTCCGAGCCAACCAGTCTGTTTAATGCAAAACCGTCTCTGTTAGGTTAGGTTGTTAGGTTTTTTTTATTGCTCACAAAACAATGAGTATTATGTATACTGAATAAACAGATTGAGTAATGTAGAGGTCGGTCAGTCGGTAAATTATCGCAGTTCAACCTAACACTCCTCCCGCTACGCTCGTCGTCGTACCTAACTTTTATAATTCAGCTACAATAACCGTTCGATATTTCAAATTTCGACATTTTGGACTTCGATATTTTAACTTTAGACGAATCGACATTCGATATTTGATTACATACCCACAAGTACGATCGATATTTCAACCATCGGCATAGTAACCGTTCGATATTTCAACTTTCGATGTTTTGGACTTCGATGTTTTAATGTTAGAGATATTAACTTTCGATATTCAGATATGTACCCGGTTCCGTTCCATTATCTATACAACATTAGAAAAAAACAGCAAAAAAATCACGTCTTTTTTATGGAAACCTCTCTTGAATATTTATTTTATTTTAATTTATTTATTTTTTAAGTGTTGTTGTATGGAAGTTTTGTTATAGCGGCAACAGAAATACATCATCTGTAAAAAAATCAAGTGTCTAGCTATCACGGTTCATGAGACAGCCTGGTGACAGATAAACAGAAAGACGGACAGACGGACGGACGGACAGTGAAGACTTTGTAATAGGTTCCTGTTTTTACCCTTTGGGCACGGAACCCTCAAAACGGTGTTTTATTTACAGGTCGTCGGCATTGAGCAAGAGGTAGATTATGGCTCGGTTGTGAGGAGGCACCGTGTGCCGCACCTCGCCGTCGAGGAGTGCCTGCGCCTGGCGCCCGAGGACCAGCTCCGGTTCCTCACCAGCGACAAGATCTGCGCGGGGTTCCGCGGGGCCAGAAAGCCTCCCTGTAAGAACAACACGCAATCAGCAACTACACTGCCTTCATACCAAAGATGGCGGCTAAGGGCTGGTACAGACAGATTAAACTGCAACCCAGCCGCTAAATGGCAGTTCTGATGCAGTTGTCGTAACTGCATCAGAACTGCTGCAGCTAGCTTGCAGTTGGCGTGCAGTCCTGTCGACCGCATACCGACTTTATTTATTTATTTGGCTCTCAAAACAAGTAACAATCGAAAATGGTACAGAATTGATACAGGTAAAGTTTAGATCTAGATTGTCACTCTTCACTATGTGTGCCCATAATGGCTAATATGTAATGAAATAACAAAATTGAGGGTTAGCTGTGTTAGTATTTATTTATTTATTTATTTAAATTAGGTACAATAACAAGTTGACAACCAAACATTAATTAAATACTTAATAATCACAGAGACATTTGGGTGGTAACAACCCAATAACAATTGTACACAACATTCTTTAACATAAGGAGCAGGTAGGTATACAAAGTAAAGTTATAAAAATATCTAACTAAACTAGGTAGCTAGGTAACTTACTCAAATAGGTGGCCTATAAGATAATACATTTTTGAATTTAATTAAATTGTCCGAGAAGATATCCACATCAATTTCCAAGCAATTGTAGTTACGACACATCCTAAACAGCGGAGAATTATGGGTGACTTTATTGGTGGCTAAAGGTAGACTAAATATTTTGCGACAACGAGTGATTCTCTTACTGGCTATCAATGCCAAAGCGTTAACAAGATCCGTGTCAACGACGCCATTCAGTATTTTATGCAGCATTACCAGGTCTGCCACATCGCGCCTTGATTTTAAGGACGATAAGTGGAAGTGCGCTAACCGGTCACTATATTGAGGGATTGCACGTCGCACTCCTGTTAGTTTACTGAGATGGCGAACGAATAGCATGATTAACTATTTAATTGAGTTTGTAAAATAATTGTATGAGATTGTGACTAAATGGATGCCTTAATTATATTTAGTACTTTATTTATACATAATTGCATGAATTTATTTCTTAAATTTAGGTAACTTACCACTAGAAATATCCAAAGATAAATGGAGCGCAACAGTGTCATTGTATAAGCGGCACATTCTAGTAATCGGGTTATAGAAGGAAGTGTTGTTGATGTACGTTTGAAGTACATATATTTTTGGCGAGGGATTGCGAGGTTATCTAGTGCGGAAGTTAAGAAGGGATACAAGGGTGGGGGGGCTATCAATATATGAGTGCAGAATTTTATTTGCGACTGCAAGCTAACTGCGCGGCTGGTTTGCAGTTTGATGCAGTTACTTAAACTGCATTAGAACTGGAATACAGGTCTATTGCCGTCGTATTGCAGTTGCTTCAAATGCAACAGGACTGCATTACAACCGGGCAGCTAGCTTGTAGTCGGTGTGCAGTTGTAATGCAGTTTCGTCAACTGCATCAGAACTGCCCTCGAACTGCCATTTTGCAGCTGGGTTGCAGTTCAAATGCTGTCCGTCTGAGCCAGCCCTAACTGCATAGTAACAGTATAGGCATTTTGTACTTAATGTGGTTACTAATAGAGCATATAATGCTTCGACTGCTGCTTGCAATGAGCTGTTTTTTTTGGTATTCCGGCAGTACGATAAACTAAGAGTACCTAACGATGAAAAACAAGTTGACTGTATACATGTTGGAAAAATGGATGAAGGACACTTTAATTTTGAAAACAATAAATACTGGGTCAATTTGTAAGAGATTGTTCCTTATATTTGTTTTTAGAGTTGTTGGTGATTTTGTACTTACCTACCCCACTCTGGGAATGAACGCGTGAGTTTATGTATGTATATGTGTAGCAAGAAAATCAGTTATTATAATCAGTCTCAATTTTTTTTACTCATCTTTGGTTTATTAAGTATTAGTAAAATAAAGTTTTAATTAAATAGGAATCATGCTGATGGTTTTATTATTATTAATTACAAGGTATCACAAAAACCATATACTTAAAGTTTAAGGACACAATTGAATAAATACATTGTTTGGTCCTCTCTAGGACATCAGCACGTGATTTATGAGGCCAACAAGAAGAATCTTACGTGGTGAACAGCTTTCCCCAGGCTGAAAGTTCGGACAAAAGTTCGTTATAAAAATATTGGGGCAGTTGACATCGTCATCCTCTCGGCAGTAAAATTGTCATTACCAGAGCTGTCTTTGACATGGGCAGTTTCCCGCTGCCACTTTTCCTTCTGTGGTGGTTTCTGCGGTTTTTGGAAGCAGGAATAATATTTTGATTGCGTTTGACTACTATCATGCCCCGTGTCGTTTTGTCCAGAGTACAGGCATGTCATTTTGTCCAAGTGTATACAAAAACCATGAAAAAATCATATTTTATTAAAATAACTTACAATCGCATTTAAATTAATGTAAATCACCAGGTCAACTTATAATTCATCGATTTTAATTGACAAAATCCTCAAATACCTACAAGCGTATGTGAGTAATGAACGCAAGAAATCCATTGAAAAAATAACTTTTGTGGTCACGAAACACGTTCATACTCGTTACTCCGGCCAGTCTGGGTCAATGGCGCTCGGTATCTCGCAGGATTGTAAACATGGCCAACATCACGTTTTACAGAATTTACAGTGTCAAAAACTGCCCTACATCCTGCCAATTTTGAAATAAACCCGGGTGTCATTTTGTCCGTATATGTCATTTTGGCCGTATTTCCCCTATAAGTTATAAACCTGTTTCGACGAAGATGGCGACGACGCAGCTAGACAATCTAGTCATTTAGATTATTTCGCGAGCATTCTTCATTGTGGATCCACCTTGACGTGATAATTTAATAGGAATAGTGTGTGCCAAATAATACATGAAATTTAACGCAGACCTAACCAAGGGATAGCCTATGTCCTGCATTTATGTAAAACATAGCATAAGTACTACCCGGAAAAAGTGAGGATCACCGTTAAAGTAGCCTTCCGAGACGGGCTGCACACCGCAACCGCAGGCGGCACTGCGGCTGGCGGCTGCGGTCGACCGCAGTGCTGCCTGCGGTCGCGGTTGCTTCGATTCCAAGCGCGGCGATATGCCGCGGCTGCACAATGCGTGAAACCATGCCTCAGTCACAACATAACGTATTAATATATATGCCATTATACGTGTAAACTTTCTGCGGTCCGCGTCACTACTGGTGCTGCAGGCCGCAGTGTCGCCGCGCTCGGAATCAATTTCATAGAGATTTATAGAAAACAGTAGTGTCGCTTGCAGTTTGCAGCTGCAGTTTGCGGTCTGCAGTCCGTCTCGGAAGGCTACCTTAAAACAAAACTCCTCGGACGAATTCAACCACTAGTTAAACCAAATAAACCTCTCTCTTTCAGTTTGTAATTACGACACTGGTTCCGGCCTGATCTTCTACCCAGACTTGTCTCACTCCATCCCGTTCCTGCGCGGCGTAGTCTCGCTCCCGCTCGGTGTTTCGTGCGTGACCGCGTTCACACACGTGGCCACACACAGAGCGTTTCTGCTGCGGCACGTCAGCGGGCTGGAGGCGGAGTGTGCGCGACACTACCCGGGGGCAGGGGGGGCGGTTAAGGAGGGGGAAGGAAAGGAGGGGAACTCGTTCGTTTGTAACTGTTACTGCTGATATTACATCTATAAGTTTCTGTAAATCTTCGTTTTGATTGACGCTTAAGAGGATTGTGAAGCGCCGCCAAAATCGCGTCGCTGTCAAAAAGAATCCATACAAATTTAGCTCCGGGTGAAAACGTTCCTCACCCCCTAAATCAAGTCCGATTTGCACGATTTTTGAATAAGTTGTAGTTATTATAAAGAACTAGGTCTGTACGTTTCTATTTTTTATTTTTTCAATTTGTTTCATTCTAAGAAATATTTTCGTGGCAAGGAAAACGTACAGACATCGTTTTTTATGATATCTACAACATATTCAAAAATCGTAAAAATCGGACTGGGTTTAAGGGGAGAAAAACGTTTTCGCATTTTGTATGGAATTTTTTGCTTCACAATCCTCTTAACATGTTTTATCCTCAGGCCCGCTTGCACGTAAATTTAACCCGAGGTTATTGCCAGGTTAAATAATTGACAACATTTCAAAATAAAAAGCATTTTTGTTTTTTCGCGTTTATAATAAATAGCTGATTAAAAATTAGACTACCCGTGTTTCTCGGTTTTTCTTTATTTAACTTAAATTCGTCGTTCATAATTTATTAAAGAAATAGTCATTAAAAAGACCGTATATACAAAGTTAGGAATACTAATGTCGTGATCTTATCATGATATAAAATAAAAAAAGTAACTTTAATCAGAAACAGAACTGACTGTCATGTCATGTCACTTGTCAGCAATAACAACTGTAACAACATAAATTCGTCGACTTTGGGCAGATTGCGGCTATCCGCTTTTACAAATCCGTTAGCCACTTTCATTTTAAATAGCGTATATAAAAACAATAGTATTAATGGAATTGAAAGCGTGTCCTTAGAATCAAGTAATCCGTCAGACAGATGAAAAATTGACATGACAGTTGTATATTTTTTTCAATTCCTATGGTAATAAATGGACTAAGGGCACTATAAGTGTATTCCTAACATTCACACCCCAACTTTTTTTTACTGCTTTTCCTAAATATAAAAAAACTACGGCATAAAAAAATCCAAAAATATTTTTACTGTAATCAGCAGTGTAAAATCTACAAACGGTATTTTAATTTTACTGCCTTAGCAGATATGAATTGTTGTCAATTCACGAATGTCAGATTCATAAGAAAACTGACAATTTTAACGAATTATCCTGTAAAACCATACCAATCTATATTTAAAAAAATACCAAACAAAGTGTATCTTTGATAAGAAGTATATAACTTTGAAGGGTATTTTATTTTAAAATATGACTTTTACCCGATATAACAAAACACGTGCTCATTATTGTTTCATGTTCTTAAACATATAATCAAAAATAGTAACCAAATAGCATTTTATTTTTTAAATTCTTTATAGAAGTTAGAGGGTTTAGTCACTTTTCAGTAGTTTGGAGGTCAATTTCTCCGAACCGGTTGAGTTTGGGACGCTAAAAAAATACGTGTCTGTTATTTTAGACTACTCTCTAACATACAGGGTGTAATCGTTAAGTGTGTCCAGGCGATTATTCTGTAAATATAACAGATATCAGAAAACTTTAAACTGATATCAAAAGTAGGTTACCCAATGAGTAAAATCACATCACTAACTTTTTTTTAATAAAACCAGAAATATCCTAAATCTTAACTTAAAACCCTCCCATACATTTAGTTCGCCGTTCGTTGAGGCTTTAGTTTAAAAGGCCTAGTTATTTCACTATTATCATTATGATTAATGTTTTTTTTTATTTATCACAGTTTGAATGACGAATAACGAATAAGAATAACCAAATAATTCGCAAATAACGAATGAAATTCTCGAATGATTATTCTGATTTTAAATTTATAAATTTAAAATCAAATTGGAAAGCTTGTACAAAGAGCTTAATGCGATAAGGTCTACTTTTAGCCATTACCTTATCGTATTACACTACCTACATAACCAGAAAATGTAAACAGGACATTAGTTTTGTTACAATTATAATTAACAGGAAAATTCAATTTCGTTACCAATTTTACACATGTTTTGATAAAACGTTTAAACAAAATTATTAAGTAGGTACTGGTAGATAATGGTTGTTATCGCCGTTTTGTACTTGAACAACCTAATGTAGAAACATTTATTTACAAAGTTTGAGAGGTTATTGAAATTAATTTGACAAGGCGTTGGCAAAATCGGGTCACCTATGTTCCAGTTCAAATTAAAGTTTAACACATGCAATAACATAATACATAATGCATGCCATGCCTCGTGTGGTTGCCGAGTTAGAATAGTGCCACTCCATGTCTTCCCGTGGATGTCGTAAGAGACGACTAAGGGAATAAAGGCTTGTAGTACTGTTAGGCGATGGGCTTGCAACCTGCCACTAATAATAATTGGAGGTGTGCGTGAGCGCTAGTTAAAAGCAGTCGTGTTACTCGTTGTGTCATAAAAATAATTTGAAAAAAGTGTAAAATGTGAACAATTGTCTTATTTTATTACACGATAACGTGAAAGTGTTAGAGAACTTTCTTTTGTGAAAGTAAAAAAAGTGATCTGTAATTGACAAAAACCAACCAAAACTATTAAAATAGCAGTCGTTACAAAGTTCAAACCTCACGCACACATAGACAATTTGTGAACTGCATAGCTACATTAACCAATCAGTGCTAAGTTCGTTATCGGTCTGTGCTGACCTCGGCCCTTGACCACTACCGCGACGACGCGGCGAAGTCGACAACCCATTGCAATTTTTAGTGCAGAAGTATATAACGTACTCTGGTCAAGCGGCTTTGGCCGTTGACTCGGACGCGATGGATGCGAGTTCGATCCTTGGTTGAGAATTGTCTTTTTGTGTTTTTCTAACAATTGAACATTGTTTTGTTGATTGCACAATCTTAACCTCCCACCTTGTAAATCAATCTTTAACTGAAGGTATATTTCCTGATGCGTTATAAATATCTGTTATCAAACCCATCCATAAAAAAGGCGAAACTTTAGACATTAATAATTACCGTCCAATTGCACTTTTACCAACATCATCCAAAATATTTGAGACCGTTATGATAAAACGGCTTTATTCTTTTTTTGAAAAATTTGATGTTCTACATGATGACCAAAATGGCTTTAGGTCAAACCGTTCTACAACACTAGCTACTTATAAATATGTCCAAAAAATATATAATGCTATAAGCGAAAAAAAATATGCTGTAGGCCTCTTGCTTGATATGAGCAAGGCTTATGATAGAGTGTGCTACCAAACCTTGCTAGACAAACTGTATAGTATGGGAGTAAGAGGACTGGCTCATGAATGGTTTAAGTCATATCTAAGTGATCGGTCGCAGTGTGTCGAGATTGAATATACAGACTTTGGGACTGGCACAATACATCACGTTAGATCTGATAGACTCGCCATCACTGGTTCTATCCCCCAAGGTAGCGTCTTAGGATGCTGCCTATTTCTCGTCTATATAAATGACCTCCCTAATATTTTGGACAATCATAGTGTGCTATTTGCCGATGATGTATCGATTCTCCTGCCCTGCTCTAATAATTATGAAGCTGAAATTAAACTTAACTTAACACTTAATAAAATTGTAGATTGGCTTGACACACACAACCTAAAGCTTAACTTAAACAAAACTAAAGTAATCCATTCCAAACCCCACCAGAAAACTGCACTACAAATATCATACAGCCATAATAACATTAAACTAGAAACTGTGAACTCGGCTACTTTATTAGGCATAGACTTGGACACCAATATGAACTGGAAATCGCACATACTAAAACTTTCCAAAAAACTATCCTCATTTATATACGCACTCCAGCATCTCAAACGGGCCGCGGACTTGCAGACCGCGCTGGTCGCGTATTACGCCTACGCGTTCTCAAGGATGTCGTACGGCATCGTACTATGGGGACATTGTTCCGATATTGATAAAATCTTTAAACTACAAAAAAAATGTGTCAGAATCTTAGTAAATATTGACCAAATGGGTTCCTGTCGCCCCCACTTTATTAAATTACAAATGCTCACCCTTACCTCAATCTACATATTGGAATCATGTAAGTTTGTCAAAAATCATATAAATCTCTATACACCCATAACTGAAATCAGACGAAACGACCGAAACCTAAATAAATTAAAATTGCCCTTCTCCAAATTAAAAATAATAACTTCTAGCCCTCACCATATGCTTATTAGAATATATAACCATCTACCTAATTCCATAAAAAACTTAGAAAAACCAAAGTTGTTTCTTAAACAATTAAAAATGTATCTTATCAATAAATGCTACTATAATTTAAACGATTTTTTTAATGATAAGTAATGTACTGAATTAATATTTTATAAACTATAGTTGTAAGTGATATAGTAATTATTATTGTAAGCGAATGTGCAATACGAAAGATTTTATCTTTGAGCTGTTTAAGATTAAGTCACAATTAAGTGTTTATAATGCAATTATGAAACATTTTATGTGATATTAAAATACATAATTAGCCCTCTAAAATTGCTGTGCCCTTGCAGGGCGTCATATGGATACCTATATTTTTTTCCACCTTATATTTGTAATGTGATATGCAATAAAGATTTTGAATTTGATTTGATTTGAATTTAATACGCTGGTAAACATCTTAGCCTAATTGTGCAAATTGTGGTTATAGAATTATCAACAAGTTTTTAGAGATGTTTGTAATTCTGCAGCTCTGCCTACCCCACTCTGGGAACGAAGGTGTGAGATTATGTATGTTCTCGTATGTACATGCAATAAGTAATAAAGAGCAAGGATCAAAAAGGGTTACCTATCTGAACTCCGAAAAATGTTTGACCGAATTTTGGTTCAACTTGTCAATTTATCTATTTCCCATTTCTGATTTTACCTTAGTATCATTTGCCCAATGTAACGGCTCGGTTTATTAATAGTTTAACTATTTTTAAATCGACTATGCTAACCTATCCGTATCGGTTTTACCCTTTCGTCTTGCTCGGTGCATTTTGTGGATAGTAACAAATTACAAGCAAGATTTTCTGGGCTGAAATGAATATTTGATGTAACGTAGCCAAAACTATATGTAGCATTGATGAAGTGAAAACTGAGTTAAGAAACAAAATACGAAACGTTCCCTAGGCTAGTTGTAGCATTGGTGTAATGAAAAATAGGCTTTGAAATAAAATGACTACAAGGAGAAAAGTTGCTCGGACTAAAGATATATTTACTTAATGTCAAGTGGTGAAATAATAAAATTACGAATCGTGGCATCGAAGAAACGTTAAAAAACGAAACGTTTTCGGTCAAATGAAATTCGATCAGAAAAAATCGAGATTACGATAGGTTACCATCAAAAAGTGCATAAAGAGAAGGCATACAACTTAATGACAAGTTTAAAAGGAAAAGTGAAAATAATTCGTAATATGGACATCGATGAACGTCAATCAGGAACACGGGTATTGTCTGACTTGACTTTTTCTATTGCTTAGTTGTTTAATAATGTTAAAACCAGTTTTATCATCAGCCTTTTTAAATCATTTTTTTGTGAATAATTGGACCAAGGGTGACGACACCAATGATGGACACTTTTAGCTGACAGGCACCAGTAATGGACAATTCACTCTTAATTCAAATTTCATACGGTCCTAAATTGATTGTTGCAAAACAAATGAATAACCCTTATCTTCTGTACAATAAGAATCAAGCGTCCATTATTGGTGCCTTGTCCATTACTGGTTCCATCACCCAACACAGTGTTGTTTGGTATTTTTGACATTTTCTCTGAATTTATCAGCGAATTCGTTCGTTAAGTTTTGGCCAGTGGTGTTTTTTAAGAAGGTAATTCGTTTAAAAATTTCCCATATACCACGAGACTAAAATTTTCACAAATTTCATTTTCAATATGCGTAGTTGTTCGTTGTGTTATACTTACATATAGGTAATTATTTAAATACACAAATACATCCATAACCATAGTCCATAACGGGAATCGAACCCGATACCCGAACCAACTAGGCTGGCCGCGTCGAATGTTCTAAATAGACGTTTTTTAAATGCGCGTTGTTTAAACGTCCGTGTGAACGAGTGCTAACGGAACCGCGAACGCCCTATCGCGAGACCTGTGACGCACGCGCTGCGTTTTTGTATGTATCTGCGAACATTCGTTCGTTTTTGCGCAGACTACAGAGCATTATCACGAGAGAGCGACGCTGGTGGTGCGATACCTGCTTGAATAGTAACTAAAAAGTTATGAAAAAAATTCAAGAACGGCTTATGGGCCGCCGATCACAAGGTACGTACTTTTGTAAAAGTATACTTTGAAATAGAATCCTCCGCCGGAGTTCTTTGATAGTAGATAAAGTGCTACCTGCAGGTAGATACGTGCGACTTGTATGTTATTCAATAGTGACGACCTACATGGCCTGTCTCTGTTTAAATTAAATATGTTGACACATTTGTTGATACTTTTATTGTTAATAAAAAACGTTACGTTTAGTAGCTATAACTGTATCCTATGATTTCAAACCGGACGAGCTAGTGTTTCTTGCGGCGCGCCATTTGCAATTTGTCCGGAGCGCTAGGAGAGTCAATTCGTGTCGCCGACGACGCGTTGAAAGTATAAGTACGCAATAAAAGGAGAACTCGTTGTTTATCATTAACAAAATTGGTTATACCATAATGTATTTGTGAACAAAATACCTAATCTAAAGTCATAATCTAAAAATATCTAATGTGTAAATACCTAACGGGTCTCTACTGACTGCCATAAAGTTAAAGCTTCGATTATTGTTGTCAAAAACGTTTTACATTATACTTATTATGAGTCATAATATAAATAAATAGATAAATAAAATAATAAATATCAGGGGACAATGTCACACCAATTGACCCAGTCCCAAACTAAGCTCTAGGCTTGTACTATGGGTACTACACAACGATATAAATACTTATATAGAGAAATATATACTTAAATACATAGAATACATCCATGACTCAGCAACAAATATTTGCGCTCATCACACAAATATCTGCCCTTACAGGGATTTGAACCCAGGACCGCTGCTTCGTAGGCAGGGCACTACCAACTAGGCCAGCGCGTCGTCAAAAGTCATAATGTTTAAAGTCATAATATTGAAGAATATATTATTATCTACTATTAGTATACCTCTCATACTCGGCTCACCGCGTCGGCAATTATAACCAACGAGGTGTGTGCTCTCCGCAGATATCACGATAGCAATGACAACAATTCATACACCAGAGGCGGTCACGGAGGCGAGTGCCCCGGGTCCGGAGGCAGTGACGGCGAGCCCGGAGGCATCAACTGCAGGTCCGCAAGCACTCACTGCGGTTTCAGAGACGGGAACTACGGATCCCGAGGCGGGAACTGCGGGATCTGAGGCGGTAGCCGAGGCTTCGGAGGCAGACACTAGGGGCTTGAATTTAGCCCAGACAACAAAGTACGTAGAGAACTGCGAAACTATTTATAATAGACGAACTAGTGATAAGGAATATCGATATTTTGGGTAACGTATCGGTGTTTCGAAAAACTTTTGTGCGCTGTTTCGTTTGTCCGAATTTGCATTTGGCCGAAAATATTTTTTCTCTGAATACATTAACTTTTCAAAATGTTTAAAGAGTGTTTATGAATGTTTAAATGTTTACAGAACCAGTAGATTAGGTTAGGTTCGTTTTATGACAATCCAGAAATATTAAACGGTTTCAGAGAAAAATGATTTTCGGGCAATGAAAATTCAGACAAAAGCTTTTCGAACTTAAGATAGGTAACCATTTTACATACATAAGACGGTCAAAAGTTACAAAAAATCTAAGAAATGTAAATTTGGCAACACTATTACAACGGACTGCGAGATTTACTTCAAACCTGCGTTCCAAACACTTCTGTGGTCATGTCATCTTTGTCTATTACATAGAATAAAGAGCATTCCCCATCTCTCTTTTGAAAAGCAGCTGCTCGACACACAGCTGTCTCGCTTCATCTTTTTCTATCGCATGGAGTTGCGCGCGCAACGCCTCTCTGTCACTCTCAACACTCGCGCTGAAAACTTATCATCTAAAATCTGGGCAACCATATACGCAATCAACTTTTTGATAAGGCAACCTAAAACCCTTGGATTTTAAATAAAATAAGCTTTCATTAAATATAATAATTCGATTAAATAACTGATTCGGGTATATTAATAACGCTTACTCACCTGTTTATAATAATAATAATATTAGCAAACGACAACTGGCGCAAACCAACGGCGTTGAGCTACACGGACGCTTCTACCGGGCCCTAACAAGGCCCGACGTAGACTTTTTAGCGTCCGTGAACTAGGCTGGCTGCGATTTGGTGACCTCTTTGGGGAAACCGAAGGTTTGGTCTGTGCAATTGCTGACGAGGTCATAATAACGAACAATTACCGGAAATATATTCTGAGGGATGGCACGGTCGACATTCGTCGAGCATGGCGTTGCCCCGGCATATAATTTCCGGTTGTTCGCATTTGGCCAACGGCGAGTACTTGCACAGACATAACCTCGTAGCCAGGATCATCCATCAGCAAATTGCTCTTCAATATGGTCTTGTTGAGTCTGAAGTGCCGTACTATAAGTACGCACCGGCGCCAGGTCTCGAAAATGGTGGAGATACAGAAGGCAGTACTCCTCGACACGGCACGCATTGTGAGGAGGTTCCTCTCTCTGCAGCCCTAACCACCGGTAGCTTGAGCCCTGCCCCGCTGCCGGTGGCAATCTTAGGTCAGAGTTTTTATAATGTCTAGTTTTTGTATTAGTATTGTTATTTTACTTTTATATTTGAATATTTGTTATAAAAAACCTAATTTACAGATTTTTTTATAAATATCTAAAATAATAATAATAATCAATTTTATTTCAGGCAACGAGGCTCATAGTTACAAATACCTACCCTTATACCCGGGGGATGTTTTATAAAGCTTCAAGTAACAATTTTACAGGTCTAAACTGGCAACACTGCTCAAATGGCTGGTCGTCATTGGTCGAGGTTGTGTCAAATGGAAACTTGTAACCTGTAAATTGTAATTTGTAGCTTTATAAAACAGGCCCCCGGCAACTCTACAGTTGCGCAGCGTGGAAAGAAGGCGATTGTTGTGTTGTGTCTGATTACATTATTCGCCAGTTACATAAACTAGTTCTATTGTCCATTACTACCATTTGAAATGACATAATTATTATTATGTAAACTTAAGTGGCAGTGGGCGGGGCACATTGCTCGCAGGACTGACGGCCGATGGGCGAGAAGGTTCTTGAGTGGAGTCCGCGGACCGGGAGACGAGCTGTAGGTAGGCCTCCAACAAGATGGAGTGACGACCTTGTAAGGATCGCGGGAACGCGGTGGATGCGAAAAGCACAAGACCGGTCTGAGTGGAGAGCCTTGGGGGAGACCTATGTCCAGCAGTGGACGTCTTTCGGCTGACATGATGATGATGATGATGAAAGTTGTGATAAATATGTAGTTTTATTTTAATACGCCAGAAACAAAGAAGCAAAACATGACAACAGAATTTACTTAATTTTACATAATAATCAAGGAAAACAAAAAATACTAAATTGACAGTATAGCTTTTTAGAGATGGCCCAAACCGTAAATATTCGAAACCGAGTTACCCGAGTTGAAAATTGGTGTAAACCGGTTTCAACCCGGGTTGCTCAAACCGAGTTGATAGTACAAACCGACGCAAGCTCACGAGCGTTTCGTTCATCAGAAGACGAGTCAAACCGAGTCTACGCGTTTCATTTCACGTCTGTGCTGAGTGCGGTTTGGGTTGCTCAAACCGAGTTGATAGTACAAACCGATGCATGCTAAAGAGCGTTTCGTTTCGTGGCTTCGTGCATCAAGACGAGTCAATCCGAGTCTGCGCTGCGGGTTTTTCCGTCAAGTCGAGTGAGGCGGACGACCGTTTCGTTGCGGGCTCACGGTTTCCGTTCCGTTCCGAGTAGCTCGTTCGAAGCGAGTTAGAGAAACTTCAAACCGAGCCAACTCGAGTTGAGCACAACTCGGGTTGAACCGGTTTGTTAAATCGAGTTGACACATCTCTATAGCTTTTGTAAGAGGCCTCATAAGGAACAACTGGCTCCATGAAGGCGCGCCGCGGCACTTCAATTTATTTATACCTAGTTGCACGAGTCAATGTACCTGTTTAGCCCTTAATTTGGCAAAAAGTCGGGAATTCAAACCCTTTTTGATTTTGAATCAGCAAAAAAATAAAAACACATTCCCAACATAAAAAGTGAACATTATGGTACGAGTATATTGACTGTGACATACATTGCCAAATTAAGGGTTAATATTTAAAAGGCGGGGCGCGTCTTTGTAGATTAAAAACGCTTAGTACTTACCTATATTGAGTCTCTTTTGTTCGCAGACTGATAGAGATTTTGACGGAAATGTGGCAGGGTCTCCGGAACGAGCTGATACTAACATGCACGAAAACACAGTATGTATAACCAATAAATGTTAGTAAATTGTACTCGGCTATGGCTTACTCACTTGTTTATGTTAGCATGACGTATAATATCGGGCATTTTGGACCAACCATCAGTATACCAAATGGCCAAATCAATTCAATTTTAATAATCTCACGCCTTCGTTCCCAGAGTGGGGTAGGCAGAGCTACAGAATTACAAACATCTCTACAAACTTGTTGATAATTCTATAACCACATTTTGCACAAGTAGGCTAAGATGTTTACCAGCGTATTAGTGACAGGTTGCAAGCCCATCGCCTAACAGTACTACAAGCCTTTATTCCCTTAGTCGTCTCTTACGACATCCACGGGAAGACATGGAGTGGCACTATTCTAACTCGGCAACCACACGAGGCAATTTTGTGTTTACTCAAAATGATTTTCGTGTTACTAACTCTTCAGGAGAAAGTAAAAAAAACATCACAATGTGTTTTCATTTAAAAGCGTTTTGTACACACAAGAACTAGAAAAGATAAAATACAAATAGTAAACATAAAATTGAGTGCTTGAATACACCTCTTCTACACGTAACGAGGGGATGTTTTATTTTTTTCTCGTCCCCCACCCTGAGGGTTGTTAGATAGGTTTTTTAAAATCAAAGGGGTTTGGGTAAAAGTGTTGTCATTCGTAAAATTCATACATTTTCAAGGTGTGCGGCCATTTGTAAAAGTGGTAAATTATGATAGAATTATTAAAAATAAACATATTTTGTTATGCAATGTAATACTCTTAAGTGCATCGGAGCCGAGATATTTAAATATTCATACTTGGGCATACTTTTGTACTAAAAACTGAATACTTAAATCTTTAAAATCTCCGCTCCGATATTATTTAACGCCATAAATTATATATATCTATGTGTATTTAGAGGTCCTCTAAATAACTATGCAAAATTCATCCGTGGCCGCTGAAAAAAAAAAAGACAATATTCTTCAAACAAATTTACCCAATGCCCTTTTCGATTAAGGTATCCCTTTGTGAAATATATGTATAAATACTAGCTTCTGCCCACGACTTCGTCAGCGTAGAATTAGTAATTTTACCATCCCACGGGAACTCTGATTTATTTCTGGATTCAAGGTAGCCTATGTGTTCATCCAGTGTATATCTAAGCAAATTCTATTCTAAATTGTATCCAACCAAATTCGTCCATCCGTTTTAGCGAAGAAGTATCAAACTCCCGAACTCATAACCTTTTGCGTTGATAATATATGTAGGATAGGATGTAAATAGGTACATACAGCGCACACAAAAGCTCAGGCAGTCGATAAAAATACCATCGGTGCGCGAGTCCGACTCGCACTTGACCGGTTTTCAGTACTTGTAGTTTTTTTAGGTTTTGTACTATGTAAATATAATCATACCAAATTTGACGCTTGTGTGTTTTACCATTTTTACGATACAACAAAAAGAAAAATGGTTTGCAGTTTTTTTTATCTTAATTGTATTGGAATCTTATCTTAATACAAACTGTCAATATCCTAAACAAAGCAATAAGGACGAAGTTCTTCGATCAATGAGCGCGAGCGGGCTTTGTCGCTCTATTTACACTCCCGGCGCCCGCGACACGCTGCGAAGAACGTTGTCGCTGTACATTATACTTTCATGTATAAACTAAAGTCGCACAATATCACACTGAACGAATTTTACTTTTTTTCAATTATTTTAGTGCATAAAGTAGATATTATAGTAGATGTAAGTGCCCAATTAGTTTTTACTTCAAAAGTTGAACAGGTAATAAAGAATAGTAATTGTATTTAAAAAAAATATATGTTTAATTTTCGGTACCGGTTGGTCAAAAAATAACTTAACCTAGCAAAGTCTATTCGGATTCTGGATGGGCGAAATAAAATTAGTTTACCCTAACCAAGCATTCGGAGTACCAACCCTGGGCCATACCACGGTGATGAAAGAAATTAAACCTTATCAACTGTACTTACTCCCAGTACATTACAGCTATTATCATAGCTCATAGCATAGCTATTAGTTTATTTAACTTCGAAACATACTTTTACCGCCCATTTCAACCCCTTAGGGATATTTTTTTTCAAAATCGCCATGTGTAATATTTTTTTATTTATGAGTAGTACACCATTTATTTTAACGTTTTTAACAACAAAAATGACGAAATTCTCATATAAAATTCTACACCCCCTTTTTATCCCTTAGGGGTTAGTTTTTCTAAAATCGCTGAAAGCTATATATTTTATTTGTAAAAAGTAGTCTATAAACCAATTTTCACGTTTCTAACTTCAAAAATGACGAAGCTCATACAAAATTCCACACCCTCCTTTTACCCCTTAGGGTTTATAATATTGGTTGGATCAGTCGTTGGATACGTGAATGATAGCTTCTGAACGCGTCTTCGTCCGCTTAGATTTCGATTATAGTTATTCCCTCGGGAACATTTATTTTTTTCGGGGTGAAAAGTAGCCTATGTGTTAATCCAGGATAGCGCTGTCTCCATTCCAAATTTCATCTAAATCCGTCCAGCCGTTGCAGCGTGAAGAAGTAACAAACACACACACACACACACACACAAAACTTTCGCATTTATAATATTACTAGGATAAAGTGCTAATTTTTGTTAGAGCCAAGTGTCCCCCCCTACAGACAAAACTATAAATACTAAAAATAAGAAAAATGTCTTAAATGAAAGCACATGCTCGTAAGGCCCACGTCAAACTTCGTTAGTTCGAAAAAGAATCTTATGTCAGTCAACTAAAGTCAAAAGTCACTTTGACAGATGTCCTAAATTAAGGACATTGGGCCTTACGAGGTTAACTAATTTTAAAGGAAAACTATCACGACTAAGTAGACTTCATTGGATCTTGAGATACAGGCGACTAAAATGTTTATACCTACTGAAATCATCTAAGACAGCACCAAATAACTTGAAATAGAGAATTAGTTCATATTTGTTGTTTTTTGATATAGTTTTCGTTTAGTAACGGCTTCGGAACTCGACACTGAGCACTTGTTTAATGTTTTTTGAGTAAGAACATTATTACCGTAAACTCGGGTTACATTAGCCCTAGGGGGTAACATTGCCCACCCTCAAAACTATAACTAGTTTAGTGGTAATCATCTTAAATTGTTAACTTAATTTTAGGACTATATACGTAGCTTGGCCCTGATATAACATTTAACGGAATAATTAAATTTTAATGATGGTTTTTGGGGTGGGCAATGTTACCCCCCAGGGCTAAAGTAACCCGAGTTTACGGTATGTCACTCTAAGTTCATTCATTTTTTAATTAGTTAATTTTATTTTTGGGTTTCCATTGGTTCGTAAGACCCAAAACCTATTTTAGTCAGATTGTAATTGAAACCTAATCATATCCATTTTAGAGTTCATTTTATCTTCAGTTATTTGTCCTTTATAAAGGATATCGCCATTCGATACATGGAGATTACGGGGTTCCCTTGAGGACCTCGCGACACGAGGGGCACCTGAGGACCCAATCTGGGAAGACAACATAATAACAATTGGAAGCCTACAATTGCAACAAACTCTCGAAGTCATCAAGGTTGGTATACTTAAATAAATATATCGCTTAATTATCTTAATCGAGATATCTTATCGCTTGAAATAGGCACCATTGGGAAGTTTCGGTGGCCATCTGTGGTCTTCTTAATCAGTTCTACTTCATCAAAAACCTTTGTCCTGAATGCAAATGTTGGACTTGTTACTAAAAATAGCAAAACCGCTGCGTGTTCAACTATAATATTTGAGGAGTTCCCTCAATTCCTCATAGATTTCCTAATCAGATTCTGCCTAGATGACGATGGTACTATTTCAATCACACAATTTTCGACATTTAAATCATTCGACGAAACGTTGGTATGCAAAAAAATATGTCGCGAAACAAAAATAGGCCAAACAATTTTAGACCAACCGACATACACCCGTTTTTAATAGTATTTATTAACTACCGTATTTAAAAAAAATACGAGGTGAAACAAAAATTGGGTTTATAATACATTGTGCCGCGGACGGCCGCGTGACCTTAAGGTTTTTAGGCGATACTTTGTATTATAGTAATGAAGATAAAGTTTAAAATCATATGACACTGAAACTGCTCGCCGCTGCCATCTCGGTGTGATTTCAGCCAGGCGCGGACCGCACGACTGCGCGGATTTAAATGTTGTATCACGATGTAGGTAAACCCCTGAGAGCGGTCGACGCGGAGAGGCGGCGCCGTGTGGCCCGCGCCGAAGGTGCGCTAGTGGTGCCATCTATTTACTATAAAGCGCAGCTTGACCCCAAAATAATCAATTAAGTGGCTTAGTTTAGATTACGCCGATACGGCCTTCCTGACATTCACTTGTCCTCAGGCGCTAACTGGTCTGCGAACAAATTACCTCAACTCTTTTGAACTTTATTTCGGGCAAAATTATTTTTTACTGTCAAGCAAAACCGTGCATCATATTTTTCGAGAACGTAGTAGAAATACTAACCTCAAACTGCACTTTTGATAACTTTGTACATCTTAATTTGGGGACCAACACTCGTATATTCGGAGTGTGTGGAGGAAGTGGCGGAACCAATGATTGTAGTCAGTTTGCATACAGGCGGCACATCCGCAGACAACTGCACCTACTAAACAACAATAAAATTGGTGTTGCAGGGGTTAGGAGGCGGTAGCAAGGAGACCAATGTCATGATGAGGACGGCGCTGTGGACTGCGGGCCAATGCGTTTATGCTGTAGCGGAGGAACTCGAAGCAGATTCAGAATTTAGAAGGGGTTGGTCTGCACAGAGACGTTTTATCAAGGTAAACAACAAAAGGACATAAAGTTGGTGCGTTGCAGCTTCTTTACTCGAGATTGAGCGCCACTAAACTTTCCACATAACATTCTCTTAAAGGCTTGAAGCCTTTACCCCCTCCCCCTCTGGATCCGCCACAGAAATCCGCAATTTGGTCATCACGAATTATGCTGATGACACTTGTTTTTTTTTTAATGGCTTTCACATCTCGCTCATGTTTGAGATGTATTTCGCCAATAACGAAGTAGACATTAGCCACGAAGGGAGAATGTTCGGTGTGATGCTTTTAACAAGGCTTGGGAGAATCGGACGGGAAACCTAAAACAAACAACATTTATGTTAAGGATAGCACAGAACAAAACAAGACAATACAGATATATATATCGTAATTGTAGGGAAAGGAGGAATAGAATCGAGGAAGGATAATTTTGATCTTATAATTTTATATTATGGAATTGAATATATTTTAATAAAGTTATAGTAGAGGAGGTATTAGAGAAACTTAGGAGAGACTGAAAGTTGACAGGGCGAGGAACATTCTTTGGAAGAGAGCCATACAGTGAAAAGTTCATTGTATTGTTTTTGTTTTGTACAATAAAGTGTTTACATACATACATAATGACAGGCAATATTTTAATGTTAACATTAAATACAACCACAGTACGTTTCTTTATATATGCCATTTACTTATCGCTTCTGAACATATTTTAGGGTACTTATGATATGGATGTAGATAAAAACTATTATATAGCTAATTAACGAGCTGCGTTATCAACTGTTTGCAAAAACCACCAATTATTAACTGAAATGGTTGGGAATTGACCTTAGGTTATTGAATTGAGTTGAAAACTTTTAATTCATACAGATTTAGACATTTTAGGGCTGTTGGTAATTCTGTAGCTCTGCCTACCCCAGTCTGGGAATGAAGGCGAGAAGGTATGTACGTGTGTAACTATTTATGTAGTTATGTCATACAGATTTACAGAACTTCGTTTGACGAGGTCGTTTGAAATTATCTCGGCGACCGCATTAGGCGGACTAAGCATTAACACTCAGTCATCTGAGGGCCCTTCCAAGATGCATTGCTCTAACTAACGTTTCTATTGGTTTAAAAACGAATCGAATAGAAACGCTAGTTAGCGCAATGCATCTTGGCAGGGCCCTCTGTACGTAGCCGGAACGATCGTCTTTATTTACTTAAAACTTCACTACTTGCATGTATCTAAAGTTGTTGTTCTTTATTCATAGCTCATATAGACTAGGCCGAAAACTGAAAAACGCGTCTCTAAACCATTGCAAGCGGCAAATTATGTAACAGTTGGGTGACAACGTTATCAGAGGGTCTAGACCCTGCAAAAAACGGATCTGCCTGTCGCCATTCCAAAATTTGAACCGGATGTTTGCTATGCCGGAAAAGGTGCAGCCGATACAAAATTTTCGTCGTACATTTTGTAAATCGTTGTTCTGGTACCCTAAAAATGGTCCGATTGTATGTTTTTTTTAATATGTTTAAAAGGACAATATAACCATGGTAACCCAAATTTTCATCCCTCCAGCTCTATTTATTTCTCCGCCATTTTGCAAAAACCGACACCTTCTCTGTTTTTTGCCGATACTGTCGTCGAAGTTCATTCTAGTGCTAGAGGTCGTGGAAAATATGTTTCAAGCCAAAAGTTACAGCAAATTTTGTGATCTACAATATTGCCCAAGTATAGTTTGCGCTGAAATGCACCAAAACGTAAATATGGAAGGAAAGCTAGAAAAAAGTTTTAACGCTAGCTCCCCATAGACCATTCCATAATATATCTTCGTTACTAGGGATTATGGTAAAAAAACTTTGAACACAAAAGTTTTTGCATAGGGCATTGGGTAAATTTGTTTGAAGAGTATTGTCATTTTTTTTTTCAGCGGCCGCGGATTATTTTTACATAGTTATTTAGAGGAGCTCTAAATACACATAGATATATATAATTTATGGCGTTAAATAATATCGGAGCAGAGATTTTAAAGATTAAAGTATTCAGTTTTTAGTACAAAAGTACGCCCAAGTATGAATATTTAAATATCTCGGCTCCGATGCACTTTAGAGTATTACATTACATAACAAAATATGTTTATTTTTAATAATTCTATCATAAAATTAGGGTCATACACACTCGCAGAAACAAAAGTTGTCTCTCCTGTGGTCAATAGTTAAAGGCTTCTGTGCATATAAGTTATGTTTTTATTTGATAGGACTAAAGTAGACCTGACGCCGTTTATGCGGAAGTGGGTTCAACCAGCAAATTAGGCTTTAAAAACGTTAACTTCGGGTATGTCCAGAGGAAAGACGGTAACCTAAATCTGCGTATGACCCAATTTACCACTTTTACGAATGGCCGCTCGCCTTGAAAATGTATGAATTTTACAAATGACAACACTTTTACCCAAACCCCTTTTGTATTCTAAAATATTGCCGAATATTGAACTTCATCTACAGTGTCGGCAAAAAACAGAAAAAAGTGACAGTTTTAGCAAGATGTCGGAGAAATAAATAGAGCTGAAATGACAAAAAAAATGGGTTACCATAGCTATATTGTCCTTTATAACATAATAAAAAACCATAACAATTGGATCTCTTTTAGGCTACCGGAACAACGATTTACAAAATGTACGACGAAAATTTTTGTATGGGCTGCACCTTTTCCGCTATAGCATACTTCCGGTTCAAATTTCGGAATGGCGACAGGCAGATCCGTATTCCGCAGGGTCAAAACCCTCTGATAACGTTGTCACCCCAACTGTTACATTATTTGCCGCTTGCATTATGATACTTCAAAAATGGTCCTAGACTAATACGTGGATGTCTGTAATTATCTCTATTGTCTTGTTAAATTTACTGTTTTCAAGAATTTTAATGTGACGTTGATATCCTTAATAAATAAATATATCAAAATTTGCGCTACAATGGGTCTATTTTTGGTTTTTCAGGCGCCGCTTCTTCATGTACTTCAAACCTATGTACTCGTGAAAAATAAACATAAGGAACTGTTTTTGAAATTCTTAAGGGGCCAGGGGATAGTAGAAGTGGACTCTTTCAACTTTAAAGGCGTCACTCCTCTTTATGAAGCCATCAAAGCGGATGATCTTAGTGTGGTCAGGGTCATTATTGATAACAAAGCAAACTATGAGAAAGTCTCACAAGAAAATGAGTCGGCGCTGCATGCAGCTCTCGATCATCTTCAAATTTTAAGTTATCTAGTGGAACGTCGGTGTATTCCGGATACTGACACTTATAATAGTAAAGGGTATACACCAATTCATCTGGCTGTCATCTCCAAACAACTGCAAATATTTGAACTAATCGCCGACGCTAATGCTTTGTTTTTAAGTGAAACTGTAAGAAATGAAGACAAGAATTGTTTGCACCTTGCTGTTCAACATGAAAGTGTTGAAATAGTTGAAGCAATATTTAAAAGACTCGCGAGAGGGTTTGGTTACAGAGAATATTCCAAATATATAATCGCGAATCGGGTCGATGAAAATGGAAACACTCCATTCTTCGCGGCACTTGAAGGCAAAAACAAAGACATAATTGAGCTGTTTTTGCGTAATGGGGCCTTTTTATCAGAAAAAGGAAAGGACGAAAAACTCGCTTTAGAAATAATAGCAACCCATTTCAATTATGCTTCAAATATTCTCTGCAATGCGTTTGACGACTCTATCAGTATCTCCACTACTTCCGGCGAAAATACAATTGACTACTGTTTGTTTACCGATATCAAAGACATGAGTCAAATTAATGTTATAGAGAAAATTTTACAATGCGGTCAAAGTGACTTGCTTCTGCATCCTCTAATTAAAAGCTACGTGTATTTAAAATGGAATTATTTTCTACCGATGTTTTATATAATTATTTCAGTTCATGCAATTTTCTTGATTACGTTTAACGTTTTGGTAGCCAACATATTTTACTGCAGAGACACGACCAATATCACTGTTTTGACGAATCAGACCAGCAACGGCGCAGTGCCCTGGTTCCAGCTCTACGACTGGAGGTACTGGACGCTGATCACCCTGATGTACGCCATCATCACGGTGCTGATCATGCAGGTTCGATATTCCATCTATTTTTTAAAATAGAGCTTTAAATTTTAATGATTTGAAATTTTGATGGATTACATTATTTTAATAACCATCTGAACCATCATCTTCGTTTAACCAGCAAACTAGATTTCACGTTTATTTTTAATTGGGTTGATCACATCTGCCATGTGCCAAGAGAGCCATGGATATACTAAACAACAAAGCCCAGACTTTAGAGTCGCTAGATAAAAAAAACATTGCGAAGAGTTCTGAGAAAATCTTTTGCCCAGAAATAACTAGCAATATTCTTTTACAGGAGTCATTAACCATTTACATCAAGAGACAGCAGTGGCGACATCACTTTGCTGACCGGGAGACGTGGATGAGGCTCATGTTCCTGGTGCTGGCGATCTTCCTGCCCGTGGTGCTGGCGTGCGCGGAGCCGGCGGACTGGCAGCGCCACGCCGCTTGCGCCGCGCTGATGCTGGGCTGGCTGCAGGCCATGTTCCTGCTCTCCCGGTTCCCTTCGTGGGGAAGCTACTTTCAAATGTACGGGACAGTTGCCGTCAACCTATTAAAGGTTTGTGGAGTGACAATTTAGTTTTCACACAGTAAGGGACCTCGCAGAATTGTTTAGTTTTGTAAACTATTATCTACATTTAAATAGCTCTTAAAGGACCTTCAGGTGTTTACTTCTCTCTTCCTCGCTTTTTATACTCTTAGGCTGTTTGTCCACCGCCGCCGTCAATGACAAGACAAGGATAACGCGATGTCGGCGCCGAAGTAGCAACACATATTTACTATGGCCGCCTGTCCACCGCTAGAACTCGGGCCGAGATTGTGACATTCCGATGTACCGGCAATAGAAAACACGTTTGAACTTGTCCACCCAGGCCGGTGTCGTGAAGTCGCAGCGCGCCGATTTATAACAGCTACAACAAATTGACTGAACCCTCGAGATCGTCGCTGTCACGACACATCTTGATCTCAGCGAGAAAGATCTCGTTACCGTTGTCGTGTCGTTGACGGCGTGCGGTGGAAAAACGGCCTTATGCACGTGTAACTGGTAGGATATAGCAGCATTAAAAGTTTTTATCCGAACAACTATCCTTACCGTATCATGTATCCGAAAACCGATGAGATAGCAAACGTAATTTTTTCACTTTACTTTTTGACTAGATGACATGATACGAAAAGTCACGTGATCTACCAGTGACGCGATTGGTTTAAAAACGAAACGAATAGAAACTCTAGTTAGCGCAATGCATCTTGGCAGGGCCCTTTGTTGTCTCAGTAAGTCGGTTCTAATTCGGATGTACCAAAAACCTTTATTTGTTTATTTCAGATCCTGGCTTCTATGTTATTTCTCATAATTGGCTTTTCTTTCTGCTTCATGATCCAATATCGGTCCACGCCCCCCTTCAACGGGCCGACTGCCGCTTTTTTCAAGACTCTGGTCATGATGTCCTCGGAGTTCGACTACGAGGACCTGTTTGGGAAAGATCACGTCAAGGAGATCCGCGACACGATACTCGTCGTCCGCCTGCTGTTTGGGTTGTTCGTCGTCTTCGTCGCGATAGTGCTGATGAACTTCATGACGGGCGCTGCCGTCAGCGACATCAACGAGCTGACTGTCAGGGCCGAAGTGCGGAGGCTGGAGAAGCAAGTTCAACTTCTAGGCACTATAGAAGCTATTGTGTACGACGGAGCGTATGCCAAAATATTCAAAAAAGTGTTCAAGCGAGGAAGGTACTACAAAAAAATTACATATTCAACAACAAAAGTATCAAAATGGAACGTTTTATCTTTGAATGAATTGGAAAAAGATACCGGACTCAATGACGATTGTGAAGGCTTTTACAACAACTTAAATAACAGTACAGGAACTAGTTCTAAGAATAATTTAGCTGAAGATAACAATCTCGAACAGTCATTTGTGGCCTGTCCGTCTGTTGAGGTAAATGAGGCTTTCGTTGAAATAAACAAAAAGAAAGAAAGGCGCGAAGAGAAAAATAATGTGCACATAACAAATGATAAAATAGAGAAACTTCACGACGCCTTTCTCGATAAACCAGAATATGGTGAACAAAGAATAAATAAAGATTGGGTTCTCAAGGAGATATCTGAAGGGGATAAGCGTTTGGGCAGGTTGCGTAGGAATCTGTTAATAGTCGGTTATCAAAGCGATAATATAAATTCCGAAATAGAAATGCTGATATCAATTCAAACTCAGACGTCCGATTGTATTAACAAGATGTTATTAGCAATGAAGAAAATAGCAAATAATAAACATTAAACGAACGTTAACCATTTTGCTGAGCGCAGAACATTTAGGCACCATTTTTTAAAATTTAATAGTTGCTTGTTAGAAGATAAGAAGTAGTTTTATTCATCATCATCATCATGCCAGCCGAAAGACGTCCACTGCTGGACATAGGCCTCCCCCAAGGCTCTCCACTCAGACCGGTCTTGTGCTTTTCGCATCCACCGCGTTCCCGCGATCTTTACAAGGTCGTCTCGTCGAATCCGACTCGGCTGGGCAGCGTTCGCGAAGCTTCGTAGCACCTTTTCGTCCAAATTACCGCAGTGTCTGAAGTCAAAAGTCTTTGACCAGTGTGTGTTGCCAGTGATGACTTACGGATCTGAGACGTGGGCGCTAACAATGGGCCTTATAAGGAAGCTCAAAGTCACTCAGAGGGCTATGGAGACGGCTATGCTCGGGGTTTCTCTGCGTGATAGAATCAGAAATGATGATATCCGCAGTAGAACTAAGGTTACCGACATAGCCCGAAGAATAGCCAAACTTAAGTGACAGTGGGCGGGGCACATTGCTCGCAGGACTGATGGCCGATGGGGTCAGAAGGTTCATGAGTGGCGTCCGCGGACCGGGAGACGAGCTGTAGGTAGGCCTCCAACAAGATGGAGTAGTTTTATTAAGTTATTGTATATTTTCTATTATGTACCCTTGTGTTGATGTGTTTGTCGAATAAACGTTTTTCTATTCTGTTCTATTCCAATATTGTATTAATAAAGTCAAAATTTTTTATTATATAGCAGCTGAGAAAAAGCGTCGGTTTTGTTTGTATGTCAGTCAGTATGTTTGTTTAGTACAAATCTTGCAAATTTATTTGGATTCAGCTTGTATATTCGTAATGAAATATTGTTTGGTACACATTATGTAAGCCCTAAGACAATGCAATATCATGATAAGTATCTAAAAGCTGATCTGATTATAGAGCCGGAAGAGAATATATAATACAGGTAAAGTAAGACGAAATACGACAGTTTGACGGCAAATTATGTACATCAATTAAACTTTTTTTATAACTTATAAATTGTTGTGAAAGGTATGCAGAATCACATGGCCTTAAGTATAATGTTAATAAATCAGAAATAATGATTTTTAAATACGGTAAGGGACTTGAATATGTTCCTATAATAAAATTAAATAATGCGCCCATAAACATTGTTAATAAATTTAAATATTTGGGACATGTATTAACTAATAACCTAAAGGACGATGAGGATTTAGATAGGCAACGTAGATCTGTAGCTGTAAAGGGAAATATGTTGGCTCGACGCTCCGCCCGCTGCTCGAAACAAGTAAGGATCACCCTGTTCGCGGCTAGGGTTTGCAATATTCGATCGTTTTTAAAATTCGAATAATATGAATAGTTCCATTTCCGATATTCGAATATTCGAATTTTTCGGATAATTTGAATATTTATTGAAACAAAACGAATTAATGATTTAAAGTTGTACAATCAAATATTACAATGTTTAAAAATACAGATATTGCCTTTACTTAAAAGAAATCTTCTTTCCGTGGTCAAATTAAACATTATTAGTTATTTCATCGCTCTATCCATTGCTCATTGGGCAACTTTCAGCATCCTCATAACGCGTCAGCGTCATAATAACCCAGATTGCCCAGGTGATTGCCCAGGTTTCAGACCCATAGGTCAGCTTCGGTAGTATGCATTGGTTAAATGCTTGACGCTTTAGGTGTATTGGCATGTCTGACTTAAAGATGTTGCTCATATTCCCAAAACTGGCCCATCCAAGCTGGATCCGTCGCTTAATTTCCGTTTCCCAGTCATTCTCCATGGTGATGACTTGTCCCAAGTAAACAATAATATACTCCGAGACTACCCAGCCGCACGTCGCCAACAACTATCCCAGCTACCTCGACCGGTCTATTGGTCATCACTTTGGTCTTGGAAAAGTTCATGTTGAGACCAACGCAACTGAATGCGACACCCAAGGATGAAATCATTAGTGGTAAAGCGGCCAGAGTCTCGGCAAAAATTACAACGTCATCAGCGAACCGTAAATGAGAAAGATATTCTCCGTCGATTTTAATACCTTTTTCATTCCAATGTAAGGTTTTAAATACGTCTTCCAGTAAATTGGTAAACAATTTTGGAGAGATGTATCACTCTGGCGTATTCATGGTAGCATGCCTATATATAGTTTTGATTAAATCGATATAGCGGTAGTCAATGTGACATCGCTGGAGAGCCTGCAACATCGCCCATATTTCCACAGTATCAAACGCCTTTTCAAAATCCACTAAAGCCATGAAGAGAGGTAATTGGTACTCATTGGTCTTCTGAATAAGCTGTCTGACGGTGTGAATATGGTCCACGGTACTAAAGCCACTGCGGAATCCAGCCTGCTCCACCGGTTCGAATGCATTGAGTGGATTTTTTTAGCTTATTTTTTGGGAATTAGTTGTTTTGTTTTTTGTCATATTTGCATTCCTGTTTAACTATTTGCTTGTATGTGTCAGTAGGTATGAAGAAAAGCTGATTCACGCGTTCTATTAAAAGTAGGTCACTATTTAAATCCTTTTTTTTACTATTCAAAATATCCGAATTATTCGAATAAGGAACATTGACGTATTCGAATTTAATTTGTGTCGGATATTCGAATAATATGAATATTCGAATATTCGAATTGCAAACCCTAGCTATAATATAATATATAAACCAGATGTTAAGTAAACGTTTGTTAGGTACTCTTAAATGACTCTTTGTATTTTCCTGAACCTGGGTATAATATATAAATACAAATATATCTACTAAAGTACATTAATAAAAACTAACACAGCCAACCTTGGCCGAGTTGCATGAGCGCAACAAGGACTGTTGAGGAATGTTAAAGAA
This sequence comes from Acleris literana, assembly GCA_946894065.1. Lineage (NCBI taxonomy): Eukaryota > Metazoa > Arthropoda > Insecta > Lepidoptera > Tortricidae > Acleris > Acleris literana. The sequence continues at coordinate 2,779,383 of OX335693.1, read as the reverse complement.
ATGTTGAGTGCTTCTGGCCACATTTATGCAGATTGACGAAGTAATCTGCTCGGGGAAAACATGGAAGAGTACTGTACTGTTTGATTTTGATTAGTGTTAACAAGAATAAAACAGGGCAAAAGTAACAATTTTTTACAGCACAATTATATAAAAATGTTTTTATAGCACAATTATATAAAAAAACAATTTTGTTAAGTAGTTAAGTTGAGTAATTTATTGTTCCTATTTTTCTGTTGATTTATGCACAAATTTAATAAAAGTCATATTTTGTAGAAACTGTTTTCATAACCCAACCTAATTATTGATATTATAAGTAAACTGTTAGAGGTAGGATCTTAATAAGTAAGATCTCATAAATATATTTTTATCATCTAAAAGTTATTTCATATTTAGGAAGTACAATAATACTGTTTTTTTAAATATTAAATGTCCACTTTTGTAAAAATAAATCTTAAAAGAAAAAAGGTTGATACCAATAATTCAATAATAACTACACTTAAGGTGAGTCGGGGCTATTGCATCTACGGGCATATTGTAATTTTTCATACTAAAACATGTTCTACTTTTAAAATTAGTATGAAAAGTTACAATAGCCCTGTAGGTGTAGCCCCAACTCACCTTATATTAAATAAAAAACATTGATTAATGCTTAAGAAATTATAAATGTGATCTACAACATCTTTTGTTATATTTTAAACAATTAGATGCACTTGGTCCAGTCCGGTTTGCACATGAGTCAGTATAAGGCCCTGTTGTGTTCCAAATTTACATATGGTTTTGACTGTTTAGAATTTTCAATGTATCCCCTCTACAACATTATTTGAGCGCTACCCACCATGTCTATTCAGAGTTGTTATATCACCACTAGAGTCAGCGAGTAAGGTGGCTGACGTCCCTATGTCCTCCGTATGCCCAATGCTGTAAATAGCCTTTTCTGCGCCCTGTGCGAGCTTCTATAACTGTGCCCTTGTTTTTTTCAAGATATTATATTATAGGTACCCTAGAGAAATGCTATGTATAGGCCTACTTTATTTCATTCAGAGTGATAAAATAAAGCTCAATGAATTCGGTGTTGGTGGATCAATTACCTATCTAAATTTTGGAAGAAAAATCTTTTTTTTTTTAAACTGATTTGGGCAAACAAGCAGACGAGCCATCTGATGTTAAGTGGATCCTTTGCCTATTAAACCACCCACTGTGTCTCACTCACTAAAACTCAAACGCAAGTTCACTAGTGAAAATGCGTTGCCCACCCTGATGCTTAAGATTTAATTTTTGGGCCACTATGGTCTTCATACTTCTATAATGAAATAACACCCTCCAAAGTTTCAGTAAACTATAAATTAATTTAATTATAAGAACTTGGTATGGTAGAGTTTTGAATAAGGAAGGTAGCATATAGTCCATTCGCTTAGATAGTGTCGCTACACTCCCACATGCTCGTGGTTATTGTAATAAAATACGAATATAATTCGACGTAAACTGCCAAATTCACTTGCGGCGTAACACCCGTAAGTGAATTTGGCAGTTTACTTCGCATTATATTCGTATTGTATTACAATGACCACAAGTACGTGCGAGTGTAGCGACACTAAGCGAATGGACTATAATATAAATTGTTTAAGGCCGCACCCGCACTACGGCTAAACAGCCGCGGTTTTTAACCGCGTGACTTTTAAATCAAGTAAAACTGATGCAAGCGGCCGCACTGGCAGCTGATTATTTACTTGATAAAAGAGTCACGCGGTTAAAAACCGCGGCGGTTTAGCAGTAGTGCGGGTGCGGCCTAAGTATGAATTGGTGAAAAAACGTTTATTCGAAAATATTTGCAAGATTATTCACAGCTACACAAATGAATGAGACCACAAATAAATGAGTTCAGATAGTAAAGATTTATTAAAGCAAGCCATAAACTTTTTTAAAGATTTTCTTTTCGTGCTTTCTTCATTGTGATATCGTTGATAACCTTTTCATACGACAGGCACCATCCTATGTCGCGTTCAATCGACAAAATCGCTAGGCCGGTCCAACTTTCTCGGCCAATCCTTGAGCGCAAGTAAGTTTTTATTAATTTGAGCTTACTGAATGATCTTTCGCAGGAAGCTACAGTCACTGGCATTGTTAAAAATATCTTTAAGCGACTACCACATTGGGAAACATCTCTTTGAAATCTAGTTCGACTATAGCTTTAAGTAGACCTAGACTTGAACTATGGTCACATTTATCAAATAAATATAGTCATTTCAATAAGCTCACTCGTGCGCTGCCAAAAAAATGAGCGCGATTTTTTGTCTAATTTAATAGACGTTTTAGATTATACTGGCATATAGGTATGTATGTGTTGGAATCGAGCACTAGGGGCGCAGCGGGAACTTATCAGGAGCAAACCGAAAAAATAATAGTCCTGCCTGGTCTGGCCATTCTTGCGCCCCCCAGAGTCTACGCCCTGTGCCTGGGCACCGGTGGCACCGCCCTATTTACGGCACTGCGTATGTCCTGTATACTGATCAGCATCGGGCAAATTCAAAAAGTTGGCATTTCCTTGGGCGTATTACCAAATTTATTTACGCCTATGACCTTTGCTGTGCATTTACCTTTTTGGTAATTTAGGAAAAATCTCTCACTTTTGTCCATTGACGTTGATACTTTTTGTCAATTTCGGCAAATGGGCCATCAACGGTAAAAGATCTTGGTATTTTGGTTTCGATGTTAGGTATTTGTATTAGTAGTATATTTCCGTGAACTTCAACATCTTTAAGTGCAATGATTGCCAGTTCCTCACGCCTGCAGGCTCCACAAACCCCAAATATGAGTGCAACCTACGAACAGAATCAAACTTTACTTATAAAATCAAATGAATTACTAACCTTATGATGAACTAAAATCATAAATAGGAGAGAAATCATACCCTTGTAGCCAGATATAGATGATCTGGAGCATCATTAATAAACTTTTTCATGTCTTCTGCCGTTAATACTTTTGATTTTTTACTTTCATAACCTGTAGATTGTGTCTTTAAAAACGCAGTCAATTTATAGATTTTTCTGGCAAAACACTCTCATTCGCAATTGCAGCCTTCTCACAAATGTCTGGTGGTGTTAAATCAATTTCAAACTCTTGATTCACTCATTTAAAAAAAAAAACATCTTCTCTTTTCTCATCTGCGATCGGCTGTATAAGCCATAATCAGATTTGGTGACTGTAGCAAGTGTATGGGTGCTGTTTCAGTGAACTTCATCCCACTTTAATTATAATTTGACATTCACTGTCTCTGATCAAGGTTAAGGATTTGCCATCTTTTAAGGCGTCGCGTATTATTATAGGAATTTATAATACTACCTTGCTAGTAAGTTTTGCTTGATTTTCGAGTCTGCTTTTACAAGCTCATTTTAAAAGCAACTTTCTGAAAATTTAAGATTAGTAAACAAAGTCGTTGTAAGACTTGTAATTGCGCAGTGATCATTTTTGACATTATGAAGAGGTGTTTTTTTTAGCTTTTATTCGATTAGAATGGATTTTGTTATTATTATTGAACCCACTTCAATGAAAGTTTTTTTTTCAAATGCGTGTTCTTTAAGACATAAACAATTGTAAATATAAAACATTGTACTATTATTACCTAAGTTTCGTTATTTAAGATTATTTGTGCATCGTATATTTATAAAAACAATATCGAATGTTGCCTTTGGCAACTTGAAACATGATTGCAGTAAGAAAAAACGCCTCTTCTTTGACAGGCGTTTCGGCAGCTATTCCGTTCCATTCAGACAAATTATCAAGAACGGTTTTTCAATATTCAATATTAAAAAATAAACGTGTTATAATGATGAATAGGTAAGTAATAAAATATGAAATATGTATATTTTTCTTGCATTAACAGTAGGTTTTTTTTTTGATTACGACGTTTAAAGGAAACTAAATGTTACAATTAATTAGTTATAATAAAATTAAGAATTTACCTTCATTTGACCCCTTAATGCCGGTCCGAATTGCGCTCTTTTGAGGTTTTACATAAAACATATAAAATCTCTGCAGTATTTTATTTTATAAGTATAATTTAGGTACCTATCTAGCTGACACCTACACACACTAGCTGACTGCTCCACATTCGCAGTGTTCACAGTATAGTTCGCGCGCTCGACGATGTAACTAGGTCTACATTAAAAAATTAAAAGTAAAAAACGAATTAAAAAGAAATGGAGGAAACGGAGATGGTGGATGACGAGTATTCATCGTTATTGAATGTTCGTAATATTTTATACAGTATTAGTGGTATTCTAGTGGTATTGGGCTAATATTTTATAAAAGTTGGAATGTGGAGCCTTGTTGCCTCGTTCGCGCGTTCGCGGGCCCTTTGACACGGGCCAAAATACCGAAAACAAGGTGCGAACCCGCGAACGCCCTCCACATTCACACTTTCACGCGTTCGCTACACTCGCACATGCTCGTGGTTATTGTAATAAAATAGGAATATAATTCGACGTAAACTGCCAAATTCACTTGCAGCGTAACACCCGTAAGTGAATTTGGCAGTTTACTTCGAATTATATTCGTATTGTATTGCAATAACCACAAGTACGTGCGAGTGTAGCGACACTATCTAAGCGAATGGACTATACTGCATTTGCGCGATCGCGCGTGAATGTAGAGAGCCTATTACACACAAGTTTCGTAGTAAAGTACCTACTCATTCAAAACGGAACGCCTGAGCGATTCCATCACGATTCCATCACAAACTCTTAGCAAAGATCATTTAGAGTATGGAGTCGTGTTTTCCACGCAGAATTATTTGTAGGTTGGCAAAATATCCACAACTGTCTATGGTTTACTCTAACTGAAACGTCAATCAACGTAATGAATGACATCAACTGTCAAGTCAAGTCTGTCAATGATTCTTGTCAAGCTGTCATTTTGAAAACATCTGTCTATTTATAAACCGAGATTCCTCTCTAGTACCTACATACGCTTGTGTTAACACGAGATCTCCCTACAAAGTAGAGTTAAACTGCCAGCGTTAGTAAACCGTACCAACTCTACACGGAACAATCACGAGTTCACTGGACATTGGCGAAATACTAATGAAAACCGCCAGAACCAAAGAAAATTGAATTGAATTCTGTCTATTTATTTCATTTTTTGTAAATTACTTTATCGTTGATTTTGGTTCGCAAATCCAGGGCAACTTTGTGAAGTAACCTCCAACACTGACGAAGAATATGCATCAAATAAAATATCAGTGAAAAGTTGATTCTGAATGAGCAAGCGGTCAAGAACACTCCAAGCCAATAAGCCATTGAAGTGGATGCCCGCCATCTTCAATGGTGTGCCGACTGGGACTGGAAGACGCCGACGACGACGATTCACCGTACAATTGCTTATATATACTTGACATTGGCAAAATTACATAACTTGTAAACGCCATTAAAATAAATAAATAATAATAGTCTGTCAATGCATACACAACATAGGTAACCCAAATTTTGGATGGAGATATAGATACGATACGGTATAGGTTTCATTAAGTCTTAATTTCATAATAATTTCGCACACTGAGCACACCGTATTTTTAAAGACAGGCCGACGCAACTCGTGACCAAAATCCTGGCCTATATTTGGCACGATTAAGAATTGCTATTCAAGCTAGCAATGCCGCCAGCATTTCGGGAACAATGCTCACTAATAGCGTTTTGTCAGATTAGTGTAGTTTTAAGTATTTTTTTATGTTCATGTGAATGTAGCTCTCTGAGTAACAGGCATGATTTAATGTATGTAATTTTTTAATTTTAAGTACTTATGTCACTATTTAAACCTAAGTTTTTATCAAAAACTGTTTTTACAATGTAAATTAAGAATGTAATTACTTAAATTAAGTTAACAAATTTATAACAGAATACTAAATCGTATTATGAGTTGTGACAGATTGTGCTAAAGATTACTTGTATGAATAGAACAGAGATTAATTAATAACATTAGTTTAAACCTTGTTTAAACTATTTGAATTTTAATGTCAATCTGAAAATCGCTATTCGAAAATTCCGCGTCCGTAAAGTATATAATCATTTGTTGGTCAATGCATTCATTTCTATAATAAATTACCTGACGTAGTTTTAAAGTTATCCTTTCCAGCACTTAAAAATTACTTGAAAAAGTCGTTAATGTCTAAAGCGTCGAGGATTATCTAACAGACAAAAATGCATGGCCTATACCCGAAACTTAGTCAATAATAATTTATTCAAATGCAAATCTTGTCAAGGGGACACCATTGATGTAGGAAAACATATCGAAACTTTTATGTGGTCGTCTTGCACCATCTTATATATACACATAAATAGGTGTTTTTTTTCCTTTTCTTCCTCTGTCTCTCTCGTAAGATTTTTGGCATGTTTTCCTGCTGAATTCCGCATGTTATGTTTATAAGTATCATATTTCATTTAATATTTATTGCTTTATATAATGCTAGACTAAGTAGTAACCATTGTAATATGTTTAAAAAATGACTGACTGCTGAGTTTCTTGCGGCGTTTCTTCTCAGCAGGGGTCTCCTCTTGGGAAGCGCTGGTAGATTCTTGACGTGTAAAAGTGCTCGTGCGGTCTACTTACTGAATAAATATCTTTTATCTTTTATCTTTATCTTTTATCAAACAATAACATTAAAGTTACCTCAAAACTCTAACGACGATTAAAATAGACCAAAAGTCTTTGTTTTTCGATACTAAAGCACAAAATGTTTTGTGCAAAACATACCTCTCATACTCGTATCAGCTGTTCATTTGTAAACATTGTCTACATCAGACAATATTTTGCCGGCTTGAAACTCTGCTAAGTACCGTAAAAACACTTTTCTCAAATATGCTTGGAAAGAACGATTTTCCGATTGAAACACAAGGACGGAAAATGCCTCTTTTTACTCCTAGGAGTAAAAAAACCATATGAAAACACTTCCCGTCCATGTCCATATTGTTTTTTAAAAGTGCTCTCTATTGCGTATGAAATCGAAAGGACTATGAAAAAAATCCCGTACACCCAACTTGTGGGTGGGGGCGCAGTGAGGAGCGGCGCGCGGCGGCGGGGCTCTGCGGAGCGGCGGCGGCGGCTCGTTGTGCGTGAAACTATCTTAAATAATACTCGTATGTCGCAAACAAACATTTCCTCGCATTATTTGAGAAAAGCATTATGTATGCCTCGGCGGAAAGGAGGATTTCCTGACTCGTATTTTAGCAGGCCTCGCTGTTGCTCGGCCTGCTAACCACCTCGTCAGGAAATCCCTTACTTTCCGCGCCTAGGCAACAATGTACTATTACGAGTATATACGACTTCCCTTGTTCCACTACGTATTTTTTTGTTTATTTTTATACTAATCACTTCTTTTCCCCAAGCAAAAACTCACTAAATAGAGAAATATTTTAAAAAATACGTAAGGCGCTCTATTCCAAAGTGTTGCAAAGTACGTTGTTGTTTAGTTCTCTTTTATTTAATTTCTTTTGTAAGTACTCTTTTTCTAAGGATTCAAAAGCTGATACAAGGTAATAATGACCATTACTATTGAGTATGTAAAAAAATCAAAATTTTGTTTTTAACTAGGTAAAGATAGAGACAACTATTTATACAACAAATATTTATGGGTAAAACACAATTATACAGGTTGACTGGTAACTCGACCTATTCCATAATAGGGGTTACTCTAGAGCTAATTTGTAATAATTTTGTCCCAGTTAACTGGCGGTCTAATGTCCCTGGTTTCCGAGTTATTTAAGTTTTTGGTATTTTTAAAATTTTCCGTCTTTTGATCTAAAACTGTCGATTGTGTAAAAACTACTTCACACTGGGAACTAAAAATGCATTCTTCTAATAGCTGATAAATAAGCAAACGCTTCAAATAAAAACACTGCAAAAGTTCCAAAAATTACAGAATTAATTGGTTATTAAATCACAAGTCCGTATTTATTTTTTAAATTTCGTTTCTGTCAAAGGGGATTACTCCAAAAAATATATTCAAGCACTCCAAATACTCAGAGGTCAAGGGTGTATGAGTTTGTTCTGGTGGGGGTACAGATTAGTGTTCCTTTTTAAAATCTGTACTAAAGTGGACAACATTTGCACTTTTTTGGAAAGCTTATGAATTGAGGAAGTTTTTTCCGTGATTTGTACGCCAAGTGTCATACAATTTTTTGGAGTAATCTCCTTCGACAGAAACGAAATTTTCAATTTTTTTTACTGACTTTTGATTTAAGGACCTATTATTTCTGATGTTTTTGGAATTTTTGCAAAGTGTTTTTATTTGAAGCATATTAGAAAAATGCATTTTTAGTTCCCAGAGTGAAGTAGTTTTTTCACAATCTATCTATAAACGTTTTATCTATCTATCTATCTAAAATGAGAAGCAAAAATGAACTTTTTTTTTAAATTTTGAGGAAAAAACCAGCTTTAAACGTTTTTCGGCCCTCCTGTTAAATTACACCTTTTAACTTTAACCCTTCTACACTGGAGGTAGGTATAGCACTCATCTGTAAAGGGAGCAACATTTTAACATATTTACCCGTCCAGTAAAGCCCTCTCACGAATGAGCTTTCATAAGAATATATTAATATATGTAGGTACCTAAAAGATAAATACGTCAGGTTAGGCTTTTCCCAAGTAGCCGGATAATATTTTCTACGTCAGTTTTATTCAATGGATTTTTGAATAAAGAACGAAATGTGTAGTTTTTCACGCATTTTATTAATATTAAGCAAAACACACAAAAAAAAAAAAATATGAAAGGGTAACCTCAAACAAAAACGACGACCAAATCCGCTCCAAAACATCAACTTTTTGAAATGAAAAGATCTTATGTATCGAGTCGATTGTGTAATCAACTAAATATTCATTGAGTTAAGGTACGAAGTCATTTATTTCAGATATTGATATAACGTTAGAGTGGATAGTAATTTCAGTTAAGGTTTTATACCGTTTAAAAGATAAAAATCTACAATTGGTTACAAGCTCTCTGACACAAGAATTTTATTTGACAATATTTTTTTCATAAGGTTTACTTGAACGCAGCCAAGTATTTCAACATTTGACGTGGATGGTTTAATATAAAAATAACACAGAAAGTAATTGAATAATGAATTATACCTAATTATAATTTTGTAGTAGTGTTTTGACAAACTTACTGATTATTCCCCTTGAATCTATTGATATCTTATATCGTGCGATAAACAGAATAGTGACGTTATTGAAAAAAAATAATACGGTGTTATAGAGGCACTCTGCAGTTTTCTACATATTACGATAAAAGTTATGATAAAAAAAATGTTTAATCAGTAAGTAGCCAGCACGGGCACATTTACACGTCAAAAATCTACCAGCGCTTCCCAAGAGGCGACCACAGCAGAAAAGAAACGCCAGAAGACTCTAAACAGTCAGTCATTTTTTAAATATTGCTTATGACAATAATGATACTTAAGCTACCGCAAAATGTGCCTACTTTGCTCCAAAATTTGCTCCAAATTTCGAAATCATGTTATTTTTATGAAAATCATTATACTGTGGTATATCGATTTATGTATCTTTGTAAAGAAGAACATCCCCACTTTCATGTTTTAATCTTAAATGACATCGTAATATTGTTTTGATATAAATATATAAACTTTAATTTAGGAGCAATGTTACCCAGTGTTCGGGAAACTTTGCCCCCGAATTAAATTTGCTTTAAAACTTGTATTAGAAAGCGTTTGGTGCAGTTTCACATCGTCGTCAGTCAAAGTATGCTCCAGTAACAATCATCTAAGCCTAAGTTTGAGTAGGTTTGGAGCAAAGTAATAAGAAATGAGTTAAGTGTTAGGAACAAAAATATATTTGTTTTTACTTAAAGTTTTTTATTTTTAATATAATCACAATATTGTTCAATCTTAGTATTGCTTCACTTAGACAATAATCAAAAGAAAATAAAAGTCCTTTCAAAAAGGGTACGTTAGTAGGTACGTACCTCACTTTACTTAAGTAGAAAGAAAAAAAGAATTATATTATCGACTGAAAGGGTATCATAACCCTGTTAATTAACATTCTAGGATATAAATAATCTCATGCTGTAATGTTCTCATATACCCTATCCCCAAATTCGGTTTAGTTCAGGAACTGCAAAAATTTCACGTGGACCATTTTTTTTTGGTGGATATATGGACTCTAAAATGTCATTCCAATGATAATGGATTTCGTCTTTCGGTTTTGGCCACTTTCAACATTTTTTCATGAAAGATATATAACTATATTCCTGGATCAAAGTTACCACAACACGTGGAGCAAATTAGGTGCGTATTTTTTTTTTTAGATTAAGTTTTGAAAAAGCTAAAACCTACTAGAAATATTGTTAACATGGAATAGCTCATTATATACAGGAACACATCAAAACACACTTACCGTGATTCGATGAACAATAATTATTGCTGATTGATTGATAGCTGACATGGAAGTGACTTTTTCTCAAAATATTTTTTTAGTAAATTTTCTTGTTGGCACCGTGCGACGCCTGACAGTAAACGGAAATGGCAAAGCGAATAATTCACGTTCATTTTTGCCTCTTAATTTGCAAATGTATCGAATGATTTCGGCAATTTTGACGAATTGACCGAAGACTTCGACTTGCAGGCCAATGAAACTAAATACAGAATCGGAGCAAAGTTACCCAGTAAGGAGCAAAGTAGGCACATTTTACGGTAGCATTATATAAAAAAGGAATATCTATCGTTGGTCTAGATCTAGATCTAAAAATATTATGAGAAAAAGTCACTTCCATGTCAGCAATCAATCAATCAGCAATAATCATTGTTCATCGAATCACGGTGTGTTTTGATGTGTTCCTGTATATAATGAGCTATTCCATGTTAACAATATTTCTAGTAGGTTTTAGCTTTTTCGAAACTTAATCTAAAAAAAAAAAACGCACCTACTTTGCTCCACGTGTTGGGGTAACTTTGATCCAGGAATATAGTTATATATCTTTCATGAAAAAATGTTGAAAGTTGCCAAAACCGAAAGACGAAATCCATTATCATTGGAATGACATTTTAGAGTCCATATATCCACCAAAAAAAAATGGTCCACGTGAAATTTTTGCAGTTCCTGAACTAAACCGAATTTGGGGATAGGGTATATGAGAACATTACAGCATGAGATTATTTATATCCTAGAATGTTAATTAACAGGGTTATGATACCCTTTCAGACGATAATTTAATTCTTTTTTCTTTCTACTTAAGTAAAGTTAGGTACGTACCTACTAACGTACCCTTTTTCAGAGGACTTTTATTTTCTTTTGATTATTGTCTAAGTGAAGCAATACTAAGATTGAACAATATTGTGATTATATTAAAAATAAAAAACTTTTAGTAAAAACAAATATAGTTTTGTTCCTAACACTTAACTCATTTCTTATTACTTTGCTCCAAACCTACTCAAACTTAGGCTTAGATGATTGTTACTGGAGCATACTTTGACTGACGACGATGTGAAACTGCACCAAACGCTTTCTAATACAAGTTTTAAAGCAAATTTAATTCGGGGGCAAAGTTTCCCGAACACTGGGTAACATTGCTCCTAAATTAAAGTTTATATATTTACATTAAAACAATATTACGATGTCATTTAAGATTAAAACATGAAAGTGAGGATGTTCTTCTTTACAAAGATACATAAATCGATATACCACAGTATAATGATTTTCAAAAAAATAACATGATTTCGAAATTTGGAGCAAATTTTGGAGCAAAGTAGGCACATTTTGCGGTAGCTTAAGTATCATTATTGTCATAAGCAATATTTAAAAAATGACTGACTGTTTAGAGTCTTCTGGCGTTTCTTTTCTGCTGTGGTCGCCTCTTGGGAAGCGCCGGTAGATTTTTGACGTTTAAATGTGCCAGTGCGGGCTACTTACTGATTAAACAATTTTTTTATCATAACTTTTATCGTAATATGTAGAAAACTGCAGAGTGCCTCTATAACACCTTATTTTTTTTTTTCAATAACGTCACTATTCTCTTTATCGCACGATATGTGTACAAAATAATATTTCATCTAAACAACCATACTGACTGACGCACAAACAAACAAACAGGCACGCTTGTAAAAACTACATTTTCTGATATAATTCACAATATCTACGTTTTATTTATTGTTTCATTTTTTCTATTTTCTTAATTTGAAACATCAACTCCTTAATACTATTATACGTCTCTACATCGGATATCAATTTCAGTTTCTTTATTTTGGAAATACTTTCTTTGTTGTAGCGATGGACTTCCTCAATTATTTTGTCAAACCGATTAACCATTCTTTTTTGTCCGGATATCGCCCTTAAAATCCAATCTTTATTTATTTTAATGTCACCTTTTGGTTTATCGAGAAATGTGTCGTGAAGATCTCCTATCTTATTCTTTGTTATGTACGAAATCTTTTTTTCTTCGGACCATTCCTTTTTCCTGCTTATTTTAACAAAATCCTCATTTAGCTTACCAGACGGACGAACTTCAAATGACTGCTCGAGTATGTTTACTTCATCTGACGTGCGTGTTGAGGGAGATATCTTAGAACCGGTACCTGTATTGTTACTGAAATTATTATAAAGGTCATCAAAATCGTTATTTACTTCAGTATCTTTTTCCATTACATTCGCAGATATAACGTTCCATTTTGTTACTTTTGTTGTTGAATATGTAATTGTTTTATAGTATCTACCTCGCCTGAACACTTTTTTGAATATGTTGGCAAACGCTCCGTCGTACACAATAGCTTCTATAGTGCCTAGAAGTTGAACTTGCTTCTCCAGCCTCCGCACTTCGGCCCTGACAGTCAGCTCGTTGATATCGCTGACGGCGGCGCCCGTCATGAAGTTCATCAGCACTATCGCGACGAAGACGACGAACAACCCGAACAGCAGGCGAACGACGAGTATCGTGTCGCGAAGCTCCTTGGCGTGATTTTCCCCAAACAAGTCCTCGTAGTCGAACTCCGAGGACATCATGACCAGAGTCTTGAAAAAAGCGGCAGTCGGCCCGTTGAAGGGGGGCGTGGACCGATATTGGATCATGAAGCAGAAGGAAAAGCCGATTATGAGAAATAACATAGAAGCCAGGATCTGAAACGAAACAATTAAGTGTTTTTGATCCATTCTCACAGTCACGAAACTACTTAACTGATCGGACAAACTTAGTTATATTTATTGTCATTTGTACTTTAAAAGTCTGTTGGAGTTGGTTAAAGTAGATTAAACTAGCATAAGAGCAAAGAAAACGAGTGAGAGGGAAGTTAAGATGTGAAGGATTTTTTAAGAGCTATTTAATATTTTTGAAAACTAAACAGTTTATGAGGTTAATTTCCCTTTATCTGGAACTATTTTGTCGCTTCACAAACCTTTAATAAGTTGACGACAACTGTCCCGTACATGAGCGCGTAGCTTCCCCACGAAGGGAACCGGGAGAGCAGGAACATGGCCTGCAGCCAGCCCAGCAGCAGGGCGGCGCAAGCGGCGTGGCGCTGCCAGTCCGCCGGCTCCGCGCACGCCAGCACCACGGGCAGGAAGATCGCCAGCACCAGGCACACGAGCCTCATCCACGTCTCCCGGTCAGCGAAGTGGTGTCGCCACTGATCCCTCTTGATGTAAATGGTGAACGACTCCTGCAAAAGAATATTGCTACTTATTTTTTGGCCAAAACCTTCCCTTAAAACTGCGCCCAATCTCTAAAGATCTGGTACAGTTTATCCAAAGCTCTCTGGGCCTGTGGCAGACGTGCAAATCGCAATCAAATTTAAGCTTTCTTTTTTTGCAAAACCTAAAATTTGCATTGAATTGACCTTGAATTGACACTTGAATTCTCAAGACTACAATCTCAAGACTGTACTTAAAGGGGTGATAGAACGTCGAGCGGCTCGGCGATCTTACTCGCCCGTGTGTCATCCGAAGTACGCGTACTTGAAAACCGCCGAGTAAGTTCGTCGGCGATATAACATGTTTGAATTTTGCTCGTAGCCCGTCTTGACTCGTACGTTTGTGATAGCCATGAGTAGCGAGCCACGATTTTCTTTCGGCAGTCAGTGGGTGAGGTGTTTGTCATTTGTGTTGTGTTGTTTGTTTATTTTGGTTCAGAAACTCTAATTAAAACCTAAAATGAGTTATTTTTAAAATGTTTATAAATACATACATAATCTCACGCCTTCGTTCCCAGAGTGGGGTAGGCAGAGCTACAGAATTACAAAAATCTCTAAAAACTTGTTGATAATTCTATAACCACAATTTGCACAATTAGGCTAAGATGTTTACCAGCGTATTAGTGACAGGTTGCAAGCCCATCGCCTAACAGTACTACAAGCCTTTATTCCCTTAGTCGTCTCTTACGACATCCACGGGAAGACATGGAGTGGCACTATTCTAACTCGGCAACCACACGAGGCCTTTTAAAATGTGATATGTTATAATATATTATATTTGACGACGCGCTGGCCTAGTTGGTAGTGACCCTGCCTACGAAAATAGCGGTCCTGGGTTCAAATCTCGGTAAGGGCAAATATTTGTGTGATGAGCGCGAATATTTGTTCCTGTGTCATGGATGTTTTCTATGTATTTAAGTATATATTTCTCTATATAAGTATTTATATCGTTGTCTAGTACCCATAGTACAAGCCTAGAGCTTAGTTTGGGACTACCTAGGTCAATTGGTGTGTCATGGTCCCGTGATATTTATTTATTTATTTATGATTTCTTAATAACTCAAAGCTTCCTCTCTCGACGACATTTTACGTTTGAAGTGTGAGTAAGCTTCAACGTGTGTCACCGACGCGAGCCGAACAAGTTTGCAAACTTTAAGATCGCGATTTTTTAGCTCGTAGGTAGGTATCTACGCGATCTTAAAGGGCTGATAGACAAACGAGCTTTTTGGAACCCTCGGTGCGCGAGTCCGACTCGAACTTAACCGGTCATTTTTTATAATATAGGATATTCGAACCTGCCCGATCAGCACCGCGATGATAGTGTACATCAGGCTGATCACCGTCCAGTACCTCCAGTCGTAGAGCTGGAACCAGGGCACTGCGCCGTTGCTGGTCTGATTTGTTAAAACAGTACCGTTGATCGTGTCTCTGTAGTAAAATATGTTAGCTACCAAAACGTTAAAAGTTATCAAGAAAATTGCATGAACCGATATTATTATATAAAACAGCGGCAGAAAATAATTCCATTTTAAATTCACGTAACTTTTAATTAGAGGATGCAAAAGCAAGTCGCTTTGGTCACATTGTACAATTTGCTCTATAAACTTTATTTGACTCGTGCCTTTGATATCGGTAAACGAACCGTAGTCAATTGTGTTTTCGCCGGAAGTAGTGGAGATACTAATACAGGCGTCGAACGCATTAGAGAGAATATTTGAAGGATCATTAAAATGGGTTGCTATTATTTTTAAAGCAGTTTTTCCATCCTTTCCTTCGTCCGATAAAAAGGCCCCATTACGCAGAAACAGCTCAATTATGTCTTTGTTTTTCCCTTGAAGCGCCTCGTGGAACGGGGAGTTTTCGTTTTCATCTTTCTGACTCGTAATTACGTATTTGGAATATTCTCTGTAACCAAACATTCTCTCGAGTTTTTTAAATATTGCTTCAACTATTTCAACGCTTTCATTTTGAACAGCAAGGTGCAAACAATTTTTCTTTCCATTTTTTACAAATTCTCTTAAAAACAATGCATTAGCGTCGGCGATTAGTTTAAATTGATGCAATTGTTTGGAGATGACAGCCAAGTGTATAGCTGTATACCCTTTACTATTATAAGAGTCACATTCCGGAATAAAATGTTGATGTCCCACTAGATACTTTAGAATTTTAGGATGTTCGAGAGCTGCATGCAGCGCCGTATCATTTTCCTGCGAGACTTTCAAACAGTTTGCTCTTTGTTGGAGAAGGGCATAGACTATTTCCAGATTATTCTTTTTGATGGCAACATATAGGGGAGTGACGCCTTTACTGTTGAAACAGTCCACTTCTAAAAAGCCAAGGACCTTTAGGAATTTTTTAAACAACTCCGTGTATTCATTTGTCTGGAGTATATAGCTTAGAAGTACATGTGTAAGCGGCTCCTGAAAACCAAAAACATTGTCTGTCAACGATTAAATCCATTCTGTAGTAGGTATCAGTAATGAGACCTCAACTCTTTGCCATTACCTGTAATAGGATATCATTTAATTATGATTTAATTTTTTACATGAAAATATATTTAAATAAATAATAATATTCTTCAAAAAAAACATTGCTGCGCGGGCGCCGCCTAGGTACTGATAAAACTTTATCTCTTCTACAAATACTCCTTTAAAACATGCGTGTTAATATTTTTTTTCTACCAAGTTAAATTGATAACCGTAATTTCTTCAAAAAAATAACGTATTCGCGGGGTGAACTCTTCGCGGGATACAATTTAATACAGGAGAGTGTAGGTATTACATATTATAAGTCACCACGCGCGCGCCGTGCAGTGCGAACGTGTGTATCGAGTGTCGCTGAGAAGGCGAATCTTGACCCTTGGGTAAGTTTATGTTGTCTTTCATTGAGCACTTATTGTTGGCAACACTTGAATGTTTCTTCATCTGTGACACCAGACTCTATGGTTCATGTTTTTGACAGATGTAGCAGCGGTCGTTTTTAGCGCTAAAAGCGATAGTGAAAGGCAAGAGTTATGAGTGCTGAAGAGGGTAGAAAATTAGTACAGATGTAGTGAAATATCCTTTCACATCGTATTTTCTCGGAAATGTTCGTATTTGTCACGCTACTTCAGTCTGACTCAGTACCCATCAAGACAACGTGGGGGAACGTCGCATCGCGAGAGTGATAATCGATATAGAGTGGTTAATACCAGAGTATTTTTTTGTTAATTAAGAATAAGTTTGTATTCAGTTCTTTTTAATAGTCATACCGAAAGCATTAAGGGTGCGGCTCCACTGAGGCGGAGACGAGCGGAGCGGGGCGGAGCTGTGCCAATATTAACCAATAGAATATAAACTAACGTGCGCAAGGCGCGCTCGACGTGACCGCATGCGCCTTCTTGTTTACCTACACCTAATTTCTATATATTTGATCGTGGTGGTTTTACCATCTCGGTGTGATATACTTCAAACTCGTGGTTTGACATTTGACAATGATAACTAAAGTACTCTATTTATTTAATAAAAACATGTCACTTGATAATCCAATAATTCATAGACACGTCGGCATCATTCGGAATTAGACGTGAGTTGAGAGTTTTTACGATGTGAAAGGATTATTCACTAGATCTGTATATCGACGGTAAAAAGCGTAAACGCTGTAACCCACAATGTAGCTAAAAAATTTTTTTGCATATTCGGAATCAGATTTTTTTTCTGCGTCGAATGGTCCGGGTCTCGTGGCTCTACGACGATTAGAAAATTCTGTACAGCGTTGAAATTGTATGTACTTTTTTGACATATAGCAAAATTAATTGCTGTAAGCCGCCAAAAAACAGGTCTTTATTTTGCATTTGCATTTACACCAATTCATATTTTACAAATTTTTCGAGTCCAGTAGGTTACTGCGTGCGTAAAACCATTTCCACTGTCATTTACAGCGTTTACGCGTATTGAAAAAAAAAGTGACACTACACTTGCTACGTTTTCTGTAAAATATATTTAGATGATAGTGACTTACTACGTTTTAATCAGACACCATAATGTGAATACTCACAAGTTACACCAAATATGAAGTAATACGCAAAAATATTACTGACCTTTACCTCATTTCTTAAACGATTGCTTATTATTGGTCGCTTGAGTTTACCGTATTTCAAATACGCGCTCATGCTGCGTGGGTAACGGCTTACCGCCCCGATCAGTCAGTCTGAGACCGCCGTGGGATCAAGTTGTGTGTGGTGTAAAGGTCTTTCACCGCGCGACAACAAAAGTTTAAAATGTAATTATATCTATTTTAATACTAAACCAGTGCAAATAATGTGAATAGTTAATACTATACTAATGAATTCTTATTTCATTTAAATAGTAACTACTTAGTATGATAAATTCTGAGAATTAAGTGTTGCTTTACATAATTATAAGTAATTAAAACTACTTTACGAATTTTAACAATACTTTGATAATAGTTATTAGTTTGAAGAAACGCTAGTATAGTGTCTTAAACTTTTCAGTTTGTTAAACATTGATGTTTTTAATTTTAATTGACTTTATTTCATGAGTAAGTTAACTTGTGATTCATTTCTTCATCATTCGATTTCATGATAAATTTCATAATAATATACTTCTTTTATACGAAGTGTTTGTAGCGATGCATAATTATTATCGTTAAAATAAATGCATTTCTTTTTTTTTCAACTAGACTTGTATTGTAAATGTTTATAAGCATGTATATATATATTTATATGTAGATGTTCGGATGTTTATATCTAATGGAGGATTGAAAATATATTTACATACACATACAAACATATTCGTATTAATTAATTCTTTAGGATAACATTTAAAAAAAGGATTAATAAATGTTATCTCATATTTACGTCGTTTTAATATCAATAACCTTTTTTGACATCTATCATTGAATACAATTATGATTTTTTTAAACTGCAAGCACTGCAGCATAACGTCAATTTAGGCCGTGCTCAACATTTAAAGAATGGTGGTTACATCACTTACGCTTATTAGAAATCACACTGATTATTACCTTTCCATACATTTAACAAAATCATTAACAGCGTTTTATCGTATTGAAAAAAAAAGTCAGGTTGCTGTAACCGACACTAAAAAGAAACCTAGTCACTTCTGGTACATGACAGGCATATGATCTAATAGGGAATTTGAAAATACATATGTAGTATAAAAATGGCACCGATAACTCAAATAAAAAAAAAGATATGATTTTTTTTGTAAAATTTCAAAAGTTTTTTGGCTCTGGTGTAAAATTTGATTTTGCGGGTTACAGCGTTTACGCTTTTTACCGTCGATATACTGTGCCTGTGAGAACAAAGGCTGCATGAACCACGTAACCCCCTCAGTGAGTTATTTCCCATAATCTACTGTCAAGCCCCCTTACGTGTAAAAGCGATCTCTAGACAAGACAAGATGTAGATGTAGTGTCTCTAGATGAAACTATATTGAAGTACAGTTATTGCAGAGTTTAGAAGTTGTATAAGAGTTGCATAAGAGATGGCAAGTTATGAGATAGCACTGAGAAGAGCCGGTGGATTGGGCTGGACTGTAGGGGTGTTGTGGAGGTCCGTAAAGGGACTGTTTTGGTGCCAGATTTCAACACTAATATCTCGCTCTTTTTGACATTATATTTGAGTCCATGGGCCCACAACAAACCTTGCACATGTAGACAGCATTAACTACGGTGCGTTGACTGAGGGGCTCAGCAGCACCATGTCGTCGGCATAGCTGGTGTTATTGGTATAACATCCATCCACCGAACAACCCACCCCGGCGCTGCTGAGCTCCTCAATCAACCCGTTCACATATGCATTAAATAATGTCTGACTCCACATTCCATCTTGTATGGCTCCGAGAACCCCCCTGCCCATCGAACCGTATTCGTCTACATTACCTGACATAATTTTATTGTGGAATATTAATTAATTACAAAAAAAGAAATGTTATATGCCATAGCAATATTCAACTTTTCAAAAACGTTTCGTAACATACGAATGCGATCGACTACGTTTTGTATTTTTACGACAGTACTACGTTAACTGATAGTTACAGAACTAACACAAATATTTTAAAATAGTGAAGGTTTTTACTGATATTGTTTAAATTCAATTTCACACGAATAAAATGGTAAAGGGCGATGCGATAAATCGCGAGCCATTTTTTACCCGTGACAGCATTGCAAACGAACTTTACCGAAACTAGGATTATATTTTATTTACCCAAAGTATTCTTGCAGTATTATTTGTGTAAAGAAATGGAACAAAATTTCCAACAAATAAAAATTAAACCTCGCATAATTTCGTAAAAAATGAAGGGAAAATTGTGGAAAAAAACACTATTTGCATTACATTACGGAAAAGCGGAATATTATATGCAATAACATTAAAACTTTGGTTATATCGCATTACCGTTCTATTCACCGGGGACGACGATTCGATGCCATCGTGCTCCCGTTCGGGCCGCAGCCGGGTGGCGAAAAACGCCATTACACCGTCGTCCGGCCCGCCGTAGTTCCGATCTCGCCTCCCAAAGTCATAATAGTACCTATTACATTGTCAACAAGTTCAGAGTCAAGTACGCTTACAGAGTCATGTTTTCCTGAGAAGAATCATATGATCCCAATCAGAACAAGAAACAGTGTCATTAAAATTGGTAGTTTTAGTGCGTAACCCTCTTACATTTTGGTACAAAATATTTTAAGTTTTATATTGTGATGATGGAAAAGGTGGTTGCATACCTTGGGCACGTTTTTCGGAACGAGAGGTACTACATACTGCAACTTATAATGATGGGAAAAGTGGCGGGAAAGCGCGGTGTCGGCCGAAGAAAGAAATGGTGGTTAAGGAATATCCGTGAATGGACCGGAGTAACGAATGCTGCGGAGCTGTTCCGTCTCGCCAAGGACAAGAATAAATATTCGGAGTTGATGGCCAACCTTCAGTAATTGGAGAGGCACCGAAAGAAGAAGAAGAATTGTGATGATAATAGTTATAACAAGTTTGAGATAGTCACAAATACTTGTACTTAGTGGCAAGCTATCTGCGGCAAGAGGGTTAGACACGAAACAAATAGATACCAGGCATGAGACAAGACGCCTACTGTACAGTTGAGTTCATAAATAGAGTGAGAGAGAACTATGCGTCAGAATGTGTCTTTGAATATTATTGTGGCATCGAACTCTTAAACTATGGTATCTTTGTATATTATTTGTGTCTACAGAACACAAACATCAAGTATAGAGGATTTTATACAAAAATTCGATGACGCATTACAGGACATTACTAAAAACCGAAGGAAGCAAATTATATTGTGCGGAGATCTTAATATAGACTTAATGAGAAAAACAAAAAGTTTAATCAAACTTCACCAGACTCTTAAGAGATATTTATAACTTATAACCGTAAATAACGAATCCAACGTGAATCACATCACAATCTAAAACTTGTATTGACCAAATCGCAACAAATATACATAATGGTTGCCCAAAAATTCACGAATTATGGCTCTCAGATCACACAGCCCAGTCCCTCCACATACCAATACAACAACGAAGCTCTCGACCGACCTGCTGGTTCCAGTACAGAAGAGACTTCTCTAAGGAAAATCGTATAAAATTTATCTCATGCTTATCATCTCTCTCATTTAGTGAAGTTTTTGAAGAAGAAAATGCTGACTTAGCTTTCACAAAACTCTATGACCTATTACTTATTCTATGAATTGTGCTTTCCTAAAATAAGAGTAAAAGTAAAAAGGCAAATCATAAATGTAAATGGATCACAAAAGGGCTGCGAAAATGCTGCTACAAAAAGAGACAATTGTATCTAGGTTACTATTTAAAATGTCCTGAAAAAAAGTCGTTGTATTTGAAATATTTACTCGGCAATAGGTACTCAAAAATGTATAAACTCTTCACAAAAACTTCAAAATATGTCATACCTTTATAGATCAAAAAATAAGTTTAAGTCATCGTGGAATGTAATAAAACATGTGATGTTGGAGAAGAAAATATTAAACACATTTTTGGTAATGATAATGTAATCAATCACGATCCTCAAACTTATTTAACGATTTTTTTATCAATATTGTCAAAAAAAATGTGTACATTTAGGTTTATCAGGTATTACGGAGTTCATACTCCAATTTGAACATAGCTTGTTTCTAACTCCTGTTAGCGCGTCTGAAATACTAAAAGTTTAAAAAAAACAAAAACCCGCCTTCAAAAAGCAAAAATTAACTTCTTTATATAATGGTAGGTAAATAGGTCAGTCCAACTGAAGTCTGCTTTTGGTTAAAATATTGTTGGACGCCGACTTCAGTTGGACTGACCTATTTACCTACCATTTTAAAGAAGTTATTTTTTGCTTTTTGAAGGCGGGTTTTTGATTTTTTTAACTTTTTTTTTATTTTATACTTTTTAGTGATCATAATTATGCTGTTATTCTCCCACTTCTCAAGAAACAATAGAACATTTCAATCTCGCCGCAAGCAACGCCGTGGGAAAGTCATAGTCATATATTTAAACCTAAATATGCTTCGTCATAGTCGCTCAACTATCTTAATCGAAATGTCTTGTCGCCACCCTCGAAATATATACCGTTTAGGAGTTCCGGAGGCCATCTGTGGTCTTCATCATCAGTTCCACTTCACCAAATAGTGCTTTCCAAGCCCAAATACACGAGTTACAATGAAAAATACCAAAATCGCTATAGGTGTGCCTATAAATTTTGAAGAGTTCCGTCGATTCGTCATCGATTCCACCATCAGATCTTCATTTTGAAATGGGACCAATCGGGAAGCACCAGCTTTCGAATAAAAAAAGAATCTTCAAAATCGGTTCACCCAGTCGAAAGTTCTGAGGTAACAAACATTAAAAATAAAAAAAAGAATAAAATAAATACAGACGAATTGAAAACCTCCTCCTTTTTTGAAGTCGGTTAAAAATGCGTAAAATTTCTACGAAATTCAAAAGCAGTTGGTTATGATGAATTAAACACTGATGTTATAAAGATTAGTTTTGATGTAATAACTCAACCTTTATGCTACGTGATAAATCTTTCATTGCTTCAGGGAAAATTCCCTTCAGGGAAGATTCTTTAAAAAAAACTATTGTGAAACCTTTGTATAAAAAAGGGATAAACAACTGTTGAATAATTATAGGCCAGTTACATTGATCCCAATATTCTCGAAAATATATGAAAAAGTCATGTATCGTAGAATTAGTCACTTCCCTGAAAATCCCTGTTTCTGTTCTTTTCCTAGACATGACATGAGTAAAGCGTTCGATTTCGATTGTCATACTCGGTTTATGGAAAAGTTATATCGCTATGGCATTAGGGGACCAGCTTTTGACTGGATTGAAGGTCTTATTTGTCGGAAAGAAAGCAATGTGCGGAAGTGTCAAGGTACAACCCAGAAACTAATCCATATCCATACTAATATTATAAATGTGAAAGTGTGTATGTTTGTCCGTCTTTCACTCTTCAACCACTGAACGGATTGAGATGAAACTTGGCTCACATATAGGTTAAGCCCTGGAATAGGACATAGGATAGTTTTTATCCCGGAAAATTGGACCGTTCCCGAGGGAGCGAAAGCTATTCTATTATCCACTAATCCTATTAATGCCAGTATCCTACTAATCCTACTAATGAGACTCATCTTTATTAGTCATTACGTTTGATGTTAAAGTCACATAAAATGCTACCGGTCGCCGATCATTACATATTAAAAATGCAAAAGTTTGTGTGTTAGTTTGTTACTTCTTCACGCTGCAACGAATGGATGGATTTGGATGAAGTTTGAAATGGAGATAGCTTAGGTGTACCCCGGATTGAGCCCGGATAAACATCGCAATCTACGCGGAAGAAGTCGCGGGCAGAAGCCATTAAAAAAAAGTAAGTTTTTGAGGTTTTGGAAAAATTACCCCTAAGAGATAAAGGAGGGTGTAGAATTTTGTGCGTATGAGAGTTTCGTCCTTTTTGAAGTTAGAACGTGAAAATTAAGTAAGTATATAGAGTACAAATAAAAAATAAAAAATATAGCTTCCAGCGATTTTGGAAAAACTACCCCTAAGGGATAAAAGGGGGTAGTAAAATTTTGTATGAATTTCGTCATGTTTGTGGTTAAAAAAGTGAAAATTGGTAAAAAATATATAAATAAATATAACTTTTGGCGATACAGAAAAAAAATCATAAGGGGGTGAAATGGGGGTAGAAGAATTATATCAAAGTTAAAAACTCATAGCTATGAGCTATGATATTAGCTGTAATGTACTGGGAGTAAGTACAGTTGGTTAGGTTAAGTTTTTTTTTGACCGAAATTAAATACACTAACTATTCTTTATTCTTTAAAAGCTAATTGGGCACTTACAAATTATAACTTCTAAATTATATAATTTGTTCAGGGTGAAATTGTGCGACTTTAGTTTATACATAAAAGTACAGCGACAAAGTTCTTCGCAGGGTCGCCGACACCGGGAGTTTAAATAGGAGCGGCAAAGCCCGCTCGCGCTCAATGCGCTCATTTATTGAAGAACTTCGTCCTTATAGCTTTGTTTGGGATATTGTCAGTTTGCATTATTCAAATACAAAATTGTAATAAAAAATCTGGAAATCATTTTTCTTTTTGTTGTATCGTAAAAACTATAAACATATACATAGTACAAATCCTATAAAAACAACACAACTTCTACCGCCAATTTACAACCGCCATTTACAGAGATAGTTTTTCCTAAATCTCCGAAAGCAATTTAGTAGCGCTAACAGGCTGACACCTATTTACACGTTTCTCACCTAAACAATAACCGAAGTCGCTTATTTACTAACTTCGCTAGACGCTAAAATCGTATTTCCTAGTGATAAGTAGTGGCCTGTGGGCTCAGCCAAGATGCACTACGCTAACTAACCTTTCTATTCTATTCCTTTTTAAACCAATCGCTTCCCTGGAAGATTAAGTGATACAAAAAGTCACGTGGTCTACCAGTGACGCGATTGGTTTAAAAACGAATCGAATAGAAACGTTAGTTAGCGTAGTGCATCTTGTCTGAGCACTCTGAATACTAATTTTCACATTTCTCACTTTAAAATTGACCAAAGTCCGAAACTTCCACCCCCCCATTTTACAAACTTTGGGTTAGTTTTTCCTAAATCGCCCAAAGTTTTTTTTTTTTATGATAACAGTAGTCTCACCACATTTCTCCCTTCAAACATGTCTAAAATCCCATAGAAACGCCTACCGCCAATTTATTCGCTAAAAGCAGTATATTTAATTCATATTCATTAGCCATGTTTCTCACTTCAGAACTGTATATTTTCCATACAATTTTCTACCCCTCATTTTACCACCTAAGAGGTAGTATTTTCTGAATCACCGAAAGTAATATTTTTTATATGTATATTGCCTTTTTAATCTACCTATTATATTTGCATTCAAGAGCATTTCTACCAAGTTTCAAGTAAAATTTACCATAAAAGTAATCCCCACAAAAACGTTGCAACTACTTTCCATCCCCCCAGGCGTTGAATTTTAGTAATCGCTGAAAAACGAATCTCAAAATATTATTTGAAGAGCATTTCTATCAAGTTTTAAGTTAATTTGATCATAAAAATATTTTTTCTATACAAGCTTTGCAACCCCCTTTCATCCTTCTAGGGGTTGAAATTTTAGTTATAGCTGAAATACGTGTCTCATTATTTTCACTGAAGAGCATTTCTACCAAGTTTCAAGTGAATTTGACCATAAAATATTTTTTCCCATACAAACTTTGCAACCCCCTTTCATCCCTTTAGGGGTTGAATTTTAATAATCGCTGAAATACGTGTCTCATTATTTGCAATGAAGAGCATTTGTACCAAGTTTCAAGTAAATTGGACAATAAAAATATTTTTTCCCATACAAACTTTGCAACCCTCTTTCATCCCTTTGGGGGTTGAATTCCGAAAAATTCCTTCTTAGTGGATCTCTACATCACAAAAAGAAAGTACTGTCCAAGTTTCATATTTCTAGCATTAGTAGTTTTGGCTGGGCGATGATGAGTCACCCGGGACATTGCCTTTTATATATATAGATTATAATTATATTCATTCATTATTGAATATATAAAATAAATAAAAAATACTAGAGAAAGTTCCTGTTTTGTTCCGCTAATGTTTGGAGGCATTCTAGTATTAATCAAGTTCTTCTTAGTAGATTTAATAGTTCTTCAGTTGCATAAATGAGACATATGTCAGGAATTCAATTTATTCAAGCGCTATCAAGTCTCATAATATATTAAAAGTCAGATTGAGGAGTCCTTTTCCTTTGCGATTTCATAATTAATAAGTTGTGAGTACTGTCTAAGCTTAATTTTTTACTGATCATTATTAAATACTTGCGCTCTTTGCGTAGTATGTGTGGTGTAAAACTGATTGATAGAGTAAGGAATGAAAAGGTCAGAGAGAAATGTGAGCTAAAAGAAGACGTAGGGACTAAGATTGAAAAGGGCATGCTTCGATGGTTCGGTCATTTGGAAAGGATGTATGAAAAAAGATTGATGAAAGTCGGAAGAGGCCGCCCTAGGCGTACTTTTTCGAATCAAATCGGAGAAATACTGGAAAAGGGCCGAATCTTAAGTACCCGAAACCGACGTGCATGCATGACTCGATGTATGAATGTGGAAGAAGCGAAAGACATTTGTCAGGTTCGTAGCAGGTGGAAAGAAGTCGTATCTGCCTACCCCTCTGGGAAACAGGCGTGATTTTATGTATGTATGTATGTATTAAATACTTAAAGTATTTGCTAAAGTATTATTTTCTTTCTTTAAAAAAATCTGCCAGTCAACTCTATAGAATTAATTAGTAATCATTTGTAGGAGGAAGTAAGTACATCATAATAAATTAGGTTATAATAATCTCTTGCTCATCAGTTGGCTTTGGCCAACAGACAGATCCCTGGCAAACACCTTAGAGCCCCTGTTACGCTCAATAGCCTCTTCAATACTTTTAGTATTGAATCGGCGTATATCACGTTTCAGAGACTTCGAGATCTGTCTGTTGAGCTGCCGATAGCGACAAGCGTCACCAGAGGACTGCAGAATCATTTCACGCCTCACCTCCATGAGCCTAAGGGTGGAGTCTGAGAGCTTCTTGGTTTTCGTACGGCCGATCTTGAAGAACTTAGACCCGACAGTTTGGACTGCTTCCTCGAACCCGTCGTTGTAATCGTCCACGTCGCTACCTAGGCACTCGAAACGGTTTTGAAGTTCGAGCTGAAAGCTCTCGGGGTTTTGGAGCTGAGCGGGTGCCGGGCGGAGCGTAGACTTCATCAGTCTAGACCTTTCAAGCTTGAACTGGATATTCAATGAGCCTCGTACCATACGGTGACCACTCCCGGTTTTAACCGCACTGATCACGGAGACATCATTGAATATGTGCTTTTTCTTCGACATGATAAAGTCTATCTCATTCCTCGTTACACCATCAGGACTCATCCAGGTCCACTTCCTATGCTCACGTTTCCTGAAAAAGGAGTTCATCATATAGAGTCCCTCCTTCTCCATAAAACTGGCCAGTAGGTGGCCCCGGTGATTCCTATGCCCCACTCCAAAATTCCCCACTCTCTGCTCTTCACCGTCTCGTTTACCCAGCTTTGCGTTGAAGTCCCCCATAACAACCGTGAAGTGAGTTTTGGAGCTATGCATGGCTCCGGAAACATCCTCATACATAGCCTCCACCTCATCGTCGGAGTGTGTCGAGGTCGGCGCATATACCTGTATGACCTTCAACGAATATCGTTGGGTCATTCTGAGTACAAGGCACGCTACCCTGCTCGACACGCTCTCGATCTAATAAATCATTAAAGTACTTAGGTTACTACTAGTCAGTTTCACAATGTAGGTTTCCCTAGACACTAGATCACGAGGCCATTCGACAATTTAGTTGTAGGTATTTAATTACTGTGGTAGATCTTCTATTTAATATTATCACCTTAGTAGCATCGTAAAGCAGGTACATAAATAAGATTTAATTATAAATTTGGGATAAAACGGGGGGATCATACAATGCCTCGGATTTAGGAGCCATAGCAAAAAACGGAACCGATTACCGCGGTATTTTATAATGTAATTTTAACGTATTTCCAGACAAAAACACACAAAAATAGTATTAAGAAGTCGCAAAGAAATAGTAGTTTATGCAACAGTTGTATAAGAGAGGTCAAAAAAGACGAGTGGTGTGGTTATGATGTGAGCCGCAGGCGAACATCTGATCGTAAAGCAAGACGCCACGAGTATTTTTTGACTTAGTTATACACCGTTGCATACAATACTTTTTCTACGACTAGGTTTCAAATAAAATGCAAAATTAAATTAACAAAATTTTATTAATATACCTAGGTTAGAATACGAATGAACGAAGCACAGAACAACAAACGAGCGAGAAACATTCGAAAACAATAAAATATGTGTCTATGGTTAACTTTGTTTTTAAATTGATGTGCACTTGCCAGGTTTCATATTTTTTTTAAAAGTTGCACAATCGATATAACTTGTGAAATAGGGACTAAAAAACACCTAATGATTTGAGAAATGAATTCTTTTACCTGATTGGTCGATTTTAATATAGCTGCGTTCTGGTTGGTTGATACCAAATAAAATGTTTTTTTTAAAGAGTTAAATTAGTAAAAGAGTTTACATAGCAAAAAGAACCTAACGTTCCGATTGACAGTCAATGTGTATTGTGATTGGTGGTTTAATTTGGTGAAGTATTTTGATTGGTCAAATTAACCTAGGTGTAAGCTTTGGCAGCTAGGCATATCGTTTTGGCTCAAAAAAGCACAAGTGCTGTTAAGGGGAATAGACTAGATAGACTTTTCTACGGAATGTTCTGCGGACATATTATCTATATTCTTATATTAGTGTTCGTGACTATATAAATGACAGATAAAAGTACAGGAGTAGGAAAACAATAATAAATAATTTAAAAATCTTAGCAGTAGATTAGTCCTAACAACTTTTACGCAAATCACTAAATAAAAGTGAGTTTATCTACACACATATCATAAGTCCTCTATTACCTCTATGCCTTCAAAACCCGAAGGCAATGACCAGCATTACCTGTGGTAGTAGGTGACAGCGATGACAGCTGTTAATTTTGAAAGATGTTCCAAATTTGGATCTCATTACCTTACAATGTTCGATAACGTAATTTCAAATTTACGTTACAGCTGTCATCGCTGTCACCTACTACCACCGGTAAGGTAATGCTGGTCATTTGCTTTTCGGCTTCTGAACCCCTCTTAGAGTACTTATAATGTGTGTAGATAAAGTATCGTACGCGACTCTGCGTAATTGGCATTACGCAACCGTCATGTAATCTACTAAGAGAAAGCCTCAAAAAGGGTAGCCTCACTCATAAAGATGGTATCCACAGCCACACAAGCGGTTCAAAAAAGATTTCCGACCCAACCCTTCCATTGTCGTCCAAAAGAAAGGAAGCCCGTCTGCAAGCATGCATGCTTCAGGATTCCCACTCCGCGACTCACATAGCTATAAGTCTCCCTCCCATCCCAACCCCCATTCCTATCCCCCCTTTTTGGAAAAACCTCGCGGATAAGTAAACGGAGAAAGGACTTTCTCCTCCGGCCTTTCAGCACTGGCTGGGGTAGTATCCGCGGGAGTCTAAATTCTAGTTGGTAATAGGGACATTGGTGTTTTTAGCCTGTGCGAGCCCGGCAGCCTGGGCCCTCCATTCCCAGGCCTCCGGAAGGGATTTTCAGCTCTGCCCCTTTTTTTTAACGTAATTCAACGCAAAAGCAAACAAAAGCAAGGTCTTTTGTCTTTGGCCCCTCAGGCGATTACCAAAAAAAAACTATTACGTACGTGTGGCGTTGGCGTCTCGCATTTCTATGGCACAACCTGCTCCTGCGCCGGCATCGCGGATACTTACGGTTTGCGAGCTGTTTATTTCATGCATACACACTAGCGCCAAAAAAAACCGCTAGTCTACAAACTGCGCTTCGCTTGTGTAAAATAAGTTTCTGAGCGAGTAAATCGACTTGTTTATAAAACGCATATTCAAAAATATCGCGGTGCCGATTTTGAGGGGGGTCGTTAATAGGTCCCTTACCTTAAATCTTCATAGCAAATAAGTGCGATCAATAGCGCCGTTCTTATCATGACGTTTGTCTCCTCGGTCTCGGCGCCTAGCTCCTGCAAAATAAATGTTATTGTAGCTAAATATAATAAAAACCTAATAATAATAAATAGTTACCGGGGACAATCTCACACAAATTGACCTAGTCCCAAACTAAGTTGCTTGTACTACTCGTATGGGTACCATACAACGATAATCATACATACATATCCTCACGCCTGTCTCCAAATGGGGTAGGCAGACTATGGAACATACAACTTCCGCTTCCTCTACATTCAAAACCTTTTCATGCACATACATCGGTTTCGGGTGCTTTTCATTTTGCCCTTATTCAGTACATCACGAATAATCACTTACTGAACATACAGTGGTGGTCACATAATTAGGGACACTTGTTTTTTCCCCATAAAATTGCCTACAAATATGACTTTTCAATTTTGACCACTATTCAAAAAGTTCTAAACTAATTTAATATTTTGTTGCACTCATCGTTCATTAATGAACTAAGGTTTAAATGTATGTACAATTCATCTCTGTTGAAAACGGATCTTTCATTTTATAATAAATACCTTGCGTTCATACAAAGTTGTAAAACTTTGTATGGACGGGTCAGCACTAAGTTATTAAATCCCTATAAAATATAAGGTTCGTTTTTAGCAGTAGTTCATTCTACATAAATTTATTTATTTAAACTTTAAAAGTCATATTTGTAAGCAATTGTATGGGAAAAAAACAATTGCCCCTAATTATGTGACCACCACTGTACATACGTACATAGAGAAATTAATACGTTAAAATGAACAATAAATTAAATCCCAAAAGTGGTCCCCATACAAGGATCTTAAAAAAAGAACATATTTTTAGCATTTTTATACGGATTTAATTTTTATGACTGTTTCTTATTTTAATGCTACACTTGGCGGCAATAAATTAGCATTCTATTCATACAGGTGTTAACAAATACCTTGTTAAATCAGATGATAATGTCAAGAATAATCAACCAGATTCACTTCAGCTTGTTTTGTTTTTCAGCTAAATAATCTTGGCACAAAAGGGCGAACCAATAATAATATTTTATCTACATCCATATCATAACTTCCCTATAATATGATCAGAAACGATAAGCAAATGGCCTATATTAAGAAACCTGTATCTGTGGTTGTACTTTAATGTTAAAATTAAAGTATAGCAATTATCATTAAAGTATCGGTTATAGATATGGTTGCATCTTAATGTTCACATTAAAGTATCGGTGACCGATTATTTAATGTAAACATTAAGATACAGGGCAACCACAGATACAGTTTCTCACATATTGTAGAAAACTTATGATAATTATGCATGTACCTAGATAACGTAAAGTTATGTATGCGACTGTACACATAATTAGGCATTAAACACTCGTGTGATCTTATTTTATGCGCCAGTAACATAAGCTACTATAAAGGCCCAGCCACACCGCTTGCATGACGTGCACGTGCGCGTTCGCTTTCCATTACGTTGTATAGTGACACGTCGTAATGAGAATTCATACTAAACAACGCAGTGGAAAGCGAAGGCGCACGTGCACGTGCACGTCACGCAAGCGGTGTGGCTGGGCCTTTAAAGATGCACTGCTTTTTAAAATGGCACTCAAAAGTGACTTGAAATATATATCGAACAAAACGCAATAATTTACTATGGACGGATGGTTTGTGGATATTTTGTCATTCCTTTAGGAAGAATTACGACAGTTAAAAGGATATTTGTCGTCATTTTGAACTAGGGTTATTTAGCTGGAAAATAAAACAAGCTGAATCAAATTGGTTGAGTATTCTTGACGTTGTCTTAATTTCCTCGTAAGAATTAACATTTGTTAACACTTGTATAAAAACAAGGACGAGTGGGCCGCTATTTTTGCCGATAAGCTTCAATTGTAGTCTAATTTTCATAGTTTAGGTTTAGGTACGACTGAATAACAACGTCAAGTAAACTGCTACAATTATGTGGAAAAACTGAATTAATCAACACGATGTTTTATGCGGTCACCAATCCTGTTTAAGACTATGCTTTTAGTTGCTTAACTTTGGAAGTCGTAATATTTTTACGAATTCGCTTTGATGTTACTATGGTATGGTTATAGTATAAATAGAAAAGTAGCTCGAATCCGGCCCTTTAGGAGATTCTGATACCTATTTGACGCTCGGGCGTCAGGGTTGTCCAAACTTGTTTTTCAATTTTAGTCACCTACTTGGCCATACTGTGATTTATAATCATGGTAATTTTCATAAATTACACAAACCTAAAGTAAGTATAAATATTGTTAGGTACCTAAGTACCAAATTTAAATTATTTTACTCACATACTTTTTATCTGTTGACACTAAATAATAATTATGTTTATAGGTATGTGATGTGATATGTAAATTCCTTTTCGACCTTTTGATAATGCCGCTTTCGCGCAAGGCGGCTTCCTTTGGCTACTTAGGTACCTATTATTGGCGGCACGCGCCGTCGCCGCGCGGCTTCCTTAGAGCATTGGCCGCTAGCTTTGGTTCTAGGCTTGTGCTATGGGTACTAGGCAACGATAAGCATACTTATGTAGTGAAAAATACATACTTAATATGACTACACAGGTACATATAAAACGCCCAAGACTCAGAAACAAAAAATACCTACTCGCACTCATCACACGAATATTTGCCCTGACCGGGAATCGAACCCAGGACCGCTAGCTTCGTAAGCAAGGTCACTACTTACTTAGTCACTACCAACTACCTAGGCCATCCACGTCGTCACATGTTACCTGTCACGTCACACTCAATAACTTAAATTACCTACTTAATACGTATTTATTTCACCTAGGTATACTATAGGCAGGCTGGTACGAAATACCTTTTATTAAATCTGGATATAGTTGTACCTACCTAAGCTAGGTTTAGACATCCGCATACAGAACAATATTTACGCGTTTTCGGCAGCGACATCGTCGCTCGATAGGTAAGTACGCGCACTAAGTACAACAAAACGTGACCGAACGCAATGACGCCGCAGCCCCGACTAAGTTCCCTTGAAATTTCTTGAGATTTCGTTTCGTATTGGTTCGCCCCGCCACAGGCCCCGCCCACAGCCGCAAGCCGCGCGATGTACCTTTGTTTGAAGACGATCTACTGTTCTCTATACTGTGGTATGGTCATCTATCGTTTTGTATTACATACAGTTTGTATTGATAATGTTTGTGGTATCTATCTGTCACCGACCGGGTTTTCTGTTTGCAATGTTTTTCGATTAAGTTTGTTGAAATGAGCATAAAAAATCAAGCTCTTGTAATTTTGTGTTCACCGTAATTTACATAAAAACAACAAAACATTAGTGCAAAATGTATGTTGATAGCTGTGAAACAAACGTGAAACATCCCAATAAATGAAAACCAAGCCGTGTTGTATGTAGCGAGTGCGATTCGTGAGTGAACGACTACCACGCGCGCGCGAAATATGAAATCGATGAAATGAATGCACGCAATATCGAAAAAAAAGGCTCACCACCAAAGTTAAACATAGTGTTAATTTAAACTACTTTTTAATATATTTGTAATAGTTTTACCTCAGATTACTATTTGGTCGTAAACTATGAATTTTAGATTATTATTTAAGCTTAATGTGACACCGAAATAAAAAGCTATCATACAAATATGACCCGTAAGTATGAAAATAGCATAAAAAGTTATTTTTGATGTTTCTTGCACGGGCTCTTGGGATTTGACATATTGTTCATTTTACAATTTTAAACGATAGAATTTATAATAAGACGTATTCTTTGAACTAAAGGTGCAACCGCACCGCTGCTTAACGGTGCGTGCGTATATTATGGTGCGTCAAAAACGGCGCCATGTTGTTACGCAACGACACCGTAATTTACGCAGCGGTGGGGTCGCACCTTTACTCAATCAATGAGGCGCGCACCGCTGCGACGATATAAGGTCACTCCAGGGCCCGTATTATGGTCGCCTTTATCGCGGTGGATAAAGCTTCCGTCACTCTCGCAGTTACATACTGGTCAGAAAGTGACAGATGTTTTATCTACGCTTATCTACGTCGATAAACACGACCATAATCGGCCCGCAGCAAGACGGCGCCCGCGCCCTTTATGTATTATTGACCAATATTTTAAACGTACATAGAATCAAAACTACTGGGTCTACTTGTCTTGTTTGTCTAGAGAAGAGGGCTTGGTAGGGGTATTTTTCCTACATATTTATTTATAAATACCGACCTTGATGACTTTCAGGGCGAATTGCACTTGTTGGCTTTTGACCCAGATTACTCGATCTTCCAAGACTGGCTCTTCAGGTTTCCCTTCTCTCCAAATTCCCTGCATCCCCAAAATTTTCTCATATTTTTTGGCGTATAGCGCTTGGTGCCATCGGAGCTTGAATAAGGGGAGAAGTGGCATGAAGGAGCCAGGTTTTGACAGAGCCACTTGCATTTTTTAGGAAGTTTCCAAACCAAATTACACAAGTTTTTATTTTCAAGTGGCAACACTGATTACAGTCGCCCACAAACATTTGACAGGTCTCCGAAAGCAACGGACGCTGATGCTTTGAGTCAAAGTTTTCGGCACTCATAAGTAAATATTTTGCTTCAATTGCTATGTGTTTTGGTATTTTATTGTAAACAATCACAGGAATATCGATTGTGATTGATATGATTGATTGATGATTTTAAAGATTATATTTTTTTTAGTCAAAGTCATGAAAGAGCGGGTGAAGGGGGCTTTGAAAGTGCTGCCTTTTTCATAATAACTGGCTCTTTCATAACACTGTTTTTAAATACCGAATCAAAAAGTTATAAAGATTTAATAACTTCTATTTCATATTTAATTTAGTTATTTGATTCAGGAATAGCATTATGGAGAAGCCGAGCCCAAAAAATCGAAAGAAACCAGAAAAAAGAATGATTAACGCAAACAGTTAAGGTTTTTTAATTTTCGATTGAAGACTAATTATTAAGAATTTTTCCATGTTATTTTTGATAAGAGATATTATTTGTTATTTTGATTATTTTTCAAATTCTTGTTAATTAAAATACAATCAGTGGCGAAACTATAAGGTGGCAGAGCGGGCAAAATGCCACGGGCCCCCGGCCTGGGAGGGGCCCCCGGTCCGAAAGGCCGTGAGCACAGGAAGAACCTAATATTTATTGCATTTTTAATAAAAGTGAAAGGAAGGGCCCTTTGCGACGAATTTGCCACGGGCCTCAGTTGAAATAGTTACGCCAAGTCACTGTACAATACGCTACTTTAAATTTAAAGCAGTAGTTAGGAATGACTTAAAACTGTTGTTAGAATTAATAAATTGTTAAAAATGTTAAATAAGAAATTATTAGAAGTATCTATATGTTTTTTAATACAGTGCAATAATTATTATTTTGCGTAATTTACAGATAAACTTAATACGTGGCTCTTTCAAAACTTTCAGTGGCTCTTTCAATACCAATTTGTTATGAAAGGGCCAAAAGACACATTGTTAAACTGGTATTTTACTGATATCTTTATTGATTTTTGCGATTATTTGTATGAAACTATAATTAATAAAAAATAATTTAAAAATATCCTTTTTTCTTAAATTCAAACTATCTCTTGGCCCCATTTGTAAACTGGCTCTTTTATCCCACTTCTCCCCTACTTCATTTTCCAACTCTGGCTCTTCAGGTGCCCCATCACCCAAGATTTTGTACAGCAGATTAATTTCATCATGTATCTGGCAGTCCCTATGGAAACAAAAATAAGCGGCTGTTCATTAGTTATTCAATTCGAACGAGTAGTCTGTAATTGGGCATTCTACATCACTTTATTGCGGAAATTCCAAAAGCAACAGGAATCGATGTAAAATTTAAAATACCATTAATTAGGTTCATATACACTCGCGGTCAAATAATACGGGTCAGAGTGCGTTTTTCATACTAAAGAGGCTACTTCGAAGCCTTGGTTCTCGCCGGAGGATGCTTGTAGTGAAATCTGATGATGGATACCCCGAGCATCGATACAGGACTTCGATAGTGCCTAGGATACCCAACTGATTGAATCTGTGGTTAACGCCGGAATCGTGCATGTTCAGGAAAACATCTAAAATTGCAATAAAATGTAAGGAAATCCAAACGCTGACCCAAACTCTCTCGCTGTGATGTTATCTCATTCTGCGATCAGTTAGGTATCTTAAGAACTTTTGACAACCTCTATTGAACCTCGGAGTATCCACCATTAAACCTCACTCAAAACAACACCTGCCGAGGAACCAAGGCTTCGAAATGCCTCGTTTGTATGAAAAACGCACTCTGACCCGTATTATTTGACCGCGACTGTACCCATATTCAGCTGTCGGACATGGTAGCGTTTTATTTTACGTCATCGAGGACGGTGCAACCACAAACCCTGTTTCACCAAAGATATCCCGAGTCTCCAACCCCGACTCGGCAGTTAATAAACTCTACCGTTCAAAATTTGAGGGATTTCGGTCGGTTTAGAATTCCAGTACATGCTCAAAGTAGAGGCCGCCGACCACGATAGGCGTATTCAGAACGTAAGTACTCAGGTATTTTGAACGTCACCCAAAAGCCAATACTAGAGAAGCAGCATCACGATTTGCGAGATCACAAAGTTCTATTTGGCGTCTGCTAAACGCCGAAGGATTGCATCCTTTTCATTTCCAACGGATGCAAGATATCGGTTTAGCAGTCTACCACAGAAGGGTGCAATTTTGTCAGTGGCTGCTATCAAACCTGCACCAGAACATTTTCTGGACAGATGAAGCCACTTTTACCAGGGTAGGATTGTTTAATATCCATAACGAGCACTGGTTGGCTGACGTAAATCCTCTCCTGACACGCAGAGATACTTTTCAAACTCGCTTTTCGTTGAATGTTAACAGGAATTCTCAACGGTTGTGTCATAGGGCCTTATTTTATTGAAGGGACCCTAAACGGAATTAAGTACGAAGAAATGTGTTACCAACTCTTCTGCAAGAAGTTCCACATCGTAACTTAGAAAACTTGTATTTTCAAAAAGCCGGGGCTCCACCCCACTTTTCTTTGCGGGTTCGTGCTTATCTGGACCAACAGTTTCCCGACCGCTGGATTGGGCGTGATGGTCCGATCCCGTGGCCGCCCCGAAGCTCGGATATCACGCCACTCACAAACGAGAATCGAGTACCGTCACAGAATTCCGTGAAAAATTAATCCATACTTTCGATGTCGTCAAAACCAACGAGTTTGTAATCGGTAGACTGAGGGCGAAAGACGACGTGCTGAGTTGTGTTGCCGAGAAGGTGGTGGCTACTTCGAACACTTATTGTAATACGTTTAGGGACTTTTCACAATTATGTAGTTACAAAATAAATTAAAAAATAATTCAACTTGGCTTATTACTCGTATTCGTATGAATGTATTAGAAGTTGCTGAAAGTATTGATATTAGAATTATTATTAACCTGCGATTGAGTACAGAGATAAGATCATTTTACAAGTTGATATGACGGCTAAGTACTTACTGCAGGGTGTTCACAATTTTCAAGACTCAATTACAGTATTCCCAGCTTTTTAATAGCTTTCAGCTGGCTATCGCTATCACGATTGCACTTGCAACTGACTGTATATTTTTCACTCGTGTATCATAGAAAAACGAAAACTGTCGATCGCTATTAAGAAAATGGTTGCACTGTATTTTTTTGTTAGAAAATTAGTATTAATTAGACAATGTGAATGTTAATAATTCACTTATTACATTATATTATTTTTTAACAACTGAGTGGGGTATGTTTGTTTTGTATTACGTCTTACGTATCACCCTGTATTCTTTAACCTCCTTTTTGTTCACTTAAGACTTCATATCACTACTTTCGTTGTTGAGTTGAACGCTGACCCCTCCGTTACGATTGGTATTCTAAACTATCCAAGCTCTTGCGGTCCCTATCGTCGATTATGCTGATGTGTGCTACGGAAATATTTCCCAATCCAGCCTCAGCACCTTGGATCGCCTTCTCAATAACTGCATCCGCTTTATCTTCGGCGTATGAAAGTTTGACCACATTTCCGCTTTCCGTCGTCAGCTTAAATGGCTCCCCATCCACGAACGCAGAACTACTCTCTATTCTGTTTTATTTGACCCATCTTCCCCTAGTTACATTAAGTCTAAATTTCAGTTTCAAACTGCTCGCCCCGGTGGCGAACTCCGTTCCTCGCGTGTCCTTAAGCTCTCTATTCCTCTTCACTGCTCCGGGTTCATGAATAAATCCTTTGCCCTTCAGGCAGTTCGTATGTGGAACGCGCTTCCGCTTCGAGTGAGGAAAACTCAGAGCAAATATTCTTTTAAGCATCTGTTGCGCAAGCACTACTCCGATAACCTCCAGGATTAAGGTTCTGCATAGTGTTTTATAAGCAGAGGGCCCTGCAAAGATGCATTGCGCTACTAACGTTTCTATTCGGTTCGTTTTTAAACCAATCGCGTCGCTGGTAGACCACGTGACTTTTCGTATCACGTCATCTCCCAGTGACGCGATTGGTTTAAAAACGAATCGAATAGAAACGTTAGTTAGCGTAGTGCATCTTTGCAGGGCCCTCAGGAACGACTGTTTATAATCCATTCGCTTAAATAGTGTCGCTACACTCGCACGTACTTGTGGTTATTGTAATAAAATACGAATATAATTCGAAGTAAACTGCCAAATTCACTCGCGGCGTAACACCCGAAAGTGAATTTGGCAGTTTACGTGTGAGTGTAGCGACACTATCTAAGCGAATGGACTATATGTATGTGTATGTACGTTATGTTTATTTATTCCGTATGTATATAGCTATATATATTTTATTGTTCATATGTATTATTATAATTATATGTATTATTTGATTGTGAAATTTGAAAACAAGTAAAGGCACTTACTGAAATGCTCGCACCCACCTCAACTGTTCTCTTTTTGGCCTAGTGGTTGACTGGTAGAGAATGCCTTAAGGCATTAAGTCCGCCATTTGTACATACTTTTTAATCGTGCAATAAAGTTTAAATAAATAAATAAACTTAACTTTGACGTTGGAAAACTGTCATCCCCATACATCGTCACAGGAGGCGATCAGTTTTCCAACATCGCAAATAAGTTTGTAATCAATTCATTCGAGACTAGGCACGAACCAATGCACATGCTGTGTGGCTCTTGAAATATCCTCATAACTATAGATTATTAATTAATTAATTAATTGTCAGTATTGAGTATACTTTTCCAAAGATACAATAAAGTTAATGTAATTTAAGTATATTGCCGCTTATCTCTACGATGCCGGACCCCATCGTTACAAATACGTAAGTAGGCTGAACATAAACTCACGCCTTCATTCCCAGAGTGGGGTAGGCAGAGTTACAGAATGATTAACAATTCTAAAAACTTGTTAATAATTCTGTAATCACATTTTTCACAATCAGGCTAAGATCTTTACCAGTGTATTAGTACGAAGAGAAGAGGTCGCAAACCGGTCGCCTAACAGTCGTAAGAGGCGACCCTCTTACGACATCCACGGGAAGACTGGCGCTATTCTAACCGGCAACCACACGGAAAATTTATTATTATTGTTAACTAGAGGACGCCCGCGACTTCATATGCGTAGAACTAGTTTCCCGCTACTCCCCCTATTTTAACCCTTTAGGGGATGAATTTCCAAAAATCCCTTAGTGCACTCCTAGGATATCTAAGGAATGGGTACCCTTGATCTGGCGTAACTATTTTTGGCATACTCATCATTTGGCATAATCATCATTTGGCATACTCATCATTTGGCATAACCATAATTTGGCATAATCATCATTTGGCATACTCATCACTTGGCATAATCATCATTTGGCATAATCATCATTTGGCATACTCATCACTTGGCATAATCATCATTTGGCATAATCATCACTTGGCATACTCATCATTAGGCATAATCATCATTTGGCATACTCATCACTTGGCATAATCATCATTTGGCATAATCATCATTTGGCATACCGTAAAACGTTCCTACTTTGCTCCCCCACGGGTAATTATGCTCCATAGTTATATTGAGGTAATCTGTATTGTAAATCATTCTATTACTTTCATTCACTGCGTGGCTGGATGTATACATAGAAGCTTTTTAGAAAATTTGTCATCGACCTGGACTTATAAGTAACAAACGAAATAGTCACTATGGAGCATAGTTACCCATGGGGGAGCAAAGTAGGCACATTTTACGGTACTCATCATTTGGCATAATCATCTTTTAGCATACAGTGTTTTTTACCCGACTGCGTCAGAAGGAGGGTTATGTTTTTCGAGCGTATGTATGTATGTATGTATGTATGTATGTAAGTCTATTTCTGGGCGCGCTCTGTAGCCTAAACGGCTTGACGGATTTTAAGATACGAGATGTCATTCGATTCGTCTTAAGTGCCGAAGTGACATAGGGTTATAATATTTCGATATGGCGTCCGCGGAAAAAAATATGGAGGGGATATATATATATTTTTTTATTATAACAATATGGGTATCAAATGAAAGCTATTAAATAGCCCATTCCAAATATATATACATTATAATACTTTTACGCTACTATTTTGACAGGAAAGTCAAAAAAATACGTAAATGTTAAGTAATAAACTTCTTTCGCTAGAAAGAGAGTTTCGCTTGTAATTTGTCACTTGTAGCTTCGCGACATTAAAAATTCAAGCTCCAGAGCTCATATATTGCTTAGTAATAATTAATTAAACCACTATTTTATTAATAAAAACTAAAAAGAGTTAAATAAATTAAATTATTAAAAATAAGCAAAAAACCCGACTGCAATAAAAAAAATAACTGTAAAGCGAAAAACAAGCTCTATAATCTATAGAAAATTGTAAGAGCATGTACTTATTGATATTTATAACAATTTAAATTTAACTTGAATATTGGAAAAGGTATTGCAGGCGGGGACAAGCTAGTCCAAATGTTAATTTTTTTCAAGAAATAGCTTTTGAAATTCATTGCTTGTCCCCTATTTTTTTATTGCAGTCGGGTTTCTTGTTTATTTTTAATAAAAAAAAAACTGAAACCTATACGGTTTCAGTATTATTTAAAATATAGAACCCATTCGGTTAGGTTAGGTTTATTTTATAACAATCCTGAAAAGTATACGGTTTCAGAAAAAAATACTGTGTGCTAAAAGATGATTATGCCAAATGATGATTATGCCAAATGATGAGTATGCCAAATGATGAGTATGCCAAATGATGATTATGCCAAAAAAAAGTTATGCCAGATGAATGTAAATCCCAAGGAATATTCCCTCAAATTTCAAGGCCATAGGTACAGCGGTTTGGGCTGTGCGTTGATAAGTCAGTCAGTTTCTTCGTTTATATATTTGTTTATATATATACTTACTTGTACTTCTGTTTCACTTCCTTCGGGATGGCCTGAAGCAGGTTTGTCAATATCAATATCATTCTGCAAAACAAAAGAGACAAGGCATAATATATGTATAGGATGTCAGGCAGAAGGTTGGACAAACTTCAGGGACTAACTTTGTAGGTCATACTCATCAACTTTTATTATTGGACCAACATCCAAATCGCGAAAAAGTAAGCTAAGTATGGAACAGCTGTTTTTTTTTCGCGATTGGGATGTTGGTCCCATAATAAAAGTTGATGAGTATGACCTACAGAGTTAGTCCCTGAAGTTTGTCCAACCTTCTGGCTAACACCCTGTATAATGTATCTATACGTACTTTAGCGTTTTTAATCGAACGTACTTGCGTCTCACTTCTTATGTAGTACCGTGAAATACGCCAACATTGCCACCTAGGGTATCATGCCCATATGGGCCCATAATGCAATTTACAAACAAATTCGTTAATGTGGAAAAATACTTCTTCTTTATGACAATATTATTTACTATGGTAGAAAATAAATTATATTTGTGACAACACTGCGCTTGGTGTTCGTCTCTAAGTAGCCTGTTGCGACTCGTTGAAGGCGATGTGAGTTTTTCGGGCAAAAATTTGGTCAGATGTGCATATCCACTATTCATCATGGCGAAGTCGCAGGTAAGTGTATTCAATTATATGTACTAAGTAATAAAATACACCTTGCAGAGTATTTAAGCTTAGGATTTAACATTCTAGGTTTTATAATTAAATTTATGATCATGGGTCATTACCGTTAATTTTTGAACGTGTGACAACTTTGCCGGATGTCGAAAGAGCGTCAGGGTTGTCACATTTCATAATTATCAAATAGGTAAATTGAAGCAGGCTCCCTTTGGGTGGGACACGTGCTATTAATACAGTAAACTATAGTTTCTTGAGAAATAAACTTTAAGTATTATTGAGTTCCTACCGGTTGTGATGTATTATTTATCAAAATAGTTTATAGGCATATAAGTAAGTGTCAAATCTTTTTTCGTGAGTTTGTATAATGTCCAAGTAACCGAAAATTTTCTTTATAAAAATTTTCTATTAGGTAAATTATACCTTTAAAAATTTGATTGATCTCAAATACCTATATTATGGAGAATAAGTGAAGTGACGCGATACAAGTGATCTATAAGAAGTTATTTGGAGTTTGATAATTATTTTTTCAAATTTTTATTAAAATAAAAGTTAACTTTTAAAATACCGTGTTTTATTTTGTTAATTTTCAATATTGTACGTCTTAAAACTCGTAATTTTTTTTAAAATTACGTACGTACATACATAAACTCACGCCTTCGTTCCCAGAGTGGGGTAGGCAGAGCTACAGAATTACCAACAACTCTAAAACTTGTTGATATATCTGTAACCACATTTTGCACAATCAGGCTAAGATGTTTACCAGCGTATTAGTGACAGGTTGCAAGCCCATCGCCTAACAGTACTACAAGCCTTCATTCCCTTAGTCGACTCTTACGACATCCACGGGAACACATGGAGTGGCACTATTCTAAGCCGGCAACCACACGGGTAAAAAAAACGGGTTTAAAATTAAATTAATCAAAATAGTTCATTTAAATATTTAAGCCTAAAGTGACAACTGAAAATGAGCAGAAATTCCTAGATAACATTGTCCATCCATTTTTCAACGATTTAAAAAAACGGTATCATTTCCCTAATTCTTGACCTGTTGCTTATTTCAACTGCGTAGAGGCTATATTTGCGTCGAAAATCATCAAGGGCAATGTTGACTGAAAGTCCAGATAACATTGCCTGCATTAAAATCAATAAAATCAGGGTTTAAATTAAGACTTAGGACTTATTTTTCAACATGAATGAAAGCAAATGAAACATACCTATAGCTTCAGCAAAGATTACAAAAAAACATAGCTCTTATAGAAAAAAAACGTAATTATAAATTCTGGTTTATGTGCGGGCGTTACAGAAACCGAAGCGAAGCGAGGGCGGGTCGCTAGTAATTATATTATATTATTGCTCTCCGCTGAGCTAGGTATTAGCGGCCACACAATTTATAATGATGTTTTTACTAATTACTTTTTAATGATATAAGTACAGAGAGTATGTCTACCTCGGTCAATTGTTAAGCCTAGGAAAAAGTGGACAAGACCTGGAAGTCCATCGCCTTATCCGCTTAGGCTGGGCGGCTTTCGGTAGATTGTCCGACGTTCTTAAGGGTGCGGCTCCACTGAGGCGGAGACGAGCGGAGCGGGGCGGAGCTGTGCCATTATTAAGCAATAGAATATAAACTAACGTGCGCAAGGCGCGCTCGACGTCACCGCATGCGCCTTCTATTGGTTAATATTGGCACAACTCCGCTCCGCTCCTCTCGTCTCCGCCTCAGTGGAGCCGCACCCTAAAGGGGACATACCTCTGAATCTCAAGCGCAAATGCTTCGAACAGTGTGTCCTCCCCGTCCCGGTATATGGAGCCGAAACTTGGACGTTTACGCAGGTGATCAACAAGCTGCAAGTCACGCAAAGGGCTATGGAACGGGCGATGTTGGGCCTCTCTCTCCGCGACAGAGTCCGAAATACGGAGATTCGGAGACGAAAAAGGCTCAACGACATAGCCAAATTAATCACTCTAAGGAAGTGGAAGTGGGCTGGATACATATGCCGCAGAGATGATGGAAGATGGGGAAAGGCTGTGGTTGAGTGGAGACCCAGAACCGGG
Organism: Acleris literana; assembly: GCA_946894065.1. Lineage (NCBI taxonomy): Eukaryota > Metazoa > Arthropoda > Insecta > Lepidoptera > Tortricidae > Acleris > Acleris literana. The sequence goes on along the minus strand of OX335693.1, from coordinate 2,735,448 downwards.
TGAAGAAACGTTGGCAAACAGGAGATGAGGTGGACCGACGATCTGGTCAAGGTGGCAGGAAGGTGCTGGATGAGGAGAGCACTGGACCGAGATGGGTGGCGAACAATGCAGGATGCCTACACTCGGCATTGGGTGGCTATAGGCTGAAGAAGAGAGAAGAGATATAAGTAGGTTTCAATTCTGTTGATTCTACACCAAACCATACGAAAGTGCCCATGGTCCTTTGACGTCATGATGTGACAGCAAAGAAAAGGACAACCGTATCCCTTCCATAACTAGAGCGATCAAGACAAGAAGCAAGTGATCATATAGATTAACCTTACAGAAGCGACGTTGTGATTGAATCGATTGTTGTCTCGTTGTGGTTTGAAAACATTATTTTAATAAGTGATATCAAGGGTTTATAGTCCGGGAGCCCGATGCAAGAAACCTGATAAAAAAAGCTTTAATTAAGCTATTAAAATCCGCTTTTTTGATTCAATTCTTCGATGAGGTAAAATGCAGCGGTCACATGGTACCAAAAATTCGGTCGGACACCGGAACCTGCCAACACAGGATTTGGCCGACCACTTTTATTTAACTGTCCGCGAAGTCCTCTAGCTATCCTACCATATGAGATTCGTGAAATTTTTCGATGATGTTTTTTTTGATGAATTTTGGTACCACTTTTTTTTACAATTTGCGCAAAATTTGCCAAGTTAAGCCGCGGCCGACCAAAAGCAGTTGAAGCTACTAAAGGTCAGCTACGCCTACAGGGTAGGCAATCTCCTAATGATATTAAGTATAAACCAAAGTCGTACTTGTGTTGTAATTGTTAGGCATATATTGTTATTTAAAGTGTTCTATCCTCGCACAAACACTTGAGTGGTTTATGAGGTGTTTATTGAAATGTAAAATAGTATTCTTGTTGTAGGTATTATAAATTTAAATACAAAAATTGTATACTTACTTTTTTGCTTGGTCTAAATTCAAGCCCCTAGTGTCTGCCTCCGAAGCCTTAGTTCCCGCCTCGGGATCTGTAGTTCCCGCCTCGGGATCTGTAGTTCTCGCCTCGGTATCTGTAGTTCCCGCCTCGGGATCTGTAGTTCCCGCCTCGGGATCTGTAGTTCCCGCCTCGGGATCTGTAGTTCCCGCCTCGGGATCTGTTATTCCCGCCTCGGGATCTGTAGTTCCCGTCTCTGAAACTGCAGTGAGTGCTTGCGGACCTACAGTTGATGCCTCCGGGCTCGCGGTCACTGCCCCCGGACACGGGACACTCGCCTCCGCACCCGCCTCTGGTGTAGGGATTGTTATCATTGCTATCGTGATATCTGCGGAGAGCACACACCTCGTTGGTTATAGTTGCCAACGCGGTGAGCGGAGTGGTACAAGACACCGGCTAACATCGACCTTATCCCGTCTGTTCACAGAACGAATGAAATATCATCAATGATTTTTCAAGCTCTATGCTTATTTGTTTACTGACGAAATCAATGTTGTCTGAGAGTACGAGGAACCAGCAACAGTAGGGCCGTCTATCTCTTCCTGATCCCTACTACAGGGTGTCAGTTGTCATTCGTTAAGAGGTTCTTGTTCCTTATTCGTACTCTAAGTCAACATTGATTTCGTTTGGTCAATATTTGAGCGAAGATGATTTCTCTACTTAAGTATGTTCAACGTTGTTTAGTACCCTAGTACAAGCCTAGAGCTTAGTTTGGGACTAGGTCGACTGGTGTGGGATTGTTCCCTGTTACATACAGGGATTAACTTCGGTCAAAGATCAAACGAAGTTCGTCAAAAGGGACACCATTGTTCACTGTTCATAAACTACATGTTTATGTTTTTATAATATCGACAACAGCACAACTGCCAATGTTAAATCATAAGAATGCCTATGTTATCATTACATAGTATAAAACAAAGTCACTTCCCGCTATCTGTCCCTTGGTCTTTAAAACTACGCAACGGATTTTGATGCGGTTTTTTTAATAGATAGAGTGATTCAAGAGGAAGGTTTTTATGTGAAATAAATTCTGGATTATGTACGAGTTCTTCAGAAAACTCATATAAACCGAAGCGAAGCGAGGGCGGGTCACTAGTATCGGTATAAAAGAGACATTCTTATGTTTTATAATAAGAATCTAAAAAATTTTTTTAAATTAAAGTACATAACGAATTAGAAAGAAAAACTTTCACAACAAAGTAGACTTGAACTTATAACGGTCAAGTTGAAATCAATTCAAGAAAATTTACCATAATTATGTAACTCTGCCTACCCCACTCAGCGGGGTTAGACAAGTTGCCATCGAATACGAACGCTAGCGTTAGGTGTGATCACCCGTGGGCTCAGACAAGATGCACTACGCTAACTAACGTTTCTATTCGATTCGTTTTTAAACCAATCGCGTCACTGGTAGACCACGTGACTTTTCGTATCACGTCATCTTCCAGTGACGCGATTGGTTTAAAAACGAATCGAGTAGAAACGTTAGTTAGCGTAGTGCGTCTTGTCTGAGCCTTCTGTGATGACACTGACTCAGTTGACAGTTTCTTCGCATAGTTAGCCCTTGGATACCGACGTTTATATTGTGATAGTGCTCGTGTTGAATTCGACCTATCAAGATAGTACCGCGTAACGACCGTAGTCGTCAAAACTATCACTATTTGATTAACACGAGTGATAGTGATAACTTAACAGGTTGTCACTTGTAACGAGTGATATATCACGTGACTATCTTACGTCAATTCAATACATTTTTCAAAGCGACAGGTGATCACCTAACGCTAGCGTTTGTATTCGATGGCAACTTGTTTAGCCCCGCTGGGAACAAAGGCGTGAGGTTATGTATGTATGTAATTTACCATAAGGCCGCTATTCTACTCGGTTGTGGTGAATGCCATATAAAGCATTTAGAGTAATGTTGTCATGTGTCACTCGGACTTCTGGTCTGTAACTACAGTTTTGCTTAATAAAGCCTAATATTTCGGGTAATGAACGACTCTTATTCATCACAATTTATTAAGCAAAACGGAAATGGACAAATACTTACGCCCTGACCGATTCGACGCGGATCCATCATCAAACACCGACAATGCGATTACCTGGTTGCATTGGAAGAAGACATTCCAAAGCTTTCTCGCGGCGGTGCTGACAAATGACAAACTATTAACCAACGAAACGAAATACCAACTGTTAGTAAATCATTTATCTCCTAATGTTTACTGCTATATTAGCGATATACAAGAATACGACAACGCCATTGCGAGCCTAGACGCGCTGTTTATCAAACCAGCGAACGAAGTCTATTCACGACACAAATTGTCTAAAAGACAACAGCAACCAGGAGAAACTATAGATAAATATGTTCAGGAGCTCAAATTACTAGCCAAAGATTGTGTTTTTAAGTCCGTGTCGGCCCAGCAGAATGAGAACGAATATGTAAGAGACGCGTTTATAGCAGGTCTGTTATCGGCCGCCATCCGCCAGAGACTTCTAGAAAACACTTCACTAAGCCTAGACGACGCGCAGAAGCAAGCTCGAGCACTAGAAATGGCGCAGATTAACAATGAAAAATACCAACAACCGTCTACTAGTACATTCGTTAACGCTACGTCCGCATCTAAACAATCTTCGCTGGGCAACGACGCCTGCTACTTTTGCGGGTCTAAAAGACACACATCACGTCGAATATGTCCTGCTTTCAACGCAACATGCATAACGTGTGGAAAAAAGGGCCATTTTGCGAAAGTTTGCAAGAGCCGACCCCAGCAACAGAATGCTTTTGCAACTTGCAACGATGAAGTCCCGGAACTTGGTTCGAAAGCCTTTCTTAGTTCATTGCAGTGCGGCACAGCGGCCACCAGCGATCTCAGTAAAGCTACAGTTGCCATTACGATTAACAAATATATAACTGCCAAAGCACTCATCGACACAGGAAGCTCAGCCAGTTTTATTAACAGTCGACTAGTTGAGGAATACAAATTAAAACAAAATGCTTGTAAACAAAGCGTGACATTGGCTGCAACTCATATGGTCTCCCCTGTTGACGGATTCTGTACACTCAACATCATGCTACTGGGACAATGCATTGAGGCTGTTTTCTTAGTGATGCAAGGATTATGCGCCGATGTCATAATAGGTCACGACATTCTAAAAAAGCATGATGCACTTGAAATGCATTTTGGTGGTTCGCGTGCACCATTGAAACTTTGTACGCTATCACGCGCAAATATAGAGCCCGTGAGCTTGTTTCCGAACCTTTTGCCGGATTGCAAACCTATCGCGATTAAATCGAGGAAACACTCACAGGATGACGCGATATTCATCAGCGCAGAAATACAGAAACTTTTGAATGACAAGATCATTGAACCGAGCCAATCACCATGGCGAGCTCAGGTCTTGGTAACTTCAAACGAAAATCACAAGAAAAGAATGTGTATCGATTATTCACTGACAATCAATAAATATACTCAATTGGATGCGTATCCCCTACCCAGCATTGAGGAAGTCGTAGCAAAAGTAGCGAAATTCCGCGTATTCAGCAAGATTGATCTACGGAGCGCCTATCATCAGATACCAATTTTACAGCATGAGAGACTATACACGGCTTTCGAAGCCGACGGCCATTTATATCAATTCTGCAGAATCCCATTTGGGGTAACTAATGGAGTCGCTGCATTCCAGCGGGCAATCAACACAATCCTAACTAAAGAAAAAACCCAGGGAATATACGCATATCTCGACGATATTACTGTATGCGGATGCGACCAAGAAGATCACAACGAAAAACTGAAGCACTTCCTAGATGTCGCTACTCGCTATAATTTAACCCTTAATTTGGGAAAAAGTGAATTCTCAAAACAACAAATCAACATACTGGGCTACAATATCCATGACGGAGTAATAAAGCCTGATCCTGAACGGCTACGCCCGCTATTGGAACTCCCTGTTCCGGAAAGCACAGCTTCTCTAAAACGGTCTCTAGGACTTTTCGCGCATTATTCGAAATGGGTTCCTAATTTTTCAGACAAAATTCAGCCGCTTGTTGAGCAGGAAACATTTCCCATGTCACGAGAAGCTACGAATGCCTTTGAATCAATAAAAAAAGTAATAGCGGATTCAAGTCTACACGCTATTGATGACAACATCCCTTTTACGGTAGAAACAGACGCATCGGACTATGCTATCGCTGGAACCTTAACGCAAGAAGGGCGACCAATAGCTTTTTTCTCGCGCACGCTTTCTACCTGCGAACGAAATTATCCCGCTGTTGAAAAAGAAGCCACAGCGATAGTCGAATCAATCAGGAAATGGCGCCAGTTTCTTTGTGGAAGGGCATTCCGACTCATCACGGATCAAAAGTCGGTAGCATATATGCTTAACCAAACACACTCATCAAGAATAAAGAATGATAAAATACAACGCTGGCGGCTAGAACTGGCTATATACAAATTTGATATTGTGTATCGTCCAGGTGAAGAAAATGAAGCCGCTGATGCGTTGTCTCGAGCGAATCCGATAGCTTCGTCTACAACAAGAAACGACTTACAAGCTCTCCATGACACTCTTTGTCATCCAGGGGTTACGCGGATGATTCATTGGATACGAACCAAGAACCTACCATACTCAATCGAAGACGTAAAACAAATGATATCTTCGTGTCAGGTATGTGCCGAATTAAAGCCCCGTTTTCAGAAAAATAATGGAACACTCATAAAGGCGACTTCGCCTCTTGAAAGACTTTCAATTGACTTCAAAGGACCGCTACCGGTAGATGGGTCCAAAAATCGTTACATCTTGACTATAATCGACGAATATTCCCGTTTTCCATTCGCGTATCCCTGCCCAGACCTCACCTCCGAGACGGTCAAAGCGAGGTTAACCGATCTCTTTGCAATGTTCGGAATGCCTACTTACATACATAGTGATCGTGGGACGGCATTCTTATCAAATGATCTCAAACAATTCTTACATGAAAAATCGATAGCGACGAGCTATACAACACCCTATAACCCACGAGGAAACAGTCAAACTGAAAGGTATAATGGGATCATCTGGAAGACAGTAGAACTGGCTCTGAAGTCACAAAACTTAGCCATAACCAAGTGGGAACATGTGCTGACGGGTGCGCTCCATGCTATTCGTTCCTTACTATGTACGGCAACGAATTGCACCCCTCACGAACGAATGTTTTCCCATCCCAGGCGTTCTGCGAACGGCCAGTCGTTGCCTTCTTGGTTAACCAGCCCCGGACCAGTCTTACTGAGAAACCACCAACGAACTAGTAAATACGATCCTATTGTGGAGGTGGTAGAGCTACTTGAAGCGAACCCTCAGCACTCTCGAGTCCGTCTGCCTAATGGGAGAGAATCTATAGTGGCAAATCGCCATCTAGCTCCTAGTGCGAACCGACTCCCAGAAATAGATGATGACGACGAGGAGGAATGGGAAGAGGCTCAAGATCAACCTAACGCAAACGAAAGTCAGCCAGAACCTACACTGGAGGAACCCCAGCCACGACACTCCATCAGGCAACGTCATCCCCCAGCTCGTCTAAACGACTACGTCTGCAATATTATGATGCCGGGGAGAATGTGGTGAATGCCATATAAAGCATTTAGAGTAATGTTGTCATGTGTCACTCGGACTTCTGGTCTGTAACTACAGTTTTGCTTTTGTTATTAACTCGGCCGCCATTACTGTCAAGTAAATAAGAGCTAACGTTGACGATACGATAACCGGTCAAAAACAGAGGGCCCTGCCAAGATGCATTGCGCTAACGTTTCTATTCGTTTCGTTTTTAAACCAATCGCGTCACTGGTAGATCACGTGACTTTTCGTATCACATCATCTACCAGTGACGCGATTGGTTTAAAAACGAATCGAATAGAAACGCTAGTTAGCGCAATGCATCTTGTCAGGGCCCTCTGTATGGTTTTACCGAACAGAATTGACCCCAAGGCTCTGTTAGCGGTCTACAGATCATATTTGTTTGTATTTCTATGATTGTCTGATATAGTTAATACATAACGTTGTTTAAGTCAGGATTTATTATCCAAGTCATAAAGTAGGTATTCAATTAAGACAAAAGATGTTTATTCAGGAAGTAGGCCGCACGGGCACTTTTACACGTAAATAATCTACCAGCGCTTCCCGACAGGAGACCGCTGCTGAGAAGAATTGTTTTTTTATTGATAGCATCGTATTTTTTAGGACTCCTATAAAACAAACCAACCCTGCCCTAGCGTTATCTACACGTAACATGACTTTAGATTATTTTGTTCACAAAATGTAACCATTTTTTTTAATGAAAAACATTGGGTTCTCCTTTTTGTTGTTACAACCTCCTTTGTTTGCGTTCCTGGCCACTCTTACATTTCTCTATCTTTCCAAATTCAAAATTGTTTATGATCTATTCGGATATCGATCCATAAGCTGATTCTCTAAAAAAAATCAATAGAACCAGACACGGGATCTCGTGTCTTGGTGCTTCTTTAAAATTAATTATTTTAATATTGGTTACTTATCTTCCTGTAATCTTATTATTAGAAAAAGTATTAAACACATAATTTGTAAAAGTGATTCATTTATTTACAACTTCAATACAACTTCTCCTTGTGGGTCTCAGCGATACTACCCTATACCGTCAGAGGTTGTTAGTATTGAATACCATACAAGTCGCACGTACCTACCTGCAGGTAGCACTTTATCTACTATCAAAGAAGTCCGTCGGACGATTCTATTCCAAAGTATACTTTTACGATAGTACGTACCTTGTGATCGGCGGCCCATAAGGCATGTTTTAATTATTTTCATAACTTTTTTGTTAATATTCAAGCAGATATCGCACGAACCACCAGCGTCGCTCTATCGTGTAATGCTCTGCAGTCGGCGCAAAACTAACGAATTTTCCCAGATATATACACCAAACCCAGCGCGTGCGTCACAGATCTCGCGATAGGGCGTTCGCAGTTCCGTTAGCACTCGTACACACGGACGTTTAAACAACACGCGCTTAAAAAACGTCGATTTAGAACATTCGACGCGGCCAGCCTAGTTGGTTCGGGTATGGGGTTCGATTCCCGTTATGGACAAACATTTTTGTATTTAACAAATAAGTGTTATGTAAGCATAACACAAGGAACAACTACGCATATTGAAAATGAAATTTATGAAAATTTCAACCGAATAAGTTGAATAATATCAAATTGCGTTGATTATTGCGTTTGCCTTCTTAAAAAAACACCACTGGCGAAAACTTAACGAACGAATTCGCTGATAAATTCAGAGAAAATGTCAAAAATACCAAGGGTCATTCTAATAAAAGTGGCACGGACAGGTTAAAGTTTCTCCAAAAAAAAAGTTGTGTTTTTTTACCTTCTTTGCTTAAAATAAGCTTCATGGTGTTCCAATTGTTACATATTTATAAAAGGGAACGGAATATACATGAAAATATAAGAATTATGGCTTGTTGAAATATTGAGATGCAGGTGAAAGTTTCATTAGACAGGTTAGAAGAGAAAAGTTTTCAGGTTAAAGAGAGTTATATTAAAATACAAATTACTTTAAAAAAGCAATTCCCTACATTTACTTTGGTAGAGCACTGTTAATGGGTACTGCTTGATAAAGCATCTGTAAAGTTTTTCTGGGAAATTATATGCAAGTTATTAAAATAAAATTATTTAAAATAGTTATTCACTTTAGCTTGCCAATAATCACACTAACCTGCACATTAGTTCACATATGTCTCTTTAACCCGCCAAGAGTTACATTAACCTGTGCCTAACCTAATCTATGCAAGTTACAGGTTAAAGTTGCACAGGTTAAAGTTAAAAGTAGATTTACAAGACATTTACTCTTAAACCGGTGATAATTTGAACGTTCCACTCTTAGTAATATAAGTAGATACATCAGAATACCACGTTCAAATGATTAGTTAATTACGTCCCATACCGTTAACATTAAATAATTGAGACAAGATAAAGTTAACATACCCGTTACAAACTCCAGATTACTGCATTTGATCACTAATCTCCACAAAAGTATGACAGATCGTATCCAACCGTTTCGTATAGTGGTAAGCCACATACTCGCCGAATGTTTATCGAGGATTATGGTGTGCCTATTATATTCCGTATGTGAGTGAGATACACTATCACGGACACACAGGTTAAAGTAAAAACATCACCGGACCAACTGTCGTGTGTTAATATTGATATATAAGCATATATTTTTGAAACCATATCATAACTAATTGAATGTCATAATATTCTTCTTGCAATATATTGTAAAATATATATAATAAAATATACACAAATAGTTCAAAGACCTAAAAAAAGTTTAAAAAAACCAAAACACGCCTTTAAAAAGCAAAAAATAACTTCTTTAAAATGGTAGTTAATAGGTCAGTCCAACTGAAGTCTGCTTTTGGTTAAAATATTGTTGGACGCCGACTTCAGTTGGACTGACCTATTTACCTACCATTTTAAAGAAGTTATTTTTTGCTTTTTAAAGACGGGTTTTTGTTTTTTTAAACTTTTTTTTATTTTATACTTTTTAGTGATCATAATTATGCTGTTATCCTCCCATTTCTCAAGAAACAATAGAACATTTCAATCTCGCCGCAAGCAACGCCGTGGGAAAGTCATAGTCATATATTTAAACCTAAATATGCTTCGTCATAGTCGCTCAACTATCTTAATCGAAATATCTTGTCGCCACCCTCGAAATATATACCGTTTAGGAGTTCCGGTGGCCATCTGTGGTCTTCATCATCAGTTCCACTTCACCAAATAGTGGTTTCCAAAACCAAATACACGAGTTACAATGAAAAATACCAAAATCGCTATAGGTGTGCCTATAAATTTTGAAGAGTTCCGTCGATTCCTCATGGATTCCGCCATCAGATCTTCATTTTGAAAAAAATGGGACCAATCTGGAAGCACCAGCTTTCAAATAAAAAAATAATCTTCAAAATCGGTTCACCCAGTCCAAAGTTCTGAGGTAACAAACATTAAAAAAAAAAAAAAAATACAGACGAATTGAGAACCTCCTCCTTTTTTTGAAGTCGGTTAAAAACGGAAACATGTCTCATTTGGACAAGACAGGTTATAGTAAAAAATAGTACCTACCATTTTTTTTTAACAAAATTAAGGAGAATAAATAAATAAAATGGCTTGGCCTCGATGTAAAAGGTCTGTGCTTATCTATGAATGTTTTTACTTTTTCTGTAAAACAAACATTTAACATACTTTGTATTCAAAAACTCATTGACAGGTTACGGTGCCACTTTATTTAGAATTACCCCCAAACAGCACTGTGTTGGGTGATGGAACCAGTAATGGACAAGGCGCCAGTAATGGACACTTGATTCTGATTTAACAGAAGATAAGGGTTATTCATTTGTTTTGCTACAATCAATTTAGGGCCGTATGAAATTTGAATTAAGAGTGAAGGGTCCATTACTGGTGTCGTCACCCTTTGTCGAATTATTCACAAAAAAATGATTTAAAAAGGCTGATAATAAAACTGTTTTTAACCTTATTAAACAACTAAGCAATAGAAAAAGTCAAGTCAGACAATACCCGTGTTCCTGATTGACGTTCATCGATGTCCATATTACGAATTATTTTCACTTTTCCTTTTAAACTTGTCATTAAGTTGTATGCCTTCTCTTTAAGCACATTTTGATCCCTGCTTCTTATTACTTATTGCATGTTTTAAACTTTAATTTGAACTGGAACATAGGTGACCCGATTTTGCCAACGCCTTGTCAAATTAATTTCAATAACCTCTCAAACTTTGTAAATAAATGTTTCTACATTAGGTTGTTCAATTACAAAACGGCGATAACAACCATTATCTACCAGTACCTACTTAATAATTTTGTTTAAAATATTCGTTTTATCAAAACACGTGTAAAATTGGTAACGAAATTGAATTTTCCTGTTAATTATAATTTTAACATAATTAATGTCCTGTTTACATTTTTTGTTCATGTAGGTAGACAAACAGTTTGTATCTCGTTAGATCCTAACAGAGTTAATAATATGTTGGGAGTAGGTGTATTACAGTAATATTCCTTGCCTTCGAGATACGGTCTGTTTTTAACCGACTTCAAAAAAAGGAGGAGGTTCTCAATTCGTCGGGGTTTTTTTTTTATGTGTGTTCCCCGATTACTCGAAGACCACTGGACCGATTTGAAAAATTTTTTCGTTGTTCGAATGGGTATACTTTCTGGTTGGTCCCATTGTCACCACGTCAGGATCTGATGATGGGATCATGGAGAAATCAAGAGAACTCCTCAAATATTATAGGCACACCTATAGCGATTTTGGTATTTTTCACTGTAACTCATGCATTTGCTTTTGAAAAGTACTATATGGTGAAGTGGAACTGATGATGAAGACCACAGATGGCCACCGGAACTCCTTAACGGTACCTATTTCAAGGGTAGCGATAAGATATTTCGATAAAGGAAGTTGAGCGACTATGACGAAGCACATTTAGGTTTAAATATGACTATGAAATTCCCGCGGCGTTGTCTGCGGCGAGCTTGAAATGTTCTATAGTTTCTTATTAATATTTAGAAGTGGAGCTACGTAACAGCATAAATAGGATCACTAAAAAGTATAAAATAAAATAAATGTTTAAAAAAACAAAAAACCGCCTTCAAAAAGCAAAAAATAACTTCTTTAAAATGGTAGGTAAATAGGTCAGTCCAACTGAAGTCGTCGTCCAACAATATTTTAACCAAAAGCAGACTTCAGTTGGACTGACCTATTTACCTACCATTTTAAAGAAGTTATTTTTTGCTTTTTGAAGGCGGTTTTTTGTTTTTTTAAACATTTATATTTAAACAAAATGATTATATAATTTTTTATTTAAATATAACGATAGGTCTAACGATTGCGAAAAAAAATTTTATTATAATTTACTTGTTTTATCTTGCATTCTTTTATTGGGCCACAATTCCACGTTTTCGTTACGAATACTTTCGTGACGCTTTATAAGGCTAGATTTAAAGCCAACTGTGGTATAAATTCGTTTTTGTGCACTGGCAACTCATATTCTAGTAGGGCAACATCAGAGAGGAAACCAACCTCGTCAGTTTGTTGATTAAATGGCGGTCAAAGGTGACGCGGACAAAGTTTTTCTAAATATCTTCTAAAGTGCAAGTGTGATTTTAAGGCTGTAGTGTTTATTTTTAAGCGGTGTTTTTTTCATACGATGGGTTAATATTATTCACGCACGTGACATGTATTATTATATTCAAAATATCGTTATTTCACCATGATAATCAATATTTTTTTTAAAATGCGTTACGCTTTCGTTACGAATACGTTACATTTTAACGTAAAGTGACGAAAAGAGGTAAAGGGAAGTGCACACAGAAAAATACGAACTTAAATGAGTTTTTACTAGATTTCCAACGACAAATAAACATGTATTTTTTTTGCGAATGTTTACCAGTGTGACCTAAGCTTAATAACAACTTATGTTACGTTTTATGGTAACGTCACGTTTTTTTTTTATTTTAGTTCTATGTCACATTGGTCAAAATTCGCGGCCTTACCCTTATATCAAAACAATATTACGATGTCATTTAAGATTAAAACATAAAAGTGGGGATGTTCTTCTTTACAAAGATACATAAATCGATATACCAAAGTATAATGATTTTCAAAAAAATAACATGATTTCGAAATTTGGAGCAAATTTTGGAGCAAAGTAGGCACATTTTGCGGTAGCTTAAGTATCATTATTGTCATAAGCAATATTTAAAAAATGACTGACTGTTTAGAGTCTTCTGGCGTTTCTTTTCTGCTGTGGTCGCCTCTTGGGAAGCGCTGGTAGATTTTTGACGTGTAAATGTGCCCGTGCGGGCTACTTACTGATTAAACATTTTTTTCATCATAACTTTTATCGTAATATGTAGAAAACTGCAGAGTGCCTCTATAACACCGTATTTTTTTTTTTCAATAACGTCACTATTCTCTTTATCGCACGATATAAGATATCAAAAGATTCAAGGGGAATAATCAGTAAGTTTGTCAAAACACTACTACAAAATTATTATTAGGTATAATTCATTATTCAATTACTTTCTGTGTTATTTTTATATTAAACCATCCACGTCAAATGTTGAAATACTTGGCTGCGTTCAAGTAAACCTTATGAAAAAAATATTGTCAAATAAAATTCTTGTGTCAGAGAGCTTGTAACCAATTGTAGATTTTTATCTTTTAAACGGTATAAAACCTTAACTGAAATTACTATCCACTCTAACGTTATATCAATATCTGAAATAAATGACTTCGTACCTTAACTCAATGAATATTTAGTTGATTACACAATCGACTCGATACATAAGATCTTTTCATTTCAAAAAGTTGATGTTTTGGAGCGGATTTGGTAGTCGTTTTTGTTTGAGGTTACCCTTTCATATTTTTTTTTTTGTGCGTTTTGCTTTATATTAATAAAATGCGTGAAAAACTTCACATTTCGTTCTTTATTCAAAAATCCATTGAATAAAACTGACGTAGAAAATATTATCCGGCTACTTGGGAAAAGCCTAACCTGACGTATTTATCTTTTAGGTACCTACATATATTAATATATTCTTATGAAAGCTCATTCGTGAGAGGGCTTTACTGGACGGGTAAATATGTTAAAATGTTGCTCCCTTTACAGATGAGTGCTATACCTACCTCCAGTGTAAAAGGGTTAAAGTTAAAAGGTGTAATTTAACAGGAGGGCCGAAAAACGTTTAAAGCTGGTTTTTTCCTCAAAATTTTAAAAAAAAGTTCATTTTTGCTTCTCATTTTAGATAGATAGATAGATAAAACGTTTATAGATAGATTGTGAAAAAACTACTTCACTCTGGGAACTAAAAATGCATTTTTCTAATATGCTTCAAATAAAAACACTTTGCAAAAATTCCAAAAACATCAGAAATAATAGGTTCTTAAATCAAAAGTCAGTAAAAAAAATTGAAAATTTCGTTTCTGTCGAAGGGGATTACTCCAAAAAATTGTATGACACTTGGCGTACAAATCACGGAAAAAACTTCCTCAATTCATAAGCTTTCCAAAAAAGTGCAAATGTTGTCCACTTTAGTACAGATTTTAAAAAGGAACACTAATCTGTACCGCCACCAGAACAAACTCATACACCCTTGACCTCTGAGTATTTGGAGTGCTTGAATATATTTTTTGGAGTAATCCCCTTTGACAGAAACGAAATTTAAAAAATAAATACGGACTTGTGATTTAATAACCAATTAATTCTGTAATTTTTGGAACTTTTGCAGTGTTTTTATTTGAAGCGTTTGCTTATTTATCAGCTATTAGAAGAATGCATTTTTAGTTCCCAGTGTGAAGTAGTTTTTACACAATCGACAGTTTTAGATCAAAAGACGGAAAATTTTAAAAATACCAAAAACTTAAATAACTCGGAAACCAGGGACATTAGACCGCCAGTTAACTGGGACAAAATTATTACAAATTAGCTCTAGAGTAACCCCTATTATGGAATAGGTCGAGTTACCAGTCAACCTGTATAATTGTGTTTTACCCATAAATATTTGTTGTATAAATAGTTGTCTCTATCTTTACCTAGTTAAAAACAAAATTTTGATTTTTTTACATACTCAATAGTAATGGTCATTATTACCTTGTATCAGCTTTTGAATCCTTAGAAAAAGAGTACTTACAAAAGAAATTAAATAAAAGAGAACTAAACAACAACGTACTTTGCAACACTTTGGAATAGAGCGCCTTACGTATTTTTTAAAATATTTCTCTATTTAGTGAGTTTTTGCTTGGGGAAAAGAAGTGATTAGTATAAAAATAAACAAAAAAATACGTAGTGGAACAAGGGAAGTCGTATATACTCGTTATAGTACATTGTTGCCTAGGCGCGGAAAGTAAGGGATTTCCTGACGACGTGGTTAGCAGGCCGAGCAACAGCGAGGCCTGCTAAAATACGAGTCAGGAAATCCTCCTTTCCGCCGCATACATAATGCTTTTCTCAAATAATGCGAGGAAATGTTTGTTTGCGACATACGAGTATTATTTAAGATAGTTTCACGCACAACGAGCCGCCGCCGCCGCTCCGCAGAGCCCCGCCGCCGCGCGCCGCTCCTCACTGCGCCCCCACCCACAAGTTGGGTGTACGGGATTTTTTTCATAGTCCTTTCGATTTCATACGCAATAGAGAGCACTTTTAAAAAACAATATGGACATGGACGGGAAGTGTTTTCATATGGTTTTTTTACTCCTAGGAGTAAAAAGAGGCATTTTCCGTCCTTGTGTTTCAATCGGAAAATCGTTCTTTCCAAGCATATTTGAGAAAAGTGTTTTTACGGTACTTAGCAGAGTTTCAAGCCGGCAAAATATTGTCTGATGTAGACAATGTTTACAAATGAACAGCTGATACGAGTATGAGAGGTATGTTTTGCACAAAACATTTTGTGCTTTAGTATCGAAAAACAAAGACTTTTGGTCTATTTTAATCGTCGTTAGAGTTTTGAGGTAACTTTAATGTTATTGTTTGATAAAAGATAAAGATAAAAGATAAAAGATATTTATTCAGTAAGTAGACCGCACGAGCACTTTTACACGTCAAGAATCTACCAGCGCTTCCCAAGAGGAGACCCCTGCTGAGAAGAAACGCCGCAAGAAACTCAGCAGTCAGTCATGTTTTAAACATATTACAATGGTTACTACTTAGTCTAGCATTATATAAAGCAATAAATATTAAATGAAATATGATACTTATAAACATAACATGCGGAATTCAGCAGGAAAACATGCCAAAAATCTTACGAGAGAGACAGAGGAAGAAAAGGAAAAAAAACACCTATTTATGTGTATATATAAGATGGTGCAAGACGACCACATAAAAGTTTCGATATGTTTTCCTACATCAATGGTGTCCCCTTGACAAGATTTGCATTTGAATAAATTATTATTGACTAAGTTTCGGGTATAGGCCATGCATTTTTGTCTGTTAGATAATCCTCGACGCTTTAGACATTAACGACTTTTTCAAGTAATTTTTAAGTGCTGGAAAGGATAACTTTAAAACTACGTCAGGTAATTTATTATAGAAATGAATGCATTGAACAACAAATGATTATATACTTTACGGACGCGGAATTTTCGAATAGCGATTTTCAGATTGACATTAAAATTCAAATAGTTTAAACAAGGTTTAAACTAATGTTATTAATTAATCTCTGTTCTATTCATACAAGTAATCTTTAGCACAATCTGTCACAACTCATAATACGATTTAGTATTCTGTTATAAATTTGTTAACTTAATTTAAGTAATTACATTCTTAATTTACATTGTAAAAACAGTTTTTGATAAAAACTTAGGTTTAAATAGTGACATAAGTACTTAAAATTAAAAAAATTACATACATTAAATCATGCCTGTTACTCAGAGAGCTACATTCACATGAACATAAAAAAATACTTAAAACTACACTAATCTGACAAAACGCTATTAGTGAGCATTGTTCCCGAAATGCTGGCGGCATTGCTAGCTTGAATAGCAATTCTTAATCGTGCCAAATATAGGCCAGGATTTTGGTCACGAGTTGCGTCGGCCTGTCTTTAAAAATACGGTGTGCTCAGTGTGCGAAATTATTATGAAATTAAGACTTAATGAAACCTATACCGTATCGTATCTATATCTCTATCCAAAATTTGGGTTACCTATGTTGTGTATGCATTGACAGACTATTATTATTTATTTATTTTAATGGCGTTTACAAGTTATGTAATTTTGCCAATGTCAAGTATATATAAGCAATTGTACGGTGAATCGTCGTCGTCGGCGTCTTCCAGTCCCAGTCGGCACACCATTGAAGATGGCGGGCATCCACTTCAATGGCTTATTGGCTTGGAGTGTTCTTGACCGCTTGCTCATTCAGAATCAACTTTTCACTGATATTTTATTTGATGCATATTCTTCGTCAGTGTTGGAGGTTACTTCACAAAGTTGCCCTGGATTTGCGAACCAAAATCAACGATAAAGTAATTTACAAAAAATGAAATAAATAGACAGATGTTTTCAAAATGACAGCTTGACAAGAATCATTGACAGACTTGACTTGACAGTTGATGTCATTCATTACGTTGATTGACGTTTCAGTTAGAGTAAACCATAGACAGTTGTGGATATTTTGCCAACCTACAAATAATTCTGCGTGGAAAACACGACTCCATACTCTAAATGATCTTTGCTAAGAGTTTGTGATGGAATCGTGATGGAATCGCTCAGGCGTTCCGTTTTGAATGAGTAGGTACTTTACTACGAAACTTGTGTGTAATAGGCTCTCTACATTCACGCGCGATCGCGCAAATGCAGTATAGTCCATTCGCTTAGATAGTGTCGCTACACTCGCACGTACTTGTGGTTATTGCAATACAATACGAATATAATGCGAAGTAAACTGCCAAATTCACTTACGGGTGTTACGCCGCAAGTGAATTTGGCAGTTTACTTCGAATTATATTCCTATTTTATTACAATAACCACGAGCATGTGCGAGTGTAGCGAACGCGTGAAAGTGTGACTGTGGAGGGCGTTCGCGGGTTCGCACCTTGTTTTCGGTATTTTGGCCCGTGTCAAAGGGCCCGCGAACGCGCGAACGAGGCAACAAGGCTCCACATTCCAACTTTTATAAAATATTAGCCCAATACCACTAGAATACCACTAATACCGTATAAAATATTACGAACATTCAATAACGATGAATACTCGTCATCCACCATCTCCGTTTCCTCCATTTCTTTTTAATTCGTTTTTTACTTTTAATTTTTTAATGTAGACCTAGTTACATCGTCGAGCGCGCGAACTATACTGTGAACACTGCGAATGTGGAGCAGTCAGCTAGTGTGTGTAGGTGTCAGCTAGATAGGTACCTAAATTATACTTATAAAATAAAATACTGCAGAGATTTTATATGTTTTATGTAAAACCTCAAAAGAGCGCAATTCGGACCGGCATTAAGGGGTCAAATGAAGGTAAATTCTTAATTTTATTATAACTAATTAATTGTAACATTTAGTTTCCTTTAAACGTCGTAATCAAAAAAAAACCTACTGTTAATGCAAGAAAAATATACATATTTCATATTTTATTACTTACCTATTCATCATTATAACACGTTTATTTTTTAATATTGAATATTGAAAAACCGTTCTTGATAATTTGTCTGAATGGAACGGAATAGCTGCCGAAACGCCTGTCAAAGAAGAGGCGTTTTTTCTTACTGCAATCATGTTTCAAGTTGCCAAAGGCAACATTCGATATTGTTTTTATAAATATACGATGCACAAATAATCTTAAATAACGAAACTTAGGTAATAATAGTACAATGTTTTATATTTACAATTGTTTATGTCTTAAAGAACACGCATTTGAAAAAAAAACTTTCATTGAAGTGGGTTCAATAATAATAACAAAATCCATTCTAATCGAATAAAAGCTAAAAAAACACCTCTTCATAATGTCAAAAATGATCACTGCGCAATTACAAGTCTTACAACGACTTTGTTTACTAATCTTAAATTTTCAGAAAGTTGCTTTTAAAATGAGCTTGTAAAAGCAGACTCGAAAATCAAGCAAAACTTACTAGCAAGGTAGTATTATAAATTCCTATAATAATACGCGACGCCTTAAAAGATGGCAAATCCTTAAACTTGATCAGAGACAGTGAATGTCAAATTATAATTAAAGTGGGATGAAGTTCACTGAAACAGCACCCATACACTTGCTACAGTCACCAAATCTGATTATGGCTTATACAGCCGATCGCAGATGAGAATAGAGAAGTTTTTTTTTTTTTTAAATGAGTGAATCAAGAGTTTGAAATGGATTTAACACCACCAGACATTTGTGAGAAGGCTGCAATTGCAAATGAGAGTGTTTTGCCAGAAAAATCTACAAATTGACTGCGTTTTTAAAGACACAATCTACAGGTTATGAAAGTAAAAAATCAAAAGTATTAACGGCAGAAGACATGAAAAAGTTTATTAATGATGCTCCAGATCATCTATATCTGGCTACAAGGGTATGATTTCTCTCCTATTTATGATTTTAGTTCATCATAAGGTTAGTAATTCATTTGATTTTATAAGTAAAGTTTGATTCTGTTCGTAGGTTGCACTCATATTTGGGGTTTGTGGAGCCTGCAGGCGTGAGGAACTGGCAATCATTGCACTTAAAGATGTTGAAGTTCACGGAAATATACTACTAATACAAATACCTAACATCGAAACCAAAATACCAAGATCTTTTACCGTTGATGAGCCATTTGCCGAAATTGACAAAAAGTATCAACGTCAATGGACAAAAGTGAGAGATTTTTCCTAAATTACCAAAAAGGTAAATGCACAGCAAAGGTCATAGGCGTAAATAAATTTGGTAATACGCCCAAGGAAATGCCAACTTTTTGAATTTGCCCGATGCTGATCAGTATACAGGACATACGCAGTGCCGTAAATAGGGCGGTGCCACCGGTGCCCAGGCACAGGGCGTAGACTCTGGGGGGCGCAAGAATGGCCAGACCAGGCAGGACTATTATTTTTCTCAAACATGCTCGGAAATAACGGTTTTCCGACTGAAACACATGGACGGAAAATGCCTCTTTTTACTCCTAGGAGTAAAAAAACCATATGAAAACACTTTCCGTCCATGTCCATATTGTTTTTTCAAAAGTGCTCTCTATTGCGTATAAAATCGAAAGGACCATGAAAAAAATCCCGTACACCCAACTTGCGGGGGCGCAGTGAGGGGCGGCGGCGCGGCGGGGCTCTGCGGAGCGGCGGCGGCCGCGGCGGCTCGTTGTGCGTGAAACTATCTTGCCTAATACTCGTATGACGCAAACAAACATTCTCTCCGAATTTGTCAAAGGTTATTAAAAATACATATAATCATGTATTTGTATAATTTCCTCGCATTGTTTGAGAAAAGCATTATGTGTGCCTCGGCGGAAACGAGGATTTCCTGACTCGTATTTTAGCAGGCCTCGCTGTTGCTCGGCCTGCTAACCACCTCGTCAGGAAATCCCTTACTTTCCGCGCCTAGGCAACAATGTACTATTTTCGGTTTGCTCCTGATAAGTTCCCGCTGCGCCCCTAGTGCTCGATTCCAACACATACATACCTATATGCCAGTATAATCTAAAACGTCTATTAAATTAGACAAAAAATCGCGCTCATTTTTTTGGCAGTGCACGAGTGAGCTTATTGAAATGACTATATTTATTTGATAAATGTGACCATAGTTCAAGTCTAGGTCTACTTAAAGCTATAGTCGAACTAGATTTAAAAGAGATGTTTCCCAATGTGGTAGTCGCTTAAAGATATTTTTAACAATGCCAATGACTGTAGCTTCCTGCGAAAGATCATTCAGTAAGCTCAAATTAATAAAAACTTACTTGCGCTCAAGGATTGGCCGAGAAAGTTGGACCGGCCTTGCGATTTTGTCGATTGAACGCGACATAGGATGGTGCCTGTCGTATGAAAAGGTTATCAACGATATCACAATGAAGAAAGCACGAAAAGAAAATCTTTAAAAAAGTTTATGGCTTGCTTTAATAAATCTTTACTATCTGAACTCATTTATTTGTGGTCTCATTCATTTGTGTAGCTGTGAATAATCTTGCAAATATATTCGAATAAACGTTTTTTCACCAATTCATACTTAGGCCGCACCCGCACTACTGCTAAACCGCCGCGGTTTTTAACCGCGTGACTCTTTTATCAAGTAAATAATCAGCTGCCAGTGCGGCCGCTTGCATCAGTTTTACTTGATTTAAAAGTCACGCGGTTAAAAACCGCGGCTGTTTAGCCGTAGTGCGGGTGCGGCCTTAAACAATTAATATTATAGTCCATTCGCTTAGTGTCGCTACACTCGCACGTACTTGTGGTCATTGTAATACAATACGAATATAATGCGAAGTAAACTGCCAAATTCACTTACGGGTGTTACGCCGCAAGTGAATTTGGCAGTTTACTTCGAATTATATTCGTATTTTATTACAATAACCACGAGCATGTGGGAGTGTAGCGACACTATCTAAGCGAATGGACTATATGCTACCTTCCTTATTCAAAACTCTACCATACCAAGTTCTTATAATTAAATTAATTTATAGTTTACTGAAACTTTGGAGGGTGTTATTTCACTATAGAAGTATGAAGACCATAGTGGCCCAAAAATTAAATCTTAAGCATCAGGGTGGGCAACGCATTTTCACTAGTGAACTTGCGTTTGAGTTTTAGTGAGTGAGACACAGTGGGTGGTTTAATAGGCGAAGGATCCACTTAACATCAGATGGCTCGTCTGCTTGTTTGCCCAAATCAGTTTTAAAAAAAAAAGATTTTTCTTCCAAAATTTAGATAGGTAATTGATCCACCAACACCGAATTCATTGAGCTTTATTTTATCACTCTGAATGAAATAAAGTAGGCCTATACATAGCATTTCTCTAGGGTACCTATAATATAATATCTTGAAAAAAACAAGGGCACAGTTATAGAAGCTCGCACAGGGCGCAGAAAAGGCTATTTACAGCATTGGGCATACGGAGGACATAGGGACGTCAGCCACCTTACTCGCTGACTCTAGTGGTGATATAACAACTCTGAATAGACATGGTGGGTAGCGCTCAAATAATGTTGTAGAAGGGATACATTGAAAATTCTAAACAGTCAAAACCATATGTAAATTTGGAACACAACAGGGCCTTATACTGACTCATGTGCAAACCGGACTGGACCAAGTGCATCTAATTGTTTCAAATATAACAAAAGATGTTGTAGATCACATTTATAATTTCTTAAGCATTAATCAATGTTTTTTATTTAATATAAGGTGAGTTGGGGCTACACCTACAGGGCTATTGTAACTTTTCATACTAATTTTAAAAATAGAACATGTTTTAGTATGAAAAATTACAATATGCCCGTAGATGCAATAGCCCCGACTCACCTTAAGTGTAGTTATTATTGAATTATTGGTATCAACCTTTTTTCTTTTAAGATTTATTTTTACAAAAGTGGACATTTTAATATTTAAAAAAACAGTATTATTGTACTTCCTAAATATGAAATAACTTTTAGATGATAAAAATATATTTATGAGATCTTACTTATTAAGATCCTACCTCTAACAGTTTACTTATAATATAAATAATTAGGTTGGGGTATGAAAACAGTTTCTACAAAATATGACTTTTATTAAATTTGTGCATAAATCAACAGAAAAATAGGAACAATAAATTACTCAACTTAACTACTTAACAAAATTGTTTTTTTATATAATTGTGCTATAAAAACATTTTTATATAATTGTGCTGTAAAAAAGTGTTACTTTTGCCCTGTTTTATTCTTGTTAACACTAATCAAAATCAAACAGTACAGTACTCTTCCATGTTTTCCCCGAGCAGATTACTTCGTCAATCTGCATAAATGTGGCCAGAAGCACTCAACATTTCTTTAACATTCCTCAACAGTCCTTGTTGCGCTCATGCAACTCGGCCACTTTTGGGGTAGCGAGTGCGGCGACTGTACTGAGAGCGGCGGTGTAACGGGGGAGGGCTACATGGACAGGTCGGGTTGAGGGCCTGCAGCGTAGACGGGCCGGGCGTGAGGGCTGGGATACTGGACGGTACGTGCGCGGAGCCCGAACGCGTTGGACGGGCCGGGCACGGACTCATGAAAAACGACCAAAGGAGTGGCAATTTACTTTTTCACTTGATACATAAGCATTTCAAATATTTACATATTTAAATTTATAATTCTGTATATCAACTGTCAAAAGGACCCCTGTATGTCATTTCTTTCGTTGACGTGTCTAGTAGAGCAAAGCATAGACAATTAACAAAGTTTTTTCATTTTCAATGGAAAAAATGCCAACGTAACGGGAAAAACGAATGGAAAAGGCGATTCGATATTCCATTCCATCCGCGGGCTCTTTGCTGGCTTCGTTTACGCTTAGGCGTTGAATTCGTTAGAGACGAAAACGCCTGGTAGCGATGGGCTCTTTGCTAGGCCTACAGGGGTTAACTAGGTACTGACTAGCCGCCGATGTACTAGGCCTGTCTACTCTAACGTTAGAATTGGGTAATTTGGACTGGCTGTTTTAAGAAAAGGCCGTCACATACTGCGGCAACTGTGTCAAATACCCGGATATAAAGTTTACTTGATGGACTAAAGAGTCAACTCGCGGGTCCGTACGTATAAGGTTTTTATCGCACCTACGGCGCTTATTCGGGGGAAGCGATGAGGAGCCTTCGTCATCTTCCGAAGATGCTGACGACTCACTCTGACGATTAGAGCCACTCAATCGTCGTCGTGGTCGGCATTCTTCGTCCGAAGCAATGCCAACCTCCGACCGGTCACTAATAACAGTAATAACACTATTACCTTCATCATCCTCGTCCCGCGTGCTCATCCTCCTGATAAATAATCACTCACTTACCAAGACACAGCACTTTAATAACTCTAAAAACACTTAAAACCCACAAAAAACGCTTTATTTCAACTTAATTTCACGGATTAAAAAGTTTTTGCACATGGCCTGTGAAAAAATTATTACGCTATGAGTGACAGATGACAGGTGCGCGCCTATTTGCGGGGCGTTTTTCGGCGCGCTCTGCTGCGTTCAAGTATGATGAGTTGAAGAACAGGTAACGTCAAATGAAGGTAAAGACGTTTTTAACTACATTTTAGCATGGCTTGATGGTGAAATTATAGACGCATCTTCAATAAATGCTGTGTGTTTTGGAAACACATATAATATAAATATATCAGGTTATTCTTATAATTTGGTAAGAATCCTTATAGCCTGGACTGAATTAACGACATTTTCTATTACTTTTTTGTGTTATTTATTGTTTGCGA
Organism: Acleris literana; assembly: GCA_946894065.1. Lineage (NCBI taxonomy): Eukaryota > Metazoa > Arthropoda > Insecta > Lepidoptera > Tortricidae > Acleris > Acleris literana. The sequence continues at coordinate 2,711,543 of OX335693.1, read as the reverse complement.
TTGGTGGGTATAAATCCTTGTTGCGCCAAGTCACCTTAAGCTATGGTTTTACCAGACTTTGGCCTGAGTCTGGGCACAGGGGGCGAGTTTTCCCAATACCAATATGTGTAACTAATATTTCTTTCTGCGTACCTTTCAGAAGCTTTGGGTTGGTTATCATTTGCATCTGGTACATTGCTTGAACTAATTGGGGTATAAGGGGTGATTTTTATTATGGTAGGGAATTGCCAGGTGAGTTAAGCTAGATTATCATTTGTTAGTACCAGAGCAGTGATCAGGCTACCACTAATAAGTGTCTGACGAGTCCGAGGAAGCCTAACGGAGCCTCTGATTTGGAACTTTTAGAGTCTAAGAAAGCCTTGGGCAATCCTAGGCGATCTCTTTACCAACATAGACATCTGTAGAACTGCCGACATATTCTCAATACCAGCAATTGGGGAAGAAACGGGACCACAAGTTGGTACGCGTCGCGGTGCACCCCTGGAGGCCATGGAGAGTTGAGGATGGGTTCCGATAAATCTATTATATATGTATATAAACTAAAATACATAATAGGGCGCTTTATTCTCACTATCTTGGACTGCGGTCTAGTGAGGGGGGAGGCAAATACACGAGCTATAGGTTGCTTTATCAGCCGACTCAGCTGAACTTTACTTTTTACTTAGGGACTTAGCTAATTACGGCCTATTCCCAGTTGTCCACACCCCCTTTGTCCACACTGTGGACAACTAGGTGGACAACTGGGAATGTAAATTCCCAGTTGTCCACACTCTTTAATTTGACTCAACTGTGTTAGTTTTTATTAATGTACTTAAGTAGATATATTTGTATTTATATATTATACCCAGGTTCAGGAAAATACAAAGAGTCATTTAAGAGTACCTAACAAACGTTTACTTAACATCTGGTTTATATATTATATTATAGCTAGGGTTTGCAATTCGAATATTCGAATATTCATATTATTCGAATATCCGACACAAATTAAATTCGAATACGTCAATGTTCCTTATTCGAATAATTCGGATATTTTGAATAGTAAAAAAAAGGATTTAAATAGTGACCTACTTTTAATAGAACGCGTGAATCAGCTTTTCTTCATACCTACTGACACATACAAGCAAATAGTTAAACAGGAATGCAAATATGACAAAAAACAAAACAACTAATTCCCAAAAAATAAGCTAAAAAAATCCACTCAATGCATTCGAACCGGTGGAGCAGGCTGGATTCCGCAGTGGCTTTAGTACCGTGGACCATATTCACACCGTCAGACAGCTTATTCAGAAGGCCAATGAGTACCAATTACCTCTCTTCATGGCTTTAGTGGATTTTGAAAAGGCGTTTGATACTGTGGAAATATGGGCGATGTTGCAGGCTCTCCAGCGATGTCACATTGACTACCGCTATATCGATTTAATCAAAACTATATATAGGCATGCTACCATGAATACGCCAGAGTGATACATCTCTCGAAAATTGTTTACCAACTTACTGGAAGACGTATTTAAAACCTTACATTGGAATGAAAAAGGTATTAAAATCGACGGAGAATATCTTTCTCATTTACGGTTCGCTGATGACGTTGTAATTTTTGCCGAGACTCTGGCCGCTTTACCACTAATGATTTCATCCTTGGGTGTCGCATTCAGTTGCGTTGGTCTCAACATGAACTTTTCCAAGACCAAAGTGATGACCAATAGACCGGTCGAGGAAGCTGGGATAGTTGTTGGCGACGTGCGGCTGGGTAGTCTCGGAGTATATTATTGTTTACTTGGGACAAGTCATCACCATGGAGAATGACTGGGAAACGGAAATTAAGCGACGGATCCAGCTTGGATGGGCCAGTTTTGGGAATATGAGCAACATCTTTAAGTCAGACATGCCAATAAACCTAAAGCGTCAAGCATTTAACCAATGCATACTACCGAAGCTGACCTATGGGTCTGAAACCTGGGCAATCACCTGGGCAATCTGGGTTATTATGACGCTGACGCGTTATGAGAAAGCTGAAAGTTGCCCAATGAGCAATGGAGAGAGCGATGAAATAACTAATAATGTTTAATTTGACCACGGAAAGAAGATTTCTTTTAAGTAAAGGCAATATCTGTATTTTTAAACATTGTAATATTTGATTGTACAACTTTAAATCATTAATTCGTTTTGTTTCAATAAATATTCAAATTATCCGAAATATTCGAATATTCGAATATCGGAAATGGAACTATTCATATTATTCGAATTTTAAAAACGATCGAATATTGCAAACCCTAGCCGCGAACAGGGTGATCCTTACTTGTTTCGAGCAGCGGGCGGAGCGTCGAGCCAACATATTTCCCTTTACAGCTACAGATCTACGTTGCCTATCTAAATCCTCATCGTCCTTTAGGTTATTAGTTAATACATGTCCCAAATATTTAAATTTATTAACAATGTTTATGGGCGCATTATTTAATTTTATTATAGGAACATATTCAAGTCCCTTACCGTATTTAAAAATCATTATTTCTGATTTATTAACATTATACTTAAGGCCATGTGATTCTGCATACCTTTCACAACAATTTATAAGTTATAAAAAAAGTTTAATTGATGTACATAATTTGCCGTCAAACTGTCGTATTTCGTCTTACTTTACCTGTATTATATATTCTCTTCCGGCTCTATAATCAGATCAGCTTTTAGATACTTATCATGATATTGCATTGTCTTAGGGCTTACATAATGTGTACCAAACAATATTTCATTACGAATATACAAGCTGAATCCAAATAAATTTGCAAGATTTGTACTAAACAAACATACTGACTGACATACAAACAAAACCGACGCTTTTTCTCAGCTGCTATATAATAAAAAAAATTGACTTTATTAATACAATATTGGAATAGAACAGAATAGAAAAACGTTTATTCGACAAACTCATCAACACAAGGGTACATAATAGAAAATATACAATAACTTAATAAAACTACTCCATCTTGTTGGAGGCCTACCTACAGTTCATCTCCCGGTCCGCGGACGCCACTCAAGAACCTTCTGACCCCATCGGCCATCAGTCCTGCGAGCAATGTGCCCCGCCCACTGTCACTTAAGTTTGGCTATTCTTCGGGCTATGTCGGTAACCTTAGTTCTACTGCGGATATCATCATTTCTGATTCTATCACGCAGAGAAACCCCGAGCATAGCCGTCTCCATAGCCCTCTGAGTGACTTTGAGCTTCCTTATAAGGCCCATTGTTAGCGCCCACGTCTCAGATCCGTAAGTCATCACTGGCAACACACACTGGTCAAAGACTTTTGACTTCAGACACTGCGGTAATTTGGACGAAAAGGTGCTACGAAGCTTCGCGAACGCTGCCCAGCCGAGTCGGATTCGACGAGACGACCTTGTAAAGATTGCGGGAACGCGGTGGATGCGAAAAGCACAAGACCGGTCTGAGTGGAGAGCCTTGGGGGAGGCCTATGTCCAGCAGTGGACGTCTTTCGGCTGGCATGATGATGATGATGAATAAAACTACTTCTTATCTTCTAACAAGCAACTATTAAATTTTAAAAAATGGTGCCTAAATGTTCTGCGCTCAGCAAAATGGTTAACGTTCGTTTAATGTTTATTATTTGCTATTTTCTTCATTGCTAATAACATCTTGTTAATACAATCGGACGTCTGAGTTTGAATTGATATCAGCATTTCTATTTCGGAATTTATATTATAGCTTTGATAACCGACTATTAACAGATTCCTACGCAACCTGCCCAAACGCTTATCCCCTTCAGATATCTCCTTGAGAACCCAATCTTTATTTATTCTTTGTTCACCATATTCTGGTTTATCGAGAAAGGCATCGTGAAGTTTCTCTATTTTATCATTTGTTATGTGCACATTATTTTTCTCTTCGCGCCTTTCTTTCTTTTTGTTTATTTCAACGAAAGCCTCATTTACCTCAACAGACGGACAGGCCACAAATGACTGTTCGAGATTGTTATCTTCAGCTAAATTATTCTTAGAACTAGTTCCTGTACTGTTATTTAAGTTGTTGTAAAAGCCTTCACAATCGTCATTGAGTCCGGTATCTTTTTCCAATTCATTCAAAGATAAAACGTTCCATTTTGATACTTTTGTTGTTGAATATGTAATTTTTTTGTAGTACCTTCCTCGCTTGAACACTTTTTTGAATATTTTGGCATACGCTCCGTCGTACACAATAGCTTCTATAGTGCCTAGAAGTTGAACTTGCTTCTCCAGCCTCCGCACTTCGGCCCTGACAGTCAGCTCGTTGATGTCGCTGACGGCAGCGCCCGTCATGAAGTTCATCAGCACTATCGCGACGAAGACGACGAACAACCCAAACAGCAGGCGGACGACGAGTATCGTGTCGCGGATCTCCTTGACGTGATCTTTCCCAAACAGGTCCTCGTAGTCGAACTCCGAGGACATCATGACCAGAGTCTTGAAAAAAGCGGCAGTCGGCCCGTTGAAGGGGGGCGTGGACCGATATTGGATCATGAAGCAGAAAGAAAAGCCAATTATGAGAAATAACATAGAAGCCAGGATCTGAAATAAACAAATAAAGGTTTTTGGTACATCCGAATTAGAACCGACTTACTGAGACAACAGAGGGCCCTGCCAAGATGCATTGCGCTAACTAGAGTTTCTATTCGTTTCGTTTTTAAACTAATCGCGTCACTGGTAGATCACGTGACTTTTCGTATCATGTCATCTAGTCAAAAAGTAAAGTGAAAAAATTACGTTTGCTATCTCATCGGTTTTCGGATACATGATACCGTAAGGATAGTTGTTCGGATAAAAACTGTTAATGCTGCTATATTCTACCAGTTACACGTGCATAAGGCCCTTTTTCCACCGCACGCCGTCAACGACACGACAACGGTAACGAGATCTTTCTCGCTGAGATCAAGATGTGTCGTGACGGCGACGATCTCGAGGGTTCAGTCAATTTGTTGTAGCTGTTATAAATCGGCGCGCTGCGACTTCACGACACCGGCCTGGGTGGACAAGTTCAAACGTGTTTTCTATTGCCGGTACATCGGAATGTCACAATCTCGGCCCGAGTTCTAGCGGTGGACAGGCGGCCATAGTAAATATGTGTTGCTACTTCGGCGCCGACATCGCGTTATCCTTGTCTTGTCATTGACGGCGGCGGTGGACAAACAGCCTAAGAGTATAAAAAGCGAGGAAGAGAGAAGTAAACACCTGAAGGTCCTTTAAGAGCTATTTAAATGTAGATAATAGTTTACAAAACTAAACAATTCTGCGAGGTCCCTTACTCTGTGAAAACTAAATTGTCACTCCACAAACCTTTAATAGGTTGACGGCAACTGTCCCGTACATTTGAAAGTAGCTTCCCCACGAAGGGAACCGGGAGAGCAGGAACATGGCCTGCAGCCAGCCCAGCATCAGCGCGGCGCAAGCGGCGTGGCGCTGCCAGTCCGCCGGCTCCGCGCACGCCAGCACCACGGGCAGGAAGATCGCCAGCACCAGGAACATGAGCCTCATCCACGTCTCCCGGTCAGCAAAGTGATGTCGCCACTGCTGTCTCTTGATGTAAATGGTTAATGACTCCTGTAAAAGAATATTGCTAGTTATTTCTGGGCGAAAGCTTTTCTCAGAACTCTTCACAATGTTTTTTTTATCTAGCGACTCTAAAGTCTGGGCTTTGTTGTTTAGTATATCCATGGCTCTCTTGGCACATGGCAGATGTGATCAACCCAATTAAAAATAAACGTGAAATCTAGTTTGCTGGTTAAACGAAGATGATGGTTCAGATGGTTATTAAAATAATGTAATCCATCAAAATTTCAAATCAATAAAATTTAAAGCTCTATTTTAAAAAATAGATGGAATATCGAACCTGCATGATCAGCACCGTGATGATGGCATAGGTACATCAGGGTGATCAGCGTCCAGTACCTCCAGTCGTAGAGCTGGAACCAGGGCACTGCGCCGTTGCTGGTCTGATTCGTCAAAACAGTGATATTGGTCGTGTCTCTGCAGTAAAATATGTTGGCTACCAAAACGTTAAACGTAATCAAGAAAATTGCATGAACTGAAATAATTATATAAAACATCGGTAGAAAATAATTCCATTTTAAATACACGTAGCTTTTAATTAGAGGATGCAGAAGCAAGTCACTTTGGCCGCATTGTAAAATTTTCTCTATAACATTAATTTGACTCATGTCTTTGATATCGGTAAACAAACAGTAGTCAATTGTATTTTCGCCGGAAGTAGTGGAGATACTGATAGAGTCGTCAAACGCATTGCAGAGAATATTTGAAGCATAATTGAAATGGGTTGCTATTATTTCTAAAGCGAGTTTTTCGTCCTTTCCTTTTTCTGATAAAAAGGCCCCATTACGCAAAAACAGCTCAATTATGTCTTTGTTTTTGCCTTCAAGTGCCGCGAAGAATGGAGTGTTTCCATTTTCATCGACCCGATTCGCGATTATATATTTGGAATATTCTCTGTAACCAAACCCTCTCGCGAGTCTTTTAAATATTGCTTCAACTATTTAACACTTTCATGTTGAACAGCAAGGTGCAAACAATTCTTGTCTTCATTTCTTACAGTTTCACTTAAAAACAAAGCATTAGCGTCGGCGATTAGTTCAAATATTTGCAGTTGTTTGGAGATGACAGCCAGATGAATTGGTGTATACCCTTTACTATTATAAGTGTCAGTATCCGGAATACACCGACGTTCCACTAGATAACTTAAAATTTGAGGATGATCGAGAGCTGCATGCAGCGCCGACTCATTTTCTTGTGAGACTTTCTCATAGTTTGCTTTTTTATCAATAATGACCCTGACCACACTAAGATCATCCGCTTTGATGGCTTCATAAAGAGGAGTGACGCCTTTAAAGTTGAAAGAGTCCACTTCTACTATCCCCTGGCCCCTTAAGAATTTCAAAAACAGTTCCTTATGTTTATTTTTCACGAGTACATAGGTTTGAAGTACATGAAGAAGCGGCGCCTGAAAAACCAAAAATAGACCCATTGTAGCGCAAATTTTGATATATTTATTTATTAAGGATATCAACGTCACATTAAAATTCTTAAAAACAGTAAATTTAACAAGACAATAGAGATAATTACAGACATCCACGTATTAGTCTAGGACCATTTTTGAAGTATCATAATGCAAGCGGCAAATAATGTAACAGTTGGGGTGACAACGTTATCAGAGGGTTTTGACCCTGCGGAATACGGATCTGCCTGTCGCCATTCCGAAATTTGAACCGGAAGTATGCTATAGCGGAAAAGGTGCAGCCCATACAAAAATTTTCGTCGTACATTTTGTAAATCGTTGTTCCGGTAGCCTAAAAGAGATGCGATTGTTATGGTTTTTTATTATGTTATAAAGGACAATATAGCTATGGTAACCCATTTTTTTTGTCATTTCAGCTCTATTTATTTCTCCGACATCTTGCAAAAACTGTCACTTTTTTCTGTTTTTTGCCGACACTGTAGATGAAGTTCAATATTCGGCAATATTTTAGAATACAAAAGGGGTTTGGGTAAAAGTGTTGTCATTTGTAAAATTCATACATTTTCAAGGCGAGCGGCCATTCGTAAAAGTGGTAAATTGGGTCATACGCAGATTTAGGTTACCGTTTTTCCTCTGGACATACCCGAAGTTAACGTTTTTAAAGCCTAATTTGCTGGTTGAACCCACTTCCGCATAAACGGCGTCAGGTCTACTTTAGTCCTATCAAATAAAAACATAACTTATATGCACAGAAGCCTTTAACTATTGACCACAGGAGAGACAACTTTTGTTTCTGCGAGTGTGTATGACCCAAATTTTATGATAGAATTATTAAAAATAAACATATTTTGTTATGTAATGTAATACTCTAAAGTGCATCGGAGCCGAGATATTTAAATATTCATACTTGGGCGTACTTTTGTACTAAAAACTGAATACTTTAATCTTTAAAATCTCTGCTCCGATATTATTTAACGCCATAAATTATATACCTATATCTATGTGTATTTAGAGCTCCTCTAAATAACTGTAAAAATCATCCGCGGCCGCTGAAAAAAAAAATGACAATATTCTTCAAACAAATTTACCCAATGCCCTATGCAAAAACTTTTGTGTTCAAAGTTTTTTTACCATAATCCCTAGTAACGAAGATATATTATGGAATGGTCTATGGGGAGCTAGCGTTAAAACTTTTTTCTAGCTTTCCTTCCATATTTACGTTTTGGTGCATTTCAGCGCAAACTATACTTGGGCAATATTGTAGATCACAAAATTTGCTGTAACTTTTGGCTTGAAACATATTTTCCACGACCTCTAGCACTAGAATGAACTTCGACGACAGTATCGGCAAAAAACAGAGAAGGTGTCGGTTTTTGCAAAATGGCGGAGAAATAAATAGAGCTGGAGGGATGAAAATTTGGGTTACCATGGTTATATTGTCCTTTTAAACATATTAAAAAAAACATACAATCGGACCATTTTTAGGGTACCAGAACAACGATTTACAAAATGTACGACGAAAATTTTGTATCGGCTGCACCTGTTCCGGCATAGCAAACATCCGGTTCAAATTTTGGAATGGCGACAGGCAGATCCGTTTTTTGCAGGGTCTAGACCCTCTGATAACGTTGTCACCCAACTGTTACATAATTTGCCGCTTGCAATGGTTTAGAGACGCGTTTTTCAGTTTTCGGCCTAGTCTATATGAGCTATGAATAAAGAACAACAACTTTAGATACATGCAAGTAGTGTAGTTTTAAGTAAATAAAGACGATCGTTCCGGCTACGTACAGAGGGCCCTGCCAAGATGCATTGCGCTAACTAGCGTTTCTATTCGATTCGTTTTTAAACCAATAGAAACGTTAGTTAGAGCAATGCATCTTGGAAGGGCCCTCAGATGACTGAGTGTTAATGCTTAGTCCGCCTAATGCGGTCGCGGAGATAATTTCAAACGACCTCGTCAAACGAAGTTCTGTAAATCTGTATGACATAACTACATAAATAGTTACACACGTACATACCTTCTCGCCTTCATTCCCAGACTGGGGTAGGCAGAGCTACAGAATTACCAACAGCCCTAAAATGTCTAAATCTGTATGAATTAAAGGTTTTCAACTCAATTCAATAACCTAAGGTCAATTCCCAACCATTTCAGTTAATAATTGGTGGTTTTTGCAAACAGTTGATAACGCAGCTCGTTAATTAGCTATATAATAGTTTTTATCTACATCCATATCATAAGTACCCTAAAATATGTTCAGAAGCGATAAGTAAATGGCATATATAAAGAAACGTACTGTGGTTGTATTTAATGTTAACATTAAAATATTGCCTGTCATTATGTATGTATCTAAACACTTTATTGTACAAAACAAAAACAATACAATGAAGATTTAAAAAAAAAGTACAAAGGCGAACTTATCCCTTTAAGGGATCTCTACCAGCTAACCCTTGAGAGATTGAGAGAAGTGAAGATTGTGCATCGAGTAGACAAGTGTACAACTTTATTTAGGAAAAGAGCATAAAAATTAAACTAACCAATAAAACCTAACTATAAAAAATAAATACATTCAATTATCTACATAAATAGATATAGAAATATACTATATTTATGCATCTATATACATACTTAAACTTACATAAACTAAATATTAACTACACTTATGTAGAGGACAGTTGATACAATATTTAGGAGCTAGAGTCAAGCCAGAACTTCTTCAATTTGTCTTTTAAGGAATCAACTGATTGTGATTAAAGTATCGGATGTGTCATTAAAGTATCGGCTGTCGATGTAGTGCACCGTGTCCGATACTTTAATGTAAACATTAAGATACAGATACATTGAGATACAGGTTTCTCACATATTGTAGAGAACTTATGATATGCGTATATTATATAAAACCACACTCGTGTATTAATGCGTCTCATTATCGACGACGCACAAAAAAATAGTATTAAGATAACCCCCATTAAATGCAAATAAAAACAGGGCGATATTTTTGCAATTAGTCCTAACTGCCCATAGTTTGACGTTGAAGTGTCATATCTCAGTACAGTAATACCACAAATATAAGTTACGTCGGCATTCTTCGTTCACGCAGACAAGTCCGACTAATGCCGAAGACAAACGAACACAAACATCAATTCAATACTGACCTTGTTGTGTTACGCGTAAGGTAGAATATGCAATGACGTCTAAACTCGAATGACAACTGACGTGCCGCTAAATAAACGCAATGGCTGCCAAACATTTAACCAATAGCCGTCGCAGATTTCGCCCGCGCAAACGTCCTGCCTTCTAATTGGGTTAAACGTTTTCGCGCCTTCCAAAAAAATGCTTACTGCGCAGGTACATCGTTGTAACTTATATTTGTGGTACTACTGTAACTATTAGTTATTATATCTACACTCTGCCGGTTACGTCTTGGTCATGTATACTCTCCTGTTTTCCTTGCCAAGATTAGGGTACGGAACCATTCTTTGTGCGAATGCGGCCTTTATAATGGAACACTAGAACACATATTTTTTAGCTGTCCAAGGTATAGCTTTTCACTGTGTGACTCTCTTCCAAAGAATGTTCCTCGCCCTGTCAACTTTCAGTCTCTCCTAAGTTTCTCTAATACCTCCTCTACTATCACTTTATTAAAATATATTAATTCCATAATATAAAATTATAAGATCAAAATTATCCTTCCTCGATTCTATTCCACCTTTCCCTACAATTAAGATATATATATCTGTATTGTCTTGTTTTGTTCTGTGCTATCCTTAACATAAATGTTGTTTGTTTTAGGTTTCCCGTCCGATTCTGCCAAGCCTTGTTAAAAGCATCACACCGAACATTCTCCCTTCGTGGCTAATGTCTACTTCGTTATTGGCGAAATACATCTCAAACATGAGCGAGATGTGAAAGCCATTAAAAAAAAAACAAGTGTCATCAGCATAATTCGTGATGACCAAATTGCGGATTTCTGTGGCGGATCCAGAGGGGGAGGGGGTAAAGGCTTCAAGCCTTTAAGAGCATGTTATGTGGAAAGTTTAGTGACGCTCAATCTCGAGTAAAGAAGCTGCAACGCACCAACTTTATGTCCTCTTTGTTGTTTACCTTGATAAAACGTGTCTGTGGAGACCAACCCCTTCTAAATTCTGAATCTGCTTCGAGTTCCTCCGCTAGAGCATAAACGCATTGGCCCGCAGTCCACAGCGCCGTCCTCATCATGACATTGGTCTCCTTGCTACCGCCTCCTAACCCCTGCAACACCAATTTTATTGTTGTTTAGTAGGTGCAGTTGTCTGCGGATGTGCCGCCTGTATGCAAACTGACTACAATCATTGGTTCCGCCACTTCCTCCACACACTCCGAATATACGAGTGTTGGTCCCCAAATTAAGATGTACAAAGTTATCAAAAGTGCAGTTTGAGGTTAATATTTCTACTACGTTCTCGAAAAATATGATGCTTGGTTTTGCTTGACAGTAAAAAATAATTTTGCCCGAAATAAAGTTCAAATGAGTTGAGGTAATTTGTTCGCAGACCAGATAGCGCCTGAGGACAAGTGAATGTCAGGAAGGCCGTATCGGCATAATCTAAACTAAGCCACTTAATTGATTATTTTGGGGTCAAGCTGCGCTTTATAGTAAGTAGATGGCACCACTAGCGCACCTTCGGCGCGGGCCACACGGCGGGCGCCGCCTCTCCGCGTCGACCGCTCTCAGGGGTTTACCTACATCGTGATACAACATTTAAATCCGCGCGGTCGTGCGGTCCGCGCCTGGCTGAAATCACACCGAGATGGCAGCGGCGAGCAGTTTCAGTGTCATATGATTTTAAACTTTATCGTCATTACTATAATACAAAGTATCGCCTAAAAACCTTAAGGTCACGCGGCCGTCCGCGGCACAATGTATTATAAACCCAATTTTTGTTTCACCTCGTATTTTTTTAAAATACGATAGTTAATAAATACTATTAAAAACGGGTGTATATCGGTTGGTCTAAAATTGTTTGGCCTATTTTTGTTTCGCGACATATTTTTTTGCATACCAACGTTTTGTCGAATGATTTAAATGTCGAAAATTGTGTGATTGAAATAGTACCATCGTCATCTAGGCAGAATCTGATTAGGAAATCTATGAGGAATTGAGGGAACTCCTCAAATAATATAGTTGAACACGCAGCGGTTTTGCTATTTTTAGTAACAAGTCCAACATTTGCATTTAGGACGTAGTATTTGATGAAGTAGAACTGATTAAGAAGACCACAGATGGCCACCGAAACTTCCCAATGGTACCTATTTCAAGCGATAAGATATCTCGATTAAGATAATTAAGCGATATATTTATTTAAGTATACCAACCTTGATGACTTCGAGAGTTTGTTGCAATCGTAGGCTTCCAATTGTTATTATGTTGTCTTCCCAGATTGGGTCCTCAGGTGCCCCTCGTGTCGCGAGGTCCTCAAGGGAACCCCGTAATCTCCATTTATCGAATGGCGATATCCTTTATAAAGGACAAATAACTGAAGATAAAATGAACTCTAAAATGGATATGATTAGGTTTCAATTACAATCTGACTAAAATAGGTTTTGGGTCTTACGAACCAATGGAAACCCAAAAATAAAATTAACTAATTAAAAAATGAATGAACTTAGAGTGACATAACCTTAGAGTGGCAATTGTTTAATGTTCTTACTCAAAAAACATTAAACAAGTGCGCAGAAGTCGAGTTCCGAAGCCGTTACTAAACAAAAACTATATCAAAAAACAACAAATATGAACTAATTCTCTATTTCAAGTTATTTGGTGCTGTCTTAGATGATTTCCGTAGGTATAAACATTTTAGTCGCCTGTATCTCAAGATCCAATCAAGTCTACTTAGTCGTGATAGTTTTCCTTTAAAATTAGTTAACCTCGTAAGGCCCGATGTCCTTAATTTAGGACATCTGTCAAAGTGACTTTTGACTTTAATTGACTGACATAAGATTATTTTTCGAACTAACGAAATTTGACGTGGGCCTTACGAGGATGTGCTTTCATTTAAGACATTTTTCTAATTTTTAGTATTTATAGTTTTGTCTGTAGGGGGGGACACTTGACTCTAACAAAAATTGGCACTTTATCCTACTAATATTATAAATGCGAAAGTTTTATGTGTGTATGTGTTTGTTACTTCTTCACGCTGCAACGGCTAGACGGATTTAGATGAAATTTGGAATGGAGATAGCTTATACCCTGGATTAACAAATAGGCTACTTTTCACCCCGAAAAAAATAAATGTTCCCGAGGGAATAACTATAATCGAAATCTAAGCGGGCGAAGACGCGTTCAGAAGCTATCATCCACGTGTCCTACGACTGATCCTACCAATATTATAAACCCTAAGGGGTAAAAGGAGGGTGTGGAATTTTGTATGAGCTTCGTCATTTTTGAAGTTAGAAACGTGAAAATTGGTTTATAGACTACTTTTTACAAATAAAATATATAGCTTTCAGCGATTTTAGAAAAACTAACCCCTAAGGGATAAAAAGGGGGTGTAGAATTTTACATGAGAATTTCGTCATTTTTGTTGTTAAAAACGTTAAAATTGGTGTACTACTCATAAATAAAAAAATATTACAAATGGCGATTTTGAAAAAAAATATCCCTAAGGGGTTGAAATGGGGGGTAAAAGTATGTATCGAAGTTAAATTAAATAATAGCTATGCTATGAGCTATGATAATAGCTGTAATGTACTGGGAGTAAGTATGTATGTATGTATGTATGTAAACTCTTTATTGTACAAAACAAAAACAATACAATGAAGATAAAATAAAAAAATAAAAATGTACAAAGGCGAACTTATCCCTTTAAGGGATCTAAACAGTACAGTTGATAAGGTTTAATTTTTTTCATCACCGTGGTATGGCCCAGGGTTGGTACTCCGAATGCTTGGTTAGGGTAAACTAATTTTATTTCGCCCATCCAGAATCCGAATAGACTTTGCTAGGTTAAGTTATTTTTTGACCAACCGCCTAAAATTAAACATGTATTTTTTTTAAATACAATTACTATTCTTTATTACCTGTTCAACTTTTGAAGTAAAAACTAAGTGGGCACTTACATCTACTATAATATCTACTTTATGCACTAAAATAATTGAAAAAAAGTAAAATTCGTTCAGTGTGATATTGTGCGACTTTAGTTTATACATGAAAGTATAATGTACAGCGACAACGATCTTCGCAGCGTGTCGCGGGCGCCGGGAGTGTTAATAGAGCGACAAAGCCCGCTCGCGCTCATTGATCGAAGAACTTCGTCCTTATTGCTTTGTTTAGGATATTGACAGTTTGTATTAAGATAAGATTCCAATACAATTAAGATAAAAAAAACTGCAAACCATTTTTCTTTTTGTTGTATCGTAAAAATGGTAAAACACACAAGCGTCAAATTTGGTATGATTCTATTTACATAGTACAAAACCTAAAAAAACTACAAATACTGAAAACCGGTCAAGTGCGAGTCGGACTCGCGCACCGATGGTATTTTTATCGACTGCCTGAGCTTTTGTGTGCGCTGTATGTACCTATTTACATCCTATCCTACATATATTATCAACGCAAAAGGTTATGCGTTCGGGAGTTTGATACTTCTTCGCTAAAACGGATGGACGAATTTGGTTGGATACAATTTGGAATAGAATTTGCTTAGATATACACTGGATGAACACATAGGCTACCTTGAATCCAGAAATAAATAGAGAGATAAAAAAAAAAGAGTTCCCGTGGGATGGTAAAATTACTAATTCTACGCTGACGAAGTCGTGGGCAGAAGCTAGTATTTATACATATATTTCACAAAGGGATACCTTAATCGAAAAGGGCATTGGGTAAATTTGTTTGAAGAATATTGTCATTATTTTTTTCAGCGGCCACGGATGAATTTTGCATAGTTATTTAGAGGACCTCTAAATACACATAGATATATATAATTTATGGCGTTAAATAATATCGGAGCGGAGATTTTAAAGATTTAAGTATTCAGTTTTTAGTACAAAAGTATGCCCAAGTATGAATATTTAAATATCTCGGCTCCGATGCACTTAAGAGTATTACATTGCATAACAAAATATGTTTATTTTTAATAATTCTATCATAATTTACCACTTTTACAAATGGCCGCACACCTTGAAAATGTATGAATTTTACGAATGACAACACTGTTACCCAAACCCCTTTGATTTTAATAAACCTATCTAACAACCCTCAGGGTGGGGGACAAGAAAAAAATAAAACATCCCCTCGTTACGTGTAGAAGAGGTGTATTCAAGCGCTCAATTTTATGTTTACTATTTGTATTTTATCTTTTCTAGTTCTTGTGTGTACAAAACGCTTTTAAATGAAAACACATTGTGATGTTTTTTTTACTTTCTCCTGAAGAGTTAGTAACGCGAAAATCATTTTGAGTAAACACAAAATTGCCTCGTGTGGTTGCCGAGTTAGAATAGTGCCACTCCATGTCTTCCCGTGGATGTCGTAAGAGACGACTAAGGGAATAAAGGCTTGTAGTACTGTTAGGCGATGGGCTTGCAACCTGTCACTAATACGCTGGTAAACATCTTAGCCTACTTGTGCAAAATGTGGTTATAGAATTATCAACAAGTTTGTAGAGATGTTTGTAATTCTGTAGCTCTGCCTACCCCACTCTGGGAACGAAGGCGTGAGATTATTAAAATTGAATTGATTTGGCCATTTGGTATACTGATGGTTGGTCCAAAATGCCCGATATTATACGTCATGCTAACATAAACAAGTGAGTAAGCCATAGCCGAGTACAATTTACTAACATTTATTGGTTATACATACTGTGTTTTCGTGCATGTTAGTATCAGCTCGTTCCGGAGACCCTGCCACATTTCCGTCAAAATCTCTATCAGTCTGCGAACAAAAGAGACTCAATATAGGTAAGTACTAAGCGTTTTTAATCCACAAAGACGCGCCCCGCCTTTTAAATATTAACCCTTAATTTGGCAATGTATGTCACAGTCAATATACTCGTACCATAATGTTCACTTTTTATGTTGGGAATGTGTTTTTATTTTTTTGCTGATTCAAAATCAAAAAGGGTTTGAATTTCCGACTTTTTGCCAAATTAAGGGCTAAACAGGTACATTGACTCGTGCAACTAGGTATAAATAAATTGAAGTGCCGCGGCGCGCCTTCATGGAGCCAGTTGTTCCTTATGAGGCCTCTTGCAAAAGCTATACTGTCAATTTAGTATTTTTTGTTTTCCTTGATTATTATGTAAAATTAAGTAAATTCTGTTGTCATGTTTTGCTTCTTTGTTTCTGGCGTATTAAAATAAAACTACATATTTATCACAACTTTCATCATCATCATCATCATGTCAGCCGAAAGACGTCCACTGCTGGACATAGGCCTCCCCCAAGGCTCTCCACTCAGACCGGTCTTGTGCTTTTCGCATCCACCGCGTTCCCGCGATCCTTACAAGGTCGTCACTCCATCTTGTTGGAGGCCTACCTACAGCTCGTCTCCCGGTCCGCGGACTCCACTCAAGAACCTTCTCGCCCATCGGCCGTCAGTCCTGCGAGCAATGTGCCCCGCCCACTGCCACTTAAGTTTACATAATAATAATTATGTCATTTCAAATGGTAGTAATGGACAATAGTACTAGTTTATGTAACTGGCGAATAATGTAATCAGACACAACACAACAATTGCCTTCTTTCCACGCTGCGCAACTGTAGAGTTGCCGGGGGCCTGTTTTATGAAGCTACAAATTACAATTTACAGGTTACAAGTTTCCATTTGACACAACCTCGACCAATGACGACCAGCCATTTGAGCAGTGTTGCCAGTTAAGACCTGTAAAATTGTTACTTGAAGCTTTATAAAACATCCCCCGGGTATAAGGGTAGGTATTTGTAACTATGGGCCTCGTTGCCTGAAATAAAATTGATTATTATTATTATTTTAGATATTTATAAAAAATTCTGTAAATTAGGTTTTTTATAACAAATATTCAAATATAAAAGTAAAATAACAATACTAATACAAAAACTAGACATTATAAAAACTCTAACCTAAGATTGCCACCGGCAGCGGGGCAGGGCTCAAGCTACCGGTGGTTAGGGCTGCAGAGAGAGGAACCTCCTCACAATGCGTGCCGTGTCGAGGAGTACTGCCTTCTGTATCTCCACCATTTTCGAGACCTGGCGCCGGTGCGTACTTATAGTACGGCACTTCAGACTCAACAAGACCATATTGAAGAGCAAGTTGCTGATGGATGATCCTGGCTACGAGGTTATGTCTGTGCAAGTACTCGCCGTTGGCCAAATGCGAACAACCGGAAATTATATGCCGGGGCAACGCCATGCTCGACGAATGTCGACCGTGCCATCCCTCAGAATATATTTCCGGTAATTGTTCGTTATTATGACCTCGTCAGCAATTGCACAGACCAAACCTTCGGTTTCCCCAAAGAGGTCACCAAATCGCAGCCAGTTCACGGACGCTAAAAAGTCTACGTCGGGCCTTGTTAGGGCCCGGTAGAAGCGTCCGTGTAGCTCAACGCCGTTGGTTTGCGCCAGTTGTCGTTTGCTAATATTATTATTATTATAAACAGGTGAGTAAGCGTTATTAATATACCCGAATCAGTTATTTAATCGAATTATTATATCTAATGAAAGCTTATTTTATTTAAAATCCAAGCGTTTTAGGTTGCCTTATCAAAAAGTTGATTGCGTATATGGTTGCCCAGATTTTAGATGATAAGTTTTCAGCGCGAGTGTTGAGAGTGACAGAGAGGCGTTGCGCGCGCAACTCCATGCGATAGAAAAAGATGAAGCGAGACAGCTGTGTGTCGAGCAGCTGCTTTTCAAAAGAGAGATGGGGAATGCTCTTTATTCTATGTAATAGACAAAGATGACATGACCACAGAAGTGTTTGGAACGCAGGTTGAAGTAAATCTCGCAGTCCGTTGTAATAGTGTTGCCAAATTTACATTTCTTAGATTTTTTGTAACTTTTGACCGCCTTATGTATGTAACATGGTTACCTATCTTAAGTTCGAAAAGCTTTTGTCTGCTGTTTCCTTTGTCTGAATTTTCATTGCCCGAAAATCATTTTTCTCTGAAACCGTTTAATATTTCTGGATTGTCATAAAACGAACCTAACCTAATCTACTGGTTCTGTAAACATTTAAACATTCATAAACACTCTTTAAACATTTTGAAAAGTTAATGTATTCAGAGAAAAAATATTTTCGGCCAAATGCAAATTCGGACAAACGAAACAGCGCACAAAAGTTTTTCGAAACACCGATACGTTACCCAAAATATCGATATTCCTTATCACTAGTTCGTCTATTATAAATAGTTTCGCAGTTCTCTACGTACTTTGTTGTCTGGGCTAAATTCAAGCCCCTAGTGTCTGCCTCCGAAGCCTCGGCTACCGGATCCGTAGTTCCCGTCTCTGAAACCGCAGTGAGTGCTTGCGGACCTGCAGTTGATGCCTCCGGGCTCGCGGTCACTGCCTCTGGACCCGGGGCACTCGCCTCCGTGACCGCCTCTGGTGTATGAATTGTTGTCATTGCTATCGTGATATCTGCGGAGAGCACACACCTCGTTGGTTATAATTGCCGACGTGGTGAGCCGAGTATGAGAGGTATACTAATAGTAGATAATAATATATTCTTCAATATTATGACTTTAAACATTATGACTTTTGACGACGCGCTGGCCTAGTTGGTAGTGCCCTGCCTACGAAGCAGCTGTCCTGGGTTCAAATCCCGGTAAGGGCAGATATTTGTATGATGAGCTCAAATATTTGTTGCTGAGTCATGGATGTATTCTATGTATTTAAGTATATATCTCTCTATATAAGTATTTATATCGTTGTGTAGTACCCATAGTACAAGCCTAGAGCTTAGTTTGGGACTGGGTCAATTGGTGTGACATTGTCCCCTGATATTTATTATTTTATTTATCTATTTATTTATATTATGACTCATAATAAGTATAATGTAAAACGTCTTTCACGACAATAATCGAAGTTTTAACTTTATGGCAGTCAATAGAGACCCGTTAGGTATTTACACATTAGATATTTTTAGATTAGGTATTTTGTTCACAAATACATTATGGTATAACCATTTTTTTTAATGACAAACAACGAGTTCTCCTTTTATTGCGTACTTATATTTTCAACGCGTCGTCGGCGACACGAATTGACTCTCCTAGCGCTCCGGACAAGACAACTTTGCAAATGGCGCGCCGCAAGAAACACTAGCTCGTCCGGTTTGAAATCATAGGATACAGTTATAGCTACTAAACGTAACGTTTTTTATTAACAATAAAAGTATCAACAAATGTGTCAATATATTTAATTTAAACAGAGACAGGCCATGTAGGTCGTCACTATTGAATAACATACAAGTCGCACGTATCTACCTGCAGGTAACACTCTATCTACTATCAAAGAACTCCGGCGGAGGATTCTATTTCAAAGTATACTTTTACAAAACTACGTACCTTGTGATCGGCGGCCCATAAGCCGTTCTTGAATTTTTTTCATAACTTTTTAGTTACTATTCAAGCAGGTATCGCACCACCAGCGTCGCTCTCTCGTGATAATGCTCTGTAGTCTGCGCAAAAACGAACGAATGTTCGCAGATACATACAAAAACGCAGCGCGTGCGTCACAGGTCTCGCGATAGGGCGTTTGCGGCTCCGTTAGCACTCGTTCACACGGACGTTTAAACAACGCGCGTTTAAAAAACGACATTCGACGCGGTCAGCCTAGTTGGTAGTGACGCTGCCTACGAAGGTAGCGACGGGTTTGATTCCCGGTATGCGTAAACATTTATGTATAAAGTAATTACTATGAATGATTGCCTCGACGTTTCGATCGTATTGCAACGGTCGTGGTCCCCAGACTGAGGAGGCGGGCATCAACACGATTTATCCATTATGGTTACATTTGTTGATTACTCGATTCTGTAACATAAATAGCTTAAATCCGTCCTCCCGGTTGAAATTTGCATACTTTTTTTTTATCATTTCAACCGAGATAACTCGGGACAAATCTTTGGACGTTATGAATGTAGTGTTGTAAGAAAATAATAAAATATCGTCGGTCTAGATGTGACAACTCGTATATGCAAAGTGAGAAACTTTTCAGGAGAGACCAAAAACTGCTTTTTAGTTACGAGGTCCAACCTTAACAAAGTTGTTCCGTGATAATATTACCAAGGTTTCACGTAGATCTTACGAGGTTACACCAGTGGAATGCTTGTTACGAGGTGTCACTTCTAGTCGTTTTTTTCCGTCAAAATCAATTATAACGCAGGAGACATTTACGAGTTAACACCGAAAATACTATTTGAAACTTTCTGCATCAAAATCTCATTTTACCAACAAAAAATAGTTACGAGGTGTCACATAGATATATATATGTATGCCTGTTTCTCTGAGGTCTCCTATAAAGTAAACTAGAGTGACGACTTTTAAAGTAAGGATAGAGTAAGAAGAGATCGACTTCGGTACATTTTCATCCAAGGCCTGTTATGGACTTTATTTTTGTGTATCACAAAAATAGTTCAAAGGTAAAAAATATACAAATCCAGAGAGGTAATGCAGCCAGTGTCATGGGGACCACGCCGCGAGCGGGCCTGCTAGAGGGGTGTTCTTTTATAGTGGTGATTATTATTTATATCTTTAATATTTGAGTAGCTTAGTTTTATTTTAATTTAAATACGTTTAGTTTTAATTTTTAATTGTATTATTGTTGAACTCTGTAAATAAAAATAAGGTAAAAAACGTAAGTTTTATTTTTTAATTTTTAGTTGGTTTGATTCCCGGATCAGGTATAAGTTTATTCTACTCGAAGGCCTATTTACAGTATCTATATTGCTGCAAACATGTCTTGTTATTGTTAATGTGCAATAATTACAAACTGTAATTTGGATTGATTGATTAGGTACTCAGTTATTTAAATAAAAACATGATTCAATTTTAATATTCCGGGTAGCTTATTATTTTAACAAAACTATTCCCTAATTAATGTCCTGTTTACATTTGCTGTTACGTAGGTAGTTGAACAGTTCGTATCTCGACTGTAATATTTTAATACTAACTAAACTTTTCCTGTGTACCCATACCTACTCATTAGGTTCCAAGGTGGTATCTCGAAAAGCTCACTCACATGGCATCCTATAGCAGGTATGCATATAGTGTATCTGAAATCGTCCAGCCAAATGTGACTCTAGATCTGACTCTACCCTAATAGGTAAACAGTGTGCATTTCTTTTGCCGCTATAACAACAAATGATAAAGAATATACAATTGGGGCCTGACACGTATTTTTTTCGATGTTTTTTAAATAATGTTCTTGCCAAAATCCTGTTTGATTAAAAATAGTGTTCATATAAAAAAAAAACGTTTGACCTAGTGCTTATCTGTTTAGCTTTTTTAAAGGCTGTCACAGGTCTATAACAGATAGTTCCAAATTCAAATGAATTGGTATGTTATGGAATTTCAATAAATACTTACTGGACACTTATTGATTCCAAATTCAAAATCACTCTATTTTACTGGACACTTTCGTAGTGTCCAGGAACTTCAACCTACTGGCACTACTGCTTCCTAGTGTCATGACATTTGGAATTGGTGTTACGGATGGTTATGGCAAGATTACATGGCATTTAACTAACGCTGGTTTCCGCACGTAAAAGTACCTTCATATTTTTTATTATTTCCTTTATTTAGTATTCGTCGAACTCAGTGTATACATCTATCTATTTATCTATACCTTATCTATACATACCTACATATATGTAGAAATAGATACCTATAAATGTATATAAATCACTCCTTTTTACGGCTAACTTATAGTAACAACGAGCCCTTATACTCGTAGTTTCGCCATGTCCGTCTGTCCGTCTGCTGGCAGTTTAAATCGGAAACTCTGGGTACTACAAAGCTGTAATTTGGCATAGAACAGTTACACATTTACATTACGCAGACAAAATTATAAAAAAAAAAACGAGTCCTTCTCATACATGTACCTAAAGCAAAAGAACAATAAAACTCATCTAGATATTTTTAAAATAACAAATGACCGATTATTTAGTTATTTCGAATAACGAATAATTAATGGCCTGTTGTTTGATCGGTAGTTAAACTAACTAATGGTCAAAAAACGTTACTAATGGTTAAAATCTCAAGGAAATTTGTCAAATTTTCCATTCCTTTTTCGAATTTTAACAATTAGTTTAACTACTGATCAAACAACAGGCCATTAGTTGTCTTTTTTCGTTGTCCCGGTTATTCGTAACGTAAATAGAAAAATTTTGTCGAGCTCTGGGTGGAGGAATGTGGATATATTATTATTATGTAGGTACGATGTAGGTAAAACATGGAATTATCACAATCATTAAAAACGGTCGGTTGATGTCAAAGCGACGGCGACGGTGACTCAAATCGTAGAATTTATCGCATTCAGGAAAACGTACAATGGTTACATAATTTCTACAAAAACAATAATGATATTATATAAACGCTAATTATAGTACAGTCACGAGATTAAATTTGGTCCAAAGTCAATCTGACATTCTACAACAATAAGGTTGAATTTCCTAAAAGTTACAAATGATTTGACATCTCTAATGACATTGACGACTTTAAGTATATTTTTCTTGAAATGGGTCCCAAATTAACGCTCGTGACCGTAAGTTCAGATGCGAATGTGTAAATGTACGGAATCGAGTCGATTCAATTCCAATTCAATCGACATAAGCGCTCGACCGTCCGGCAGCTTGCCGTACATAACGATAACGTTAACGATCTCGCAATGCATCTTGTCCGGGGCCACGTCGCGGACATCTGCGCCTTGAACCTCGAATGCTCCAGAAAAATAAATAATGGATCTTAAATCTATCTCGACGTGTCGCCCAACAGCGGCATGTAAGAAAAATCCTATCAAAACATAAATGTGAAAATGGGAGTCAAGTTCAATATTTTAAGATTATGCGACGCATGGTTATCGACTTCACCGACGAAAGAATTGAGATCTAAATTGGTGCCAAGTTCCGTAGATAATCCTGATATTTATTAATTAAGAATATACGTCATTCTAAAATAAATTTAATACACAATTTCTTATTTTTTCTGCTACAACAATGTTTGCTATTTAAAAGTATAACTTCTTAAATTTGAACACTCGAATTATTTACACAAAGCAGATAACTTAGGATAAACTGAAGCTCAAAATTTGACTCCGCTAGTTTTTACCAGCAAGACAATTGTTTAGAAGAGTAAGATATGACCACATAATATAAATACAGTAACTTGCGTGAAACATAAAATAGATAAGTTGATTAGCCAAATGTAACATAATTTGTATGTGAAAACTAGCCAAGTCAAATTTAAGTCGCCATCATTGACTTGGCTTGGTCGTCGTCGTCATTTCGTGGCTACTTTCTTGTACGTTTTTATCTGTTCTTGATTATCTTTGTCACGAATAAATGACTTAATTTATTTTAAGGCCGTTTATTTTAAGGGCTCCTAATAACTAAGTCCGACTGCGTGGTTATACTCGTTACACTAGGTCAAACGAACCTGGAGATTGCTCACTTTACTTGAGAGCAACATTATTTTATTTCAATTATATGACTGAATAACTGCCTTCACAGTTTTTTCTTAAAACATTACCTAAGCCAGGAATCTAAACAATTAAAAAATTAACACTCACTTTTTTATTACAGAACTAGGCAGATAAGAAGTCAATCCCGACACATTGCGCGACCATGAAGTTTCTAACTATTGACATTGGTGACAGCAGTAAATCAATGATAAACTTATTTGTTGCGTGTGCAGGAATAGTAATAACAGCATTGTTTGACTGCGGTCAACATTGTCCATCTTCAGAAACTTCATGGTTGTGCAATGTGTCGGGATTGTGTTCTCATCGGTCGGACACTATAATTAACTATTACACTTATCGAAAGGATAAAATAAGGATAAACTCTTTCTTCTCTTTTCTCTTTTTTTTATTTTCTTTTTCGTCCGTGGTAAAGGCCCTACTGAAAATCAGCGCCGTAGCTTCGGCATCGTACCGTGGGTCCCATTGACGCAACGGCACGATTAAAATAGTAAATTTCGATGCTAGTGCGGAAAGTATGTCATTACTTCACGAGTACCGAGATATGAAGAATGACATTTTCACAACACTGCTCGGAAATATGGTCATAGATGGTCTTGTTTGGGGTCACAAAACATCACTTATAAGGACGGACCAAGAATGTTTTTGTCGGCGTGTTTGCTGATTGGTCGAGAACATTGTTGTCCAACTTTAAGAACCAATGAAAATCAATCAATCAATTTTTGTGTCATAGCTCTTTAAAATGAAAAAAATGAAATTTTCAATCAGAACACACCATTTTGTGTCGTACAATATTAGGTGTATTTTTGCTAAAAGATACACAGACTAAAAACTATGTCACTGCTTTTTTTTAAATGTAATTCAAACTTGGCCCCTAATCTCGAACCACTACAGATGAAATTACATGGGAGATATGGCGAAACAAATACAATTTTATATGAAGTTGACATATTCATGTCGCATGTTATAGTCCATTCGCATAGATAGTGTCGCTACACTCGCACATACTCGTGGTTCTTGTAATAATATACAAATATAATTCGAAGTCAACTGCCAAATTCACTTGAGGCGTAACACCCGTAAGTGAATTTGGCAGTTTACATCGAATTATATTCGTATTGTATTACAATAACCTACCACAAGTACGTGCGAGTGTAGCGATACTATCTAAGCGAATGGACTATAGTTTATTAATCTCGAGTGCCACGAGAATAGGGGTCGAGATTTAAAAAAAGTTATCTATGGTAAAACTGGCGGTGATGTCACATTAACATGAATGAAAATTAGAGTTTTAAATATGATTTTTTATTTTATTTCCTCTCAGTAGTTGTGAAAAGCACTGTCTCCCTCGGTAGAAAGTGCAATTTATGGACGCGTACTTTCTATCCTCTGCAACAATGTACTATTCCGCACGTGTATCGAACGACGTTTTTTAATACATTTGCGAAAAAATGTGAATCTGTGTACGTGTGTATGTGGGTATCTGTGTCTGTCCTCTTCCCCCCGGACCTCTGAAGTGAGATAACGAAGTGTGAACACACTCTGTCCGAAATTACTTAAATTTTAATAGAATTATTAAAACTTAAATTATAACGTCATATACCAGGAGTGCATAAACATTAGAAGTGCCTACCTAAGTCATCCGCGCTGTGTCGGGTGCAGCCGGCCCACCCGCCGCGCCGCTGCGCCGCCCCTTTACGTCTTCGCCTGCGATCTAAGTTGCGCTTCGAACCCCCTAATTACCTCTGGACTCCTGGTACTTCATGAAAACATGCAAGCTTGGATATGATGCACGGCTTAGTATATTTAAAAAAAATATGGAAAAGTAAAACGCACTAGTGCGAAATAGGAAAAATAAAAAGCACTAGTGCGAAAAAACCCAACTTTCCGCACGATATATCGCGCAGCTACGAAAAGTACCACTTTTTGAGTAACTGTATTAAAAATATCTTATCTGTGTTAATTCTTTGTTTATTGTAAACCTTATCATTTTTGTGTCAATAAATGTATTTTCTATCTTTTCTTTCTTACTTTCTTTCCAAGAAACATTAAATCTTAGAAAAAAAAACATCCATGAAATCTATCATTAATATAATTTTATCGTCAATATACGAAGGACACGTATGGTAGGAACTACAAATTGGAGCAGACTGTTGCAGATGGATACCTAAAGTATTCACAATTTATCACATTCTTAGAGCCGAGTTCATCAACAAATAATTAATAAATAATAGTACATTATTGCCTAGCCATGGAAGTAGGCAATTGCGGGCCGAGTATTGGATTAAACAGACGAGCTTGCGAGTCCGTTTAAAAATACGAAGCCCGCAACTGCTGTTCCTGCCGAGGCAAATATAGTGCTTTTCTCAAAAATCGCAAGAAAAAATTTGTGTTGGAGTCAAATCTTCATCGCTTGAACTCACTTTTTGAATTGCATACAAACAGAAACTTCATGTGAAAAAACCATCACTCCTTACCGCCTTTTTGTTTATGACAAGGAGAAACGCGATTTTTGTTTAAAAAAAAAACAAGCTATTCCAGGCACAAATAAAAAAGTTATGTTTCGAGTAAAATTTGGATGTATAAGACTTGTGCCCTCATTTTATTATGGCCCTTTTCACTTTTTAAAAAGTTACAAGCTAGATAGTAATGGAATTTGTATGCAACATTGCGGGCTTGTGTAGCGAGCACGCAATTATTTTTTTTTAAATTTGGGAACTGACAGTAAACTATGCACTTCGCGTCTTAATATGTAGATAGGAATATCAACATTTCCGGATATTTTTGAGAAAAACTAATAAAATACTTTCATTATCAGACAACTATTATGGTCCATAGATGTTAGTTGACACAATTACATATACTTACTGATAGTAACTATACGTGACTACTACGAGTACATAAGATAACATCACGATACTCGAGCGACCCCGCCTGGAGCACTGGCGTGCAGCCTGCGCAGCCGCTCGCGCACCGCGCTGTCCCCCGCCCCGCGAATACCTCCAGGAGGCTGTTGCTGCTGCCCTTCACTCTGCGAACAACGGAGGCAACTTTCTTGCGCATTAGCGCAAAGAAGTCGTCCGTGTACGCATCGGCAAACATGCCTGAAGCACTGCAACGCGATGGCAGCCTCAACAGCGCCCTGAAGGCGTTATTATATTGAACACGTAGATACGCTCTTTTGGTACAGTTAACCCACAGACTGCTGGTGTAAAACGTTTGGCAAAAAGCCTTAAAAAGTGTGATCTTAACTTTTGGTGTGCAATCAGCAAATCTGCGAGCCGACATATTGCCCCTTACAGAAAGTGCCCTACGTTCTCTTTCGATGGCACAGTCATCATTAAACGGATGGTTAGCGGTTTAACGTTTGTCAAATGTATTGACTAACAGCTGATTAACACTTAACCGTCTGTTTAATTGGTTGGTGAACTCGGCCCTTACAGTTCAATAAATTAACTGATAAGTTGCTCGAAGAGCGATTCTTCGTGCGAGTATTATGTCCTTAGTATGTTGACGAATACCAAATTTAACATCATTTTCAAAATCTGAGTTCCCGGAAATTCACAAAATGGGACGGGATCCCCTTGGAACGAATAATTTTTTACGCATATTAACTTTTCGCATAACACCGCGGCTGTCCCAAACCAAAACCTAGTAAGAGCCATTGAGAAAATTTTACAGGAGAAACAAAACAAACGTTTTTATGTCCCTCTTAAAAACTATAAGCCCTAGGTAATTGATTGTTAGTGCTAAATTATGAAAATAAATGACTCTAATAGATTAGTAAAAAATATTGAAAATAACACTGTAAATGCCAGTTTTATGAGACTTACTAGTAGATTTGTCACTGGAAATGTCTTAAAAACCAAAATGAATAACCTAGCATAGTCTGTTACTGGGAATTTGATCTGATTAGTTGGTCGGTTCGAGCGTTTTTCTCTTATGTAAAAACCTAGTACTTAAGTATGTGTGTTGTGATCATTGAAGTTTAAAATTAAGTGTGCAATATTTTAAGTAAATACTTGTTACATAATTATAATCATAAATAAATTTCACCTCAAAGTTACTCAAAAATGTATCTGATTAGATGAAAATGTTGACATTTATAGTCTTATTAAATAATTAGGGGATCTACAACTGAATCGTCATCAAGGCAATCTAAATCAAAATTTTCTAATTCTGACTCCGTCCAGAAAAAAAAACAACACACGAGAAAAAACTTATTACAAAAAAAAACGGATTAAATAATTTAACTTCACCCTCGTAAGCTGAATGTTAAAAAAGCAAAACCCAATCTCTTTAGTAAATTTAAGTTACCCATTTGATATACAAAATTAAATTAATTAATTAATTGTATAATTAATCACAAAAAAGTGTACAAAATTTGCACAGTTCTGTGTCTAAGCTTCCACGCAAAAACGAACACAAAATTAAGCCAAGAACCATTCGCTAATATTTTTTTTCATAATTAAATTAACCCAACAAAGCTTATACGTACACAGTTTGTTTTTTATATACGTAGGTTACTCGTAACTAGGGAGCGGATTATTGAAATAGGTACCTACACCTGTAGCTGGCGAAACGTCGCGAAAGATCATGTAATTATGTTAGTGCGGAATAGGGTTTTTAAAATATATTTATAATATTTTTAATTGTAGTTTCTCAGTATTACGTTTAACCCATAGTTTAAAAAAAACAAATCACAACGCAAATCTGAGCAAGTTTTTAAATAGCCAAATAAATAATAATATGTACCGACTCGACACCAAATAGATGGAAATAACAGCAATGAAAAATAATAAAATTTAATATAAAGTCCGCTTCCTGCAACTACTACTATAACCAACAACACCGCCACGAAACTACCTATGTAAATATGTACCTATCCTTTCCCTACTTACCTATACTATAAGTACTATAACACACGAACAAGTTTAAACACACATAATAGGTATGAAGCAGGTATCTGTATCTATTTTATCGTTCATACAAACAAACAAAGCCCATGGGTATCCACATTCATTAGATGCTTATTAGTGTCCAGAAGAAAACTGCAATATAAATAGGAGAGCATAACAATTGTTAACGCATTAATAGTATCTAACTTCGACCAATGATATAATATAGTAAAAAAATAAATGTTTAAAAAAACAAAAACCCGCCTTCAAAAAGCATAAAATAACTTCTTTAAAATGGTAGGTAAATAGGTCAGTCCAACTGAAGTCTGCTTTTGGTTAAAATGTTGTTGGACGCCGACTTCAGTTGGACTGACCTATTTACCTACCATTTTAAAGAAGTTATTTTATGCTTTTTGAAGGCGGGTTTTGTTTTTTTAAACATTTATTTTTTTACTATATTATATCATGTGAGTTACAGTGAAAAATACCAAAATCGCTATAGGTGTGTATCATAATATTTGAGGAGTTCTCTTGATTTCTCCATGATCCCATCATCAGATCCTGACGTAGTGACAATGGGACCAACTAGAAAGTATACCCATTCGAACAACGAAAAAATTTTTCAAATCGGTCCAGTGGTCTTCGAGTAATCGGGGAACATAAATAATAAAAAAAAAAACCCCGACGAATTGAGAACCTCCTCCTTTTTTTGAAGTCGGTTAAAAAAGTGGATATGTTACACGCACTTCGATAGTGGCACCCTAAAACCAAGCCAATTGGTACACCTTTACTTAGTCTTGCGCTGTCAACGGAACCGTGAACTAGTCTGCAGACCAACATACACTCGTCTCTGTTTCGGTCCCGGAAATTAGCATACCATCCTGCTTTCACTTGTCATTTATGAATTAGTGTGTAATTGTAATATTTACTGATTATGTGTGCGTAAGCCGGGCCATTTTTACACGCGGAATACCGTATAGGTAACATATCTACCTCTTTTTAACCGACTTAGAAAAAGGAGGAGGTTATACGTTCCACTGTATGTTTTTTTTTTAATGTATGTTCACCGATTACTCCGTCAATTGTCGACCGATTTCAATTTTTTTTTTTTGGTTTGATAGAGTAGACTTCCGAGGTAGTCCCATTGTCACCAAATCTGTATCTGATGAGGGGATCAGTGAGGAATTGAGGGAACTCCTCAAATATTGTAGGCAAACATATAGCGATTTTAGTATTTTTAGTAACAAGTCCAGTATTTGCATTCAGAAAGTATCATTTGGTGTAGTGGAACTGATGATGAAGACCACAGATGGCCACCGGAACTCCTCAATGGTACCAATTTCAAGGGTGGCGATAAGATATCTCGATTAAGATAGTTGAGCGACTACCTACAACGAATAATATTTACTTGTTGAAATATGACTATGACTTTCCCGCGGCGTTGCTTGCGGCGCGCTTGATATAAGTTAAAGTTTCATTTCAACTAAGAAGTGGGACTACGTAACAGCGTATTATGATCACTAAAAAGTATAAAATAAAATTAATGTTTTAAAAAACAAAAAACCGCCTTCAAAAACGCAAAAAATAACTTCTTTAAAATTGTAGGCACCTAATAGGTTAGTCCAACTGATGTCGGCGACCACAACATTTTCAACAAAAAGCCGACATCAGTTGGACTAACCTATTAGGTGCCTACAATTTTAAAGAAGTTATTTTTTGCGTTTTTGAAGGCGGTTTTTTGTTTTTTAAAACATTTATTTTATTATATTATACTTATCATTGATTTCGACTCATTTTGGTAGAGCTTTAACAAACAAAAACACATCGTTCCGCGCCAGAGCAAACTTAGTGACGACGGTTCGGCGCGCGTTGACGACCCTTCTCCCCAAGCAACGCCGCGCACATCACCACTCGCCCCGCAGCACTCCGTATGCATCGACTTGCTAGATTTTCGTAAATCTAAAACCTAGTATGAGTAATTCATCAATCAAATTAACCTATCGAGTGCTATTTAACAAATACAAAAACCTAGTAAGTGCAAATTCCAGAATCAAAAACCTAGTATAAGCCGCAGTTACTAATTGTTTGGATGTGGATATGTAACTTGCTAGGATTTTGAGTGTGGTATCGACGAGTAGCAGATGGAGTTGCTAGGTTTAGGGGGTCTCATATCTTCGAAACTAAGCGCCATAGAATTATGGGTGTTTTTGCATTACACGCAGCACTAAATTTAAAGATGTGTGGTGTAAAAAAACGAATTTTGACAAATTTGGCTCTTGCTAGGTTTTGGTTTGGGACAGCCGCACCCTTTTAGGCTGACATTGCAGAATTTAGTAAACGTCTATTTTAAAGGTTAGGTTAGTTTTTTATAATAATTAAAATAAAACCGTGTTAGGTCAAACAATTTTATGCGTAGAGATACGTTATGCGTAATCAAATTATGCGATCCAATAGGGATCAAATGATACCCTGATGACTTTTTCGAAAAACAGTATGGCCACCATCTTGAATTCCAAATCTGACATCATTTTCGAAATTGGGTCCCCAAAAACATGAAACACGATACCCACGATGACTTTTTGGAAAATTATCATTGCCGCCATCTTGAATTCCAAATCTGATATCGTTTTTGAAATCGCGATGCCCGGAAACAGGCCAAACGAAACCAATTCGACTTTTTCGACAAACAGCATGGCCGCCATCATTCGAAATTGGCATGTGTGGCAGTGAAACTTAGACAGAACGTCCTTTTTTTATAGGCGTTTTTCATGCTTCAACAAAAGCAACGAAGATTGGTGCGCGCTGAAAAACGCCTGTAAAAAAGGTCACCAAGGAGCCGCCTGGTTGGACGTTCCCACGGGCGCTACCCTGACCCGCCGGCCCGTCATCGTCGCAGCTGCAATTTTTTAAATGCCTCTCAGCCGCTGCGCCACTAGTAACTTTCAGGCGTGGTCGAAATCGGGAAACAATATTTGGTCCCTTTGAAGTCAGACCTTCTTTCCAGGGGGCAAACCGTTTCGGTGCGTACCGCATGCTGCTAGGCAGCCTTACTGGCTTCGCTTTCTCTCCCCCATGCGGCAGCGGCTAATTTTTAAACGATTTTTAAAATCCAAAAAGACCCTGGCAACGGCTGGGATTTGAACCACGGCGGCGTCCTAGACCTAACTCACAGCCGCTGGGCCGTTCGTAAGTTACAGGCATGGTCGAAAATGGTAAACGGTATTTGATCTTAACTGCTGACGTCACCCCGTATGGCGTTTCTAAGCATAAAATACAACTACGAAACCGTAATCAGATTTAAAAAAAGTGGCCGCCATTTTGAACTTCTTTGTTACAGGTCCGATTGTCTAGAAAATCGATATGTGAGGGCCCCTTGGGACTACAAATGCGAACCCGTAATTAGATTTAAAAAAGTGGCCGCCATTTTGAACTTTTTTGTTACTGGTTCGATTGTCTTGAAAATCGATATCCGAGGGCCCCTTAGGACTACAAATGCGAACCCGTAATCAGATTTTAAAAAAGTGGACGCCATTTTGAACTATTTTGTTACTGGTTCGTTTGTCTTGAAAATCGATATCTGAGGATCCATGGGGACTACAAATGCGAACCCGTAATGAGATTTAAAAAAGTGGCCGCTATTTTGAACTTTTTTGTTACTGCTTCGATTATCTTGAAAATCGATACCTGAGGATCCGTCGGGACAACAACCGCTTCATTACGTAACGCGTTACCGCGCCAGTCTGTCTGGCTGGCTTCCCTTTCTCTCACGCATACGGCAGCGGCAGGCAGGCTCCTCCTCTCTCACTCTAACCCAGAGATTTAGATTAATTATCACTTCTGTCGGGCGTCCCGAGGCACACACGTATTTTTTTTCTAAACCATATTTGGCTAGGTGTCGTGTTAGAAAACCTCGTGAAGGCTGAGAGTTGACTCGACAATCATTGTCCCGGTACTTGCTTCGGCTAATGGTCTCATAGCGAAGAGTCTCGACCAATTTTAATAAGTACAGTTGCTCAAAATGTGGTACTTTTCGTAGCTGCATATCGTTGGTACTTTTAATAATTGCTCTACGCATGAATGTTATAACAATTACAGTTCACTAACATAAGAAACGTCGTTTGATACACGCGCGGAACTGATATTTTCACTCCTCTGGACTTGTGTAAAATGACATACTTTCCGCACTTGCATCAAAATGTATCTGTTTTTTATTGGGGGGTAAAATAGAAAAAATAAATATAAGTAATGCGACCTGTTCCATGAGACGTATAAAATGAAAGGGCTTATCGTGAGGGTCTCATATAATATTCTTTTAATTTAAAAGTTAATAATTTTTAACATTATTTGCATATGTCCATAATCCTCCATTCACAAACAAAGGATTTTATTTTATGAGGATCTCAAATAATATATTTTTGTTATTATTGTAAAATAAAAAGTTGTTTCACTTCTCATGCTCTAAAAATTTTACTTTAGTCTCTGCACATCGGGACGAAAGCTCCTTATTAAGCTCTAGGGATTCAAGTTTTTTTTTTTAATTTACTAAACAACCAATCACAGTGTTTGTGAATGGAGGATTATTGCCTTTATTGCCATTTTCAGTGATTGTGTATGGACCATTTTTAGGCCATGGAAATAACCTCAAAACTACAACTGTGCAAAAATATTTAAAAAAACGACTTAATTTCGTGAAAGACGAATAATAATTACTTATATTATGAATATATTTAATTATATTAAGGATGAATTCATTTTATTATGCATGGTGCAATTAGTATTAAAATAGTTTTCAAGTTTGAACCTGTTGGCTAAATATGCAAGCATTTAAAGCGGCACTGTACAAAAAAAATATAAAAGAAAATTAAAAACCGCGGAACGAATTAGTAAGAAACTTTCTTATAATCAATATTGTAGTTTTGTAAAGAACGTCGTCAGTGCCGGATTGACCAAGCACGGGGTCTGTAGAAAATTCTATAAAGAGACCCCGGTTCGCTTTAGGTTACAGGTTGTGGCGGGCTCTTTTCTGCTACTGGGCGACTTAGATATGCGCCTATTTTGTGTGGGGGTTTGTTTTAGGTTATTCTGCTGGAGAATATCGACTGGATTATTCACGCTATCGTCAACCCTGATGGATATGAGTACACGCATACTGATGTAAGTACCAAAACAGGAGAATAGCGGCCTTTACACGTAAAGATCGGACCGCGGGAAACGCCACGCGCCATTCCAATCTTCGCTCCGAACCGTACATTTTTACTATTTTACTATTACAGTTGCGTTTACACGTACGGTTCGGCAAGAAGATTGGAACGGCGCGTGGCGTTTCCCGGGGTCCGAACTCTACGTGTACAGGCCGCTTTTTTAGAGGTCAGACGTGGGTGCGCGGGGCCACCGAATGCGCGGGGCCCGTAGCATTTGCTAATCTTGCTACGTGGCTAATCTGACAGTGAACGTTTTTTTTCCTCGCATTCAAAGTGAAAAGTAGAGTGTTTAATACGAGACTAAACAACCATAATGACACTCGAACTATAGCCACTCTCGCTCGCTCGCTCGCTCGCTCGCCTGGCTAAATATCTCTTGTCATTATGGCTTGTTTTAGTCCCTTGTTGAACAATCTACTATATTTACTTTGCACATCTGTGTTTTGGTCATAGGATTACACTACACCATCCTAACAAATTTTACCTGATTTGGTCGAGTAGAGTCGGAGCAAATTCGCTGTCGGGTGATTCCACAGGCGTTTCAACCGCCGTCAGTCCGCTGTCGTAAGTGTTTAAGAAATAGGCGATAATATACTTAAAATTCGATCAATTGTGGCAAGAAGTACGATAACAGTATAGCTCTGTGTGAATGTTAGCTGCTTGGTGTAGCTCATTCTTTCAATATTTAAGACTGCGGACTGACGGCGGTTGAAACGCCCGTGGAATCACCCTGTCACAGATGGATGGACAGACAGACAGACGCACGAGTGATCCTATAAAGGTTCCGTTTTTTATTTTTTTGTACGGAACCCTAATAAGATAAGATAAGATAAGATAAGATAATCATTTAAGTATTGTCAAAACTGTGTACATAATATTACAATAAGATGTCATGCATTACAATAGTTCCCACAGTTTATTTATATACTCGTATTAAATAGTTTTAAATTAATAATTATACAATATTTCAGAGAAACATTTAGACCATAAAAACTTTTTCTGAGTAAACATTCCTTAATTTTCCTTTTACCTAAATTCCATTACATGAAAATGAATACTTAAATCTTTAAAATCTCCGCTCCGATATTATTTAACGCCATAAATTATATATATCTATGTGTATTTAGAGGTCCTCTAAATAACTATGTAAAAATCATCCGTGGCCGCTGAAAAAAAAAATGACAATATTCTTCAAGCTAATTTACCCAATGTCCTTTAGTGACTTAATAATTAAATTCTGGCAATTGATTAGATATTCTAATTCCAGTAACACAAGTGTTTTTTTTAATGTATGTATATAGCTAGAAGAAGAACAGTGAGTTGATAAATTATTTAAGATTTAATATGCTCACGAAAAAAAACATGTTCATGAACATATTCAAATTCATGTCTTTATTGACTTTTTATCTAAATTGCTATGATTAATACACGTTGACCAACCATGTATCTCGGCACCCGGAACTGGACGCTGCCTAGAGAAAAAAGTGGTGTCGAAATTTTAATAGAATTTTGAATTGCAGATTCGAATCCCTCCCGCTAGTAACGAGGTTGCAGGTGCTTCCGATGTGTCGCAGGCGATGGCTTTTTGATTCAGCAGGGCAGCCACAGCTATTTAACTTACTTTGTTTTAAATATTCTTGGCGCATTTACAATCGCCCGGCTGTCTTCGTGAGTCGCGTCTACATTGACTAGTTTGAGTAGCGCTTTTGTAGCATCACTATATTCGTTTTGAGATACGCGTCGCGTGCAGTGTATTTTTTTTTTTGGTTTTGGTATTCAGTGAATACTGTGTAAGTACCTAGAACTGAGTGCGTCTCATAAAATACCATAACATTTTATATAATTTAATATTATAAACGTTCATAATAAACGTTACATATAACAAAAAAACTATAACTATTTTTTATAACAACCTTTCTAATAAGTTGAAACTGCTGCATGGTAAAGTGTTTAAGACGAATTTGACGGAATGGCTACAACATCATTGTTTTTATAGTGTAAAGGATTACTTAAATTTTAATGGTACATAACAATTATTATTGCAACCTCAAGCCTGCAAGCCACTAATTAAATATTAAGTAGGTAACGAGAATAATGCATGTTTTTTTTTAAATTATTGGGACTTATTTGAATAATATTTTGCATGTCGATTGTGAGTCGACAGAATACTGTTTCTATTATTAATCTTAAGACCTTGTTGTAACGTATTCTAGAAAATAAAGATTTCATTTCATTTCATTTTATAATTTCAAAAGGTATAATGCTTAATTATTTACTTAGTATAACATTTATGTTACATAATATCATATTATATAACATGACATAACATTCATAAGGAATAATAACTTTTAATATAAAATACAGAAGTATAGTAACTTTTAACTTTTAATATAAAGTAGTTAATATAAGTACCCCTTTTTGGAATTATAAGCTATAATATAGGTAAGGTATGCGTATTAAAAAAAAAAAAAAAAAAATCTTGCCTTTTATAAAATTTGACAACCGGCGGAACAAGAATCCGACGATACAAGAATCCGGCGAAACGGGAACTAGGTCTGTTCTCTGTTTATAACTATGGGACTCTTATAGGTTAGGTTACGATAGTCCGGGAGCTTTAGACTTCAGTGTTACGAGAAAATCTTAATCATAATGATCACTCCATACTCTTCATAATATTTTTTAATACTAATGATCGGAACTTATACTCATCTGAACTTATAATGCCAATATTCATTTATTGTTTCGACAAACTAGTGGAAAGAGTTCTCGCCGGCAGTGTGAACAGCCAGCGATCAACTATTAATATTTGCGTCTTTTTATGACACGGGATCTATATTTATTGTTTCGACAAACTAGTGGAAAGAGTTCTTGCCGGCAGTGTGATCAGCCAGCGATCAACTATTAATAAATCCTACAATCTAAAGCCAAATTATACATGTGAACGCATCAAAATGAGTTCAGAGGGCTCAGACAAGATGCACTACGCTAACTAACGTTTCTATTCGATTCGTTTTTAAACCAATCGCGTCACTTGTAGACCACGTGACTTTTCGTATCACGTCATCTTCCAGTGACGCGATTGGTTTGAAAACGAATCGAATAGAAACGTTAGTTAGCGTAGTGCATCTTGTCTGAGCCCTCAGGGCACGCCGCTCCAATCATAGGCGAAATTGTAGGGACATAAACCCTGTGTTGGTCCGTTTGGCGCGCACTTCAAATGCGTTGCGGCGGTAGGTATTCATAATAAAGTAGAGGACGCCCGCGACTTTGTACGCGTATAGAATTAGTTTCCCGCTACTCCCCCTATTTCATCCCGTTGGGGGTCGATTTTCGGAAAATCCTTTGTTAGTGCATATTGCTATTATTGCTATTTATAAACATATAGCTGTTGCCCACGACTCCGTCCGCGCAGAGTAATAAAAAATAGCCTGTGTTCATCAAGGATAATGTAGGATTCTAATAGTGAAAGAATTTTTCAATTCGGTCCTGTAGTTTCGGAGCCTATTCAATACAAACAAACAAACAATCAAATCTTTCCTCTTCATAATATATAAGTGTAGATATAGGTAGATTATTTGCATTGAAGAGCATTTCTACCAAGTTTCAAGTAAATTTGACCATAAAAATATTTCTTGTGATACAAACTTTGCAACCCCCTTTCATCCCTCTAGGGGTTAAATTTTAGTAATCGCTGAAATACGTGTGTCATTATTTGGATTGAAGAGCATTTCCACCAAATTTTCAAGTAAATTTGACCATACAAATATTTTTTCCTTTACAAATTTTGCAAACCCCTTTCATCCCCCTAGAAGTTCAATTTTAGGAATCTCTAAAATATGTATTTCATTATTTACACTGAAGAGCATTTCTACCAAGTTGCAAGAAAAAACCATAATAATATTTTTTCCTATACAAACTTTGCAACCCCTTTTCATTTTCATAGGGGCAGAATTTTAGTAATTGCTTACATGTGTGTCTCATTATTTGCATTAAAGAGCATTTTACCAAGTTTCAAGTAAATTGGACCATTGGACCATAAAAATATTTTTGCCTTAACCTACAAACTTTGCAACCCCCTTTCATCTCTCTAGTGGTTGAATTTTAGTAATCGCTGAAAAATATGTCTCATTATTTGCATTGAAGAGCATTTATACCAAGTTTCAAGTAAATTTGACCATGAAAATATTTCTTCTCATACAAACTTTGCAACCCCCTTTCATCCCTCTAGGGGTTAAATTTTAGTAATCGCTGAAATACGTGTGTCATTATTTGGATTGAAGAGCATTTCAACCAAGTTTCAAGTAAATTGGACCATAAAAACATTTTTTTCCCACACAAACCTGGCAGACCCTTTTTCCATTTAGGGGTTGAATTTCGAAAAATCCCTTCTTAAAGGACGCCTACGTTATAAAATCAAATTTCCCTCAAAATTCCAAAGCTTTATCTTAAGCCGTTTGGACTGGGCGTTGATGAGTCAGTCAGTCAGGACATCCTCTTTTTACCCGACTGCCGAAGGGGGAGGGTATTGTGTTTCACAGCCTATATACGTATGTCTGTTCCTTTGTGTGTGTCACTAATATACTGGTTAACATCTTAGCCTGACTGTGCAAAATGTGGTAACAGAATTATCAACAATAATAAATAACAACCCCCTTACTAATAAACGTTGAGTAACGGTGGTATAGCTATACAATGTTTTGTCCTTATCTGTCAAATTCAAATGTCACAATGACAGATAAGGACAAAACATTGTATAGCTATACCACCGTTACTCAACGTTTATTAGTAAGGGGGCAAGTATTTAAAGTATTTAACCCAGCGGGATAGGCGTCGTTAGCATTGGGCTGCTACCCACCCCAACCATATGGACCATGCTAGCACCGTTTAAAAGAATTATACCCCAGGAGGGTACTGGCAATGCCAGAGAATCCCTCCCCAGTTCTAGCCTGGGCAGCCCTTCGTACTCTGGGGGGGCAAAACAATGCAAGTATGTTCAGATCCCTCTGGGGATCGGAACGGTGGCGATGCCGTTTGCCACGCGTCACGCCGTGTTCGTAGGGGGGTCGGCAAAAAGCCGCCTTGCTAATTTAATTCTAAAATGTCAGTTCAAACAATACTTAGGAGTAAAATAGTACATTGTTGCAGAGGTTAAGAAGTAAGAACTGTCGCCCGAGGCTTAACACAGTGCTTTTCACGACTACTGCGAGGAAATAAAAATCAATTCTTATAATAAATTTAAAACTCACTAAAAAAATTACGCTCTCCCGCCAATTTTACTTTTTTTTAACGATACCGTTCTTAGTCAATTATATTTTATATTTAGATACGTGATGCTCATACTAAACGCATTCGAAAACCGTCGCCAATTACTGACAGTTGCTACGTTGCGTTGCCATATTTCTACAGACAAAGACGGCAATTCGTAGCGAACGCTATTGTTAGAAAGAGATAAATAGTTGTTTGTTGTGTTTAACCGTCTCTATCGCACTCATGCGATATCTAATTGTGTATCTCATGTTTCACAGGTGACAGTGACGCCACCGGTGCAAAATAAACAAAGTATGTCGATGTAAAACACAATGTAAAAAATATTTACGGTACTTACGAATGAAATGAGACATCCTCTCTTCCTTTTATATGTAATTACAGTATAATTTCGGCAGCCTCGAAAAACATAAGACGGCATTTTTTATGACTTATATTTGTTGCATTTCGTTAATGAAACTTTACTGTTTTTGACGCGTGCGTGTCAGCGGCCTCGGCGCGACTGAACGATAGTAAGGCAATTACCTTCCTTTTCGGGGAACGCTTTTGCGCGCAGAAGACGTATCTTAATATAACATATCATTGTTCTTCGTGGCCAGTCATTCAAAGGCGTTTTTTAAACTGACGACTCTGACCGTGCCAGAACTATATTTCAGATAATTAAAAACAGACATATATTATGGCTGTATGGAATCTGATTCCTTTGCCTATCCGTGAAGGGATGAACATTATTAAAAAATAAAACGACTTCTCATTGGCCAATTTAATTTCATATGCAGCAAAAGTCGTGTTCTGATTGGTCGAATCAGTGATCAGCGGACTGATGTAATTGGTCGACTTGCTCATTGGAACAGACCAAAAATGTTACATTTCTCCAGCCAGCTCATTCAATGTATAATACAACTATTAGCTGGTTTGATAGTGCAATCCGTTGTATGGGAACCTTGCACTTTGTGACTATGCGCTGGAACTTGGCACAGTTGATTTTTAGCTAGTCTTGAGTAGATTAAGACCGGGAGCCATCGAGAGCCATGGCCTATTTAGTAAGGGGAGGGGGGGGGGGGGGGAAGTTTGATGCTGACGCGCTTTAATTGAAGCAACATTTCTCTAAAACTATACATATTAGGGCATGCAATATATCATTTTCAGATATATTAAGGACGAGAAATCTATTTTTTGAACAAAAAAAATGCACTCCATAACAAAAAAAAAGAATAAAGTAGAAAAGACTAAAATACATAATTTGTTATTTTTTTATAATTACCTATTGTGCTTAAAAATAACAACAGAAATCTAGGAATAAAAATGTAGTCGTAAAGCTAAACTTATGAAGTTTTCAAAAATATATAGTTTATTATATATATCTGTTAACACATCGGAGACAAAAAATAATATTAAGCGTGGTAGCTGGTTTGATAGTGCGATCCGTTGTATGGGAACCTTGCACTTTTTGACTATGCGCTGAAACTTGGCACCAGTTGATCGTTAGGCGGTCTCGAGTGAATTTAGACCGGGAGCCATCGAGAGCTACCGTGCATTTAGTGGGGAGAGGGGGGGGGGAGTTTGACGCTGCCGTGCTTTAATTGAAGCCATATTATTTCTCAAAAATTGGGCCGGTATTCTAGACAGTAAATCCATATCGTATTTGACCTGTTATCATATTTTCAACCTTTTGATAGCTCCTATTTACTTCACAGTAATGACGGAATCAGTATAAAATAGTTCCATTGCAGGTCAAATACGATATCGTTTTTACCGTCTAGAATAGAGCCATACATAGACATAGACGCCATAACAAGTACAGGGCACTTGTTATGGCGTCCAATATGTATATCATTTTCGGATAAATTAAAGATAGAAGTCCATTTCTGGAACAAAAATAATGCACATTAGACAAAAAAATAAAAAAATGGCCAAAAGACAAATGTTATGTACATCTTTTTTTCATTTCTACCTTTTTTTTACTCACGTGATATATACATACATACATACATAATCTCACGCCTTCGTTCCCAGAGTGGGGTAGGCAGAGCTACAGAATTACAAACATCTCTAAAAACTTGTTGATAATTCTATAACCACAATTTGCACAATTAGGCTAAGATGTTTACCAGCGTATTAGTGACAGGTTGCAAGCCCATCGCCTAACAGTACTACAAGCCTTTATTCCCTTAGTCGTCTCTTACGACATCCACGGGAAGACATGGAGTGGCACCATTCTAACTCGGCAACCACACGTGATATATGTTAATAATAATAATATATGTATGTAAAAAGCTACGCATATCTATTTTTTTTAAATGTATAGTTTAGTTTTACATCTAAGATCGGCATAGAACTAATATGCGTAAACGCAAACATATAATATTGAACTGCCAAGGTTCCTTACCTATTAGTAAGGAACCTGGGCAGTTCAAATATTGTAATTATTGTATGTTTTATAATTTTCTAATAAATATTTCATCCCAAACATACTTCCATAGAAATATTGTTTATTTCTACTTATTCGTGAAGATAACAAATAGAGGTAAGTAAGTACTATAAAACTTTACTAACACTCCATTTTGCACCCTTACCATGAGTTACAATAGAGAATGTCAGCCAGTTTCGATTTTTGGCTTACCGTATTATTCATTAAAAACTAAAAATAGCTGTAAAAAAATCATTTCGATACGTCAAATAGTTTTCGAGATATTAAATTTTAAACTTCGTATGTGGCGCTCGAAACCCGGCGGCTAGCGCTCACGGATGATGACGTCATCGCTTAGCAGCGGTACGCGCACTTATATGAAAAAGTAAGTTTACAGGGCTATAACTTTTTAACCGTTATAAGTAGCCAGTTGAATTTTTCACAGAGTACGTGTTATTATAAAATCTATCGTTTAAAATTATACAATGAACAATAAATCAAATCCCAAGAGGGGTCTCCATACAAGAAACATGAAAATAAATCAATTTTTTTTGCATTTTTATACGGATTGTATTTTTATAATGGCTTCTTATTTTGATGCTATTTTAAGCTTAAATTGTAGTCTAATTTTCATAGTTTCCGACTAAATAGCAATTTCAAGTAAAACTGCTACAAATATGTGACAAAACTGATTTTATCAACACGATGTTTTTGGCGGTCACCCATCCTGTTATAGACTACGCTTGTACTTGTTTAACTTTGTAAGTCGTAATATTTTTACGAATTCGTTTTGATGTTACTATGGCAGCTATGTTTATCTATTATTTTGTATTACATAACTAACTGTCTGTCAATGACCGGCTTTTCTATTTGTAATGTTTGTCGAATAAGTTGGTTAAAAATAATCAAAAAAAAATTAGAATTATAATCAAGCACTTTAAATTTTGGGATAGTGGCAATAATGCCTAGACCTAGCAAAGCGAGAGTGTTGTAGGTGGGTACGTCTATCGACTTGGTAGCGCCCGCGCGCGAAATTTGAAATC
The DNA here is from genome assembly GCA_946894065.1 of Acleris literana. Classification (NCBI taxonomy): domain Eukaryota; kingdom Metazoa; phylum Arthropoda; class Insecta; order Lepidoptera; family Tortricidae; genus Acleris; species Acleris literana. The sequence continues at coordinate 2,669,060 of OX335693.1, read as the reverse complement.
GATGAAATGAATACACGAAGTATCAGAACTACTGCAAGGTCAATAAAAAATTCATGTTTTACAGTTCACTCTTTTATACAGTAGCGATATTAATTCTAAATTAACACGAAATTTGTAAAGAAAGGCCTACCACCAAAGTTAAGCAACCACCGCTTACCTAAACATCGATCGTGTTGATTTAAACTAGGCACTTTTTAACATATTTGTAAGAGTTTTACTACAGTTTACTGTTTGGTCGTCAACTATATATGTTTGTATGGAGTTTTGATTATTATCTTAACTTAATGTGACACCGAAATAAAAAGCTATTATACAAATACAACCCGTAGTTCGCCTTCCAAAGTTAAGCAACTACACGCGTAGTCTAAAACAGGATGGGTGACCGCTTAAAATATCGTGTTGATAAAATCAGTTTTGTCACATATTTGTAGCAGTTTTACTTGACATTACTATTTAGTCGTAAACTACAAAAATTAGACTACAAGTTAAGCTCAAAATAGCATCAAAATAAGAAGCCATTATAAAAATACAATCCTTATAAAAATGCTAAAAAAAATGGATTTATTTTCATGTTTCTTGTATGGGGACCCCTCTTGGGATTTGATTTATTGTTCATTGTACAATTTTAAACGATAGATTTTATAATAACACGTATTCTGTGAAAAATTCAACTGGCCACTTATAACGGTTAAAAAGTTATAGCCCCGTAAACTTACTTTTTCATATAAGGGCGCGTACCGCTGTTAAGCGATGACGTCACCCCAGCAAGATGGCCCCCGCGCACTTTAATATTATTGACCCAAATTTTAAACGTTCATAGAATCAAAACTACTGAGTCTTTTTGAATAAAATAAAAAGTAGTATGTTTGTTTATTTATAAACTTTACTGCTACAAAGTTTCAAGCGATTTGGCGTACCTACTGACATTCTTCATTACCGTACTCGGTAGCGAGTCTAATGCTCTGTCCCTCGCAGACTTTGCAGTATTCTTATAGAGTGCGAGGGACAGAACATTCGACTCGCTAGCGAGGACGGTAATTGTAACTCATGGTAAGGGTACTGAATAGAGACGTTTCTAATGTGTCCTGTCACATGCCAACTTTACCTAAACTTCGTTCAATGGTATAGGTAAGAGAATTTTGAAGCTTGGGAAGCCTTTCCTGACCTAACTATAGGTTTCGAGTCAGTGATCGAGGGCCGCATTGAGGAGGCAATGGCTTCTATCGAAAAATACGTCGTAACATTATATAATAGGTCAGATTTTCTGCCTTTTTAAACAGATGTAATATGATCTCAAAACTTAAACCAGAATATTGCATTTCATTATTATTTCAGATCAGCTTCGCGTACTTCAGTAAATGAGTGCCGTAACTAAGCCTAAGTCTCTTAGTAAGTCAGTCAGTTACTAAGGATAAGACCAGAGACTCCTAAGACTTGTCCAACTACAGACCAATCCCACTCACCGCTGTAATCGCTAAGGTACTGGACTGTTTGTTTAATCGGTAAATGGAAAAGCACTTGACAAGTAACGATGCACAATTTGGTCTTAGGCCGATTTTTTCCACGGAAAGTGCTTTTCTTTGCAGATAGTGCAGTAGGGCACCGACTAAAGCTACTTTATATCAGCATTTTTTAAGAGGCATTTATCAATGGGTGCATGTTTGGGGCCAGTTAGCAGTGTGCACCAGCTCAAAATCTGCTCTATCGGTCTACTTGGGGTTAGAGGAAGGTCGAAAACAACTAGAAGCCTACAGAAACTGTCAGGTGCAAATGCAAAAATCAGTGCCGTGGCTGGTGCAATTGTAAAAAAAAGGCAGCTTAAATGTTCAGACCTCTGTCTGTGCATTGGATCTTGTAATATATACAATGAATTTGCATTGCGTTACCTTTCATGTGTTTAAAACTGTGCAGGACGATACAAGCCGATAGCTACAAGCCAACAGCGCACAAGACGATAAGGATACAAGCCGATAACACAACTCTGTTAATTAAGATTTCATGTTTTATAAGTTAGTTTAAGTTATGAAAATAAATAAATTACTATTGCCAGTAGGGACATAGGGACCGAGAGAGAGCCAACCCTTAATATAGCCCCTTTCACTTCACTTTCACTAGGTAGGTATACGTCTTAATCAATCGTAATAGGTATACGTCTAATATCAATCATAAAGTTAGGTAATTTATCCCCTCCACTAAAGACAAATAGGAGCTTGCATCCCCACTCCTCATTTTCACACCTCGGCACTCCTACAACTAATTCCGCCCCACTCTTTGCACGACCCTCCAACCTCCGGAGCCTGGTCACATCGGACCTCTCTTTCACATAGCGCCGTCCTTGTGTCGCACCCACCTCGGTGCTCCTACAACTAATTCCGCCCCACTCTTTGCACGACCCTCCAACCTCCGGAGCCTGGTCACATCGGACCTCTCTTTCACATAGCGCCGTCCTTGTCTCGCACCCACCTCGGTGCTCCTTGGACTAATTCCGCCCCACTCTTCGCACGACCCTCCACGTCTCTGTATAGCTGTCTCCCTCTTACCTTTCGCGACATTCTCTGTCCCTCTCCTTTGCTCCAGGAATGTCACCACCTCGTCAGGCCTGGCCCTGTATCTGCCCTATAGATCCGCAATATTAGTAGCACCCCCGATCGCTAAAATTCGTAACAAGCATAACAAGCAAGCCATAGCAAGCGCATACAAGAAGAGACCCCGAGTACGCCCATAGCAAGAATAGCAGCACGAAACCATAGAAGAGACCCCTCGTACGCCCATAGAAGAAGGGATCTCCCAGGGGAATCACATAGAAGCTTGTTACCACACCGTTCGCACGTCTCTCAAGACTCTCTCGGCCGCTCAACTACTGGCAATAGTAAAAGAAAATAAATCAACGACTCTTTCTTCCGAAACCACCAGCAGAGTGGCGAAAAGAACAACCCCCACGGAAATACAGTCCACTATAGACTTATTAGACATATAGTCCGCCGCTCATGTGCGGGGCAATAGCACTATCGACGTCCCGCACATTGGTCCTTCTCCACGGATAAGAAGAAAGAAATCGAAGATGCCCGTAACCAGAAGTAAAAGCGGAAAGAAGCTTCCGACTACAGAGGAAGCTGGCACAACGACGACAGAAGCTACTTCGACGATCGAGACTCTGTCAATAGCAACAGGATCGAGGCCGGCTGCGTCAGTCCCGCAGCCGGCACCCGCGGCATCAGTCCCGCAACCACAGGCCGCTGCGTCAGTCCCGCAGCCGGCACCCGCGGCATCAATCCCGCAACCACAGGCCGCTGCGTCAGTCCCGCAGCCGGCACCCGCGGCATCAATCCCGCAACCACAGACCGCTGCGCCAGCCGCGCAGCGGAAAGGGAGGATCATCTAGTCGACACAGATAGTACATACGGATCCTCCAGCGTCACCAGACGTACCGATACCGGCGCCACCGTCGACACAACAGGGCGCCGGCCCCAGCGTGCACCGTCAACGGTCGCGCGCACAGTCATCGAAGGCAAGGCGAGCAACCAGGCTCGCCACCGCCAAAGAAGAGCTTGCGAGGTCGCAAGTGAAACTAGCCGCCGCCAAGGTGGCAACTATAGAAGCGGAACCGTCCGACGACGAAGATGAAGACACCATAGCGTCGGACGGGGAAGCAGCACGAAGAGTCGACGACTGGCTGGAAACATACCAGCCGCACCCGATAGCCGTCGCCGACACCCCACAGTGGACGCCGATGCACAACGCCGCGTCAATACTGCAGAGCTCGATGGCGCCGCCCCTCCCGGCGCCACCCCCACCACCGGAGCGATCGCCATCCCCACCACCGGAGCGATCGCCATCCCCACCATCGATGGCGGCGCCCCACCCGGCGCCACCCCCACCACAGCCATGGCAGCCGCTACCCCCACCAGGGGACACCGAAGCCGTATCCCCACCAATGGCGACTCTCCCCACTCCAGTCAACAATGGAACGGCGGGAGCTAGCGCTACAGTACCGCGGGAATACTTCAGCAACCTGACGTCTGCCATCAATGCTGGGTCATCACGCCGTTCGCATATCGAGCTACCGACATTCACCGGCGCACATCAACAGTGGCTGCCATTCATAGCAGCCTACAAAGAAGCATCGGAACAACATAGCAACATAGAAAAAATAGCAAACCTCAGAAAAGCGCTTAAAGGGAAAGCGCGAGAAGCCGTCGAAGATTTATTTATCTGCGGCGCCTCATCCGAAGACATCGTCGCTGCATTAGCGAACCGCTTTGGACGTCCCAACTCCATCGCTCTGTCAGAAATAGAGCGGCTCCGGGCCCTGCCACGCCTCACTGACGTGCCTCGAGACATCTGCGTGTTTGCCAACCGCATAGCAAACATAGTGGCCACGCTGCGCGTACTCAACCGCGCGCACTACATGTTCAACCCGGAGCTGACGAAGAACATTATAGAGAAATTCACGCTGACAATGCGCTACAGGTGGTTCGACTTCGCCGCCACCCAGAACGAAGAAGAAGCTGATCTTGTCAAGATATCAAGATTTCTAACAAGAGAAGCAGAGCTGTGCGCCCCCTTCGCACAGCCCGAGAACATAAGCACGAACATAGAACCGCCGCGGCGAAACCCCATCAAGACTCCGCACCGAACGTTCGCCGCCGCGGAAACAAACAGAAGAAGATGCGCTGTATGCAACAGCGAAGATCACAGTGCAGTGACCAACTGCAACAAGTTTATGGAAAGCGAAGGCCTCGCGAGATGGGAGCTCGCGAAGAACCACAACCTGTGCTACAGATGCCTGCGGTACAGATCGAAGACGCACACCTGCGCGAAGAGAGCCTGCAACGTCAATGAGTGCAGGCGAACTCATCATAGCCTCCTACACTTCAGGAGGGACGAGAAGTACGATAAAGAAGAACGAGAGCCCGCCGTAGTCGCAAGCGTGCAGTCAACCCACCAGATACGCTCCTACTTGAAGCTCGTTCCAGTACGAGTTTCGGGGCCTACCGGCGCAGTCAATGCCTGGGCCCTGCTCGACGACGGATCCACCGTAACCCTGGTGGACGAAGACATAGCTGAACAGGTCGGTGCCGAGGGCCCCACAGAAGCCCTTCAAATAGAAGCGGTCGCCGACATCACAATAGAAGCGCCCCAGTCACGCCGCGTCTCTCTTACGCTGCGTGGCACGGGTGAAACACAGCAAGTTTTTGCGCGAACGGTGAACAAGCTACACCTATCGCCGCAGACCATACACAAGCTCGACATAGAAGCCTGCAGCCACTTAGAAGACATCAAGAGTCACCTGACCTATAGCCAAGCAGAGCCAAGAATCCTCATAGGTCAAGACAACTGGCACCTCCTTCTAGCCTCAACGACGAGGAGGGGACGGAACGATCAGCCCGTCGCCTCTCTGACACCGCTCGGCTGGGTTCTACATGGCGCAAACACTAGAACAATTGGGCACCGAGTGAACACTCTACAACGAGAAGAAGACGAGTGCATGAACGAACAACTGCGCCGCTACTTCGCCCTCGAATCACTCACCATCGAACCCAAACAACCCGCCTCGCACCCAGACCAGCGTGCCTTAAAGATACTCGAAGCCACCACGATCCAGCTAGAAGAGGGCCCCTACCAAACCGGCCTGCTCTGGAACCAAGATGACATAGAGATGCCGAACAATTATGAAAACGCGCTGAAAAGGCTGACAACGACAGAAAGAAAAATCGATAAAGATCCACAGCTGAAAGACAAGTACAATCGGCAGATGGAAGCACTTATAGAAAAGGGGTACGCCGAGATAGCCCCGACGAACAAGCACGAGGGCCGCACCTGGTACCTGCCGCACTTCGCGGTGGTCAACCCCATGAAGCCAGGGAAGGTCCGCATCGTCCACGACGCAGCAGCCAAGACCAAAGGGGTCTCACTGAACAGTCACCTGCTTGCCGGCCCGGGACTCCTTAAACCACTGCACGGAGTCATGATGAGGTTCCGGCAACACAGAGTGGCGGTGACTGCTGACATAGCCGAGATGTTCATGAGAGTGAAGATGCAACCAGAGGACCGGGACGCGCTGCGCTACCTATGGCGCGGGAACAGGCGAGACGGGGCACCCGATGAGTACCGAATGACCTCACTGATATTCGGCTCAAGCTGCTCGCCTGCGTCAGCGATCTACGTAAAGAACCTCAACGCAAACAAGTACATGGACTCTCAACCCGAGGCCGTAAGGGCCATAATAGAAAATCACTATGTGGACGACTACCTGGCCTCCTATCAAACAGAAGAAGAGGCCACAAGAACGTCACAAGAAGTACTCAGAATCCATGAAAAAGGGAACTTCCACCTGCGTGGATGGGCGTCTAACTCGCCTCAAGTTCGTCAGCGAATGAGCAACAGTGACGTCACGCCGCCGCAATCGAAACACATCGCGATTGACGACGGAACGGAGACAGAACGAGTCCTGGGTCTCATCTGGATGCCCGACACAGACACCGTCGCTTTCAACTTGGACATGGCCCGCATACCACAGCAAGTACTCGACAGTGACGCACCAACGAAGAGAGAAGCGCTGAGAATAGTCATGTCATTATATGACCCGCTCGGACTGGCCTCGCCTGTTACAACGAGAGCCAAGCAGATACTACAAGAAGTCTGGCGCCAGGGCACAGACTGGGACGAAGCGCTACCGCACGACGTAGCGCTACAGTGGAAGAAGTGGATGGAGCACCTGACCAGCCTACGGGACATAAAGGTACCACGGTGCTACCCACACTACAGTGAAGCAGTGAACCTTCAACTGCACATACTGGTCGACGCGAGCGAAGCCGCCTACGCCGCCGCCCTCTACTGGCGCGCCGTGACACCCGACGGCGACATACACCTGTCGTTAATACTAGCAAAGTCACGTGTCGCGCCGCTACGATGCACTTCGATACCGCGGCTGGAGTTACAAGCCGCGGTGATGGGCGCAAGGATGGCAGCCGTCGTCGCAGAAGAGCACGAGCGACGGCCCGACTCACGAACCTTCTGGACCGACAGCCGGACGGTGCTGGCATGGATTCGGAACGGATCCCGTACCTACCGCCCGTTCGTGGCGCACAGAATCGCCGCAATAGAAGAGCACACCACCGTGAACGAATGGCGGTGGGTGCCGACAAAAATGAACACAGCCGACGACGCCACACGCGACGTGCCCACAAACTTCACGAGTGAGCATCGCTGGTTCACCGGCCCGGAATACCTGCTCAGTAACGAAGACAACTGGCCCATCGAAAACTCCGAGAAGCCCGAGAAGACAGGGGAAGAAAGAGTGAACGTCGTGGGGCAAGAGAGACACGCGAAGGCGGGCCTTCAAGACAGCCTGCCCGACCCGACGCGTTTCTCCAAATGGGAACGGTTACTGAGGGCAACCGCCCGAGTGCTACAGTTCATCGACCTCTGCCAAAGGGTCGGTCACCGCACTCACTACAGCAGAACGAAAAAGAACAAAGAAGAAGATCCGAGCTGGAAAAACACAAGAAAAATAGTACCGAAAAAGACGAGCGAGCCCGCTCTACCCAAGAAAACTTACAGAAAAATAGAAGCGGACTGCCTAAGAAGAGCTGAACAGCTGATCGTGCGAGCGGGACAACAAGCGTCCTTCCCGAACGAAATCAGGGCACTTGAAGAAGACAGAGGCGTAGAAAACTCCAGCCGCCTAAAGAAAATAAGAATACAGCTGGTGGACGGGATAATCCAAGTTAGCAGCCGCATACAGGCTGCAAAGGAGGTCGCAGCCGACACGAAAAGTCCCGCCATCCTCGACGGAGACAACCACGGAACGAGGTTGTACATAGACTACGTACACAGACAGCTGTCGCACGCCGGAGCTGAGATGACAATAAACGAGTGCCGACAACACTACTGGATCCTGAAAGTGCGCCCGGCGGCCCGACAGATAATCAGTCGGTGCCGGCCATGCCGCATCAGACGCGCCGTGCCTCCGCGGCCCCCGACCGGGAACCACCCGGCGTGCCGCCTCGCCCATCATCAGCGCCCGTTCACATACGCGGGCGTTGACTACTTCGGCCCGCTGACAGTTACAGTGGGACGCGGGACACAAAAAAGGTACGGGGCGCTCTTTACCTGCCTGACGACCCGTGCCGTCCACTTGGAGGTGGCCGGCTCTCTCACCACCGACTCCGCGATCATGGCGCTGCGGCGTATGGTCGCGCGCCGAGGCTGCCCAACCGAGATGTGGTCCGACAACGGGACCAACCTTCGCGGTGCAGACCGCGAGCTCCGACAAGCAATAGACACCGCCACTGAGGAGGAGGCTAGCGTCAGAGGCATTACTTGGCGCTACATACCTCCCGGCGCCCCGTTCATGGGCGGCGCCTGGGAGCGCCTCGTCCGCTCAGTGAAAACAGCGCTAGAAGTGACACTGCACGAGCGCCACCCCACCGAAGAGGTCCTCACGACTCTGCTCACCGAGGCCGAGTACGTGGTGAACAGTCGCCCGTTGACCCACGTACCGGTCAACGCCGAGGACCCGGAGGCGATCACCCCCAACCACTTTCTGCTGGGGGGCTCCGCCCGGGTCCCCACTCCGGGAACCTTCGACGATCAAGATCTCGCTGGTCGTGTCACCTGGAGAACCGCCCAGAGACTCGCTGACCATTTCTGGGCTCGCTGGCTGAAGGAGTACCTGCCTGACCTTCAGTACCGGCGGGAGCCACACGGACGAGGACCGGCCTTGAAAATCGATGACGTCGTGCTGATAGTCGATAGCACGCTGCCACGAAACACTTGGCCCCGGGGAGTCATAATCGCCACTTACCCGGGCGCCGATGGTATAGTGAGAACAGCTGATGTCCACACCAAGGGCGGCGTGCTACGAAGACCGACAAAGAAGCTCATCGTGCTACCAACGGAACCATCGCCTGCACCGAACGAGACTGTAACGCCTGCGGCGATACACGGCGGGAGAAATGTGCAGGACGATACAAGCCGATAGCTACAAGCCAACAGCGCACAAGACGATAAGGATACAAGCCGATAACACAACTCTGTTAATTAAGATTTCATGTTTTATAAGTTAGTTTAAGTTATGAAAATAAATAAATTACTATTGCCAGTAGGGACATAGGGACCGAGAGAGAGCCAACCCTTAATATAGCCCCTTTCACTTCACTTTCACTAGGTAGGTATACGTCTTAATCAATCGTAATAGGTATACGTCTAATATCAATCATAAAGTTAGGTAATTTATCCCCTCCACTAAAGACAAATAGGAGCTTGCATCCCCACTCCTCATTTTCACACCTCGGCACTCCTACAACTAATTCCGCCCCACTCTTTGCACGACCCTCCAACCTCCGGAGCCTGGTCACATCGGACCTCTCTTTCACATAGCGCCGTCCTTGTGTCGCACCCACCTCGGTGCTCCTACAACTAATTCCGCCCCACTCTTTGCACGACCCTCCAACCTCCGGAGCCTGGTCACATCGGACCTCTCTTTCACATAGCGCCGTCCTTGTCTCGCACCCACCTCGGTGCTCCTTGGACTAATTCCGCCCCACTCTTCGCACGACCCTCCACGTCTCTGTATAGCTGTCTCCCTCTTACCTTTCGCGACATTCTCTGTCCCTCTCCTTTGCTCCAGGAATGTCACCACCTCGTCAGGCCTGGCCCTGTATCTGCCCTATAGATCCGCAATATTAGTAGCACCCCCGATCGCTAAAATTCGTAACAAGCATAACAAGCAAGCCATAGCAAGCGCATACAAGAAGAGACCCCGAGTACGCCCATAGCAAGAATAGCAGCACGAAACCATAGAAGAGACCCCTCGTACGCCCATAGAAGAAGGGATCTCCCAGGGGAATCACATAGAAGCTTGTTACCACACCGTTCGCACGTCTCTCAAGACTCTCTCGGCCGCTCAACTACTGGCAATAGTAAAAGAAAATAAATCAACGACTCTTTCTTCCGAAACCACCAGCAGAGTGGCGAAAAGAACAACCCCCACGGAAATACAGTCCACTATAGACTTTCCGCCGCTCATGTGCGGGGCAATAGCACTATCGACGTCCCGCACAAAAACAGTACCTAAACCCTACTTTCACGGATGATCATGCATTGAGATCACCCTGACCCACGCTTAATATTATTTTTTGTCTCCCATATGTTAACAGATATATATGATAAACTATATAGTTTTGAAAACTACATAATTGTAGCTTTGCGAGTACATTTTTGTTCTTAGATTTCTGTTATTATTTTTAAGCACAATAGGTTATTATAAAAAAAATTCAAATTATGTATTTTAGTCTTTTCTACTTTATTCTTTTTTTTTGTTAGGAAGTGCATTTTTTTGTTAAAAAAATAGATTTTTCGTCCTTAATTTGTCTGAAAATGATATATTGCATGCCCTAATATGTATAGTTTTAGAGAAATGTTGCTTCAATTAAAGCGCGGCAGCGTCAAACTCCCCCCCCTCCCCCTACTAAATGCGCCATGGCTCTCGATGGCTCCTGGTCTGAATATACTCAAGACCAGCTAAGAATCAACTGTTCCAAGTTTCAGCGCATAGTCACAAAGTGCAAGGTGTCGTGCAGTAATACCCTAGCTATATTGATTGTTTTCGGGACCAAGAACAGACCATCTTTCGCCACATTTCCGAATGCAGCATTCGCGTGAAAAATGTATACATCGAAACATATTGTTAAAATTAATTAATTAAATTAAAAAAAGACTGGATTTTGAACTTGATAAAAGTCAAAATTGATAAAAACCCGGGCAAGAGCATGTCTGACCATGCTAAATGTAGGGTTTCGAAGCCGTTAGTTACTACAGATGTAGTGAAATATCCTTTCACATCGTATTTTCTCGGAATTGTTCGTATTTGTCATGCTACTTCAGTCTGACTCACGCCCACGTGAGACCCATCAAGACAACGTGGGGGAACGTCGCATCGCGAGAGGGATAATCTATATAGAGTCGTTAATACCAGAGTATTTTTTTGTTAATTAAGATTAAGTTTGTTTTCAGTTCTTTTTAATAGTCTTGCCGAAAGCATTAATACCTGGGAAACGTTTAGATCGACAAGCCTGTGAAATTATTTTTAACATTTATTTATATTTCTTCTTGTTTACCTACACCTAATTTCTATATATTTGATCGTGGTGGTTTTAACATCTCGGTGTGATATACTTCAAACTCGTGCTTTGACATTTGACACTGATAACTAAAGTACTCTATTTATTTCATACAAACATATCACTTAATAATTCAATAATTCATAGACACGTCTGCATCTTTCGGAAGTAGACGTGAGTTCCGAGTTTTCACGATGTGAAAGGATTATTCACTACATCTGTACACAAAAACTATCTGAAATAAGTGCCCCAGTAAAAGAGTGTAACTTCATCGCACTTACGTCCCTTCTTTCGGACAATTTTTAAGCGCAATTTTTCGGACATACCTAACTCGAAAATGGTATATCCGATCATATTTATAATATTTTTCTGTGAAAGTATTTATTAAGCGTTACCTTTGTGATTTTATCATTATTTTAGACATAGGTACGGTTTAAAAGATAAAGGGGGGTTACAATGTATGAAACTTTCGGAGCGATTATTTCCGGAATTATTCACCTAACCAAAAAAAACTTAGTATTTTCAAAATTCCGGAATTCCGTTATCGCTAGCGCAAGGAAGACCTGTTGTCGCCGTCTTCATCATTATTGATTCGAAATCGTGTGAAACATTGATTTATTGCGGCAGTGTGTTATATTGTTGTGTAGCCAGTGAATTGAGGAGTGCAGTGGAAAAAACAGTTTTAAAAAATACGCCGTGGTTTGGAAGATATAACAAAAAACATTTTAAATATTTTAAAGCAACGACTATTTTGTTGCTAACGCTAATCGGCCAGCGGTGAGTGATCCGCGCCTCGCTCGTCGCCTGCCGCAGCGCGCGGCCACTGGCACAGGAACGAAGCGGACATCTAAACACAGGAGCTACTCGGACGTCTGATACAAATGGCTAACTGCGTAAAATGTCTTGCCTGCATTAAGTGTAAAAAGCAGTTTCATGTAAAATGCACAAAAATTTCAGAAAAGCTATTTAACCTAATGCGCTTCAAAGAAACAAAAAACTGGATATGTGAAAACTGTCTGGAAGTGCTAGAAGACTCCAGCTCTTCATCGGCAAATAAGAAGGCGGCGTCGCCATCTACGTCATATATTTCATCGGAATGTCCTCTGCAAGACAAGGTACAAGGCAAGAAAACCAGCACACCGAGAGGACAACTTCCGATCGCCTCGACTTCCAGGCAAGCAATTAAGGTAAATATAAATAACACTGAGCCTGAATCACAATTACACAAGTCAACGGACAACATCACATTAAGAAGGTACAATGTACCAACACACAACTCCTTCAGCTCATTATCTGACGAGGACGGTTTTGACAGCTCCATTCTTCAAAATGACACCTTGAACAGAAGCTGCCCAGATTTCACCAAAAACTATAAAGACGAAGTAGACACAATGCAGGCTAGGATAACACAGCTACAAGAGAAACTACAAACTTTAGACAGTTATATTACTAAATTATTACTAGAAAATGGAAATTTAAAGAAACAAATATCAGAGTATGCTTTTCAGATACAACAATTGAAAGTTATTTGTAAATCTACACCCAAAAATAGCAAACAATGTAAGAGTTTAAACAAGTCAACACAAGCCTCACCTCAACCGACACAATCAAAAAATAATCAAGAAGGAGAACAGCAAGAGCAGCCAACGAGTAACAACACGGGTAAGGCTATAAGCTGTGCCGGAAAGGGAGAAGAGAAAGAAGAGAGAGAGACTCGACATAGCTCTACCCGTGGAGTAGTGGAACAACAAATACGCAAACATAGACGCAAACAGATTTACATTCTTGGTGGCAAACAATGCTCCGGGCTAGCATCCGAACTAATACGTTCAAGAGAAAATACTAAATACGAGAAATATAGAATCACTTCAGTCATTAAGCCTTCCGCGAGTTGTATAGACATTTTAAAGTCATCGGAGACATTGCGTGCTACGTCGAATGACACAATTATTGTTAACCTAGGCGAACATGATTGTAATCCGACTAGACTTATCGCAGAGATCAGCTTTTTCATGAGATCGCATCCTAAACCTTTTATCATTGTGATGGGAGTTAAATACAGCGAACACCTAAATGAAAAGAAACTGAACGATACCCTGATGTTATATAGTAAAAATTACAGTAATTGTCAGTTTCTGAACATAAACGATTTAAACCTTTATGACCGTAATTTTACATATAAATTGTGTTCAAAAATAAATTACGTCATGGATTCGAGATATTATGAAGACAAATATCTAACCTATAATAAATTA